>LS486328.1:19588-34695 GCA_900490705.1 Pristionchus arcanus
CCTCCGTCTCGAAATCTTGAGCTGAGCGCTGCGACTGGCGCATCTGAAGAGTGGTGAGTGGGGTTGGCGCGTCTGTGGAGCTGAGAGTTGGGATGACGCATTTTAGGAGCGGAGAGTGGATAAGGTGGCACTTCTATAGAACAGGGGATCAGGGGAACAAAGTGAGCAGACCGAGCCCAAAGGACCGAGCCTAACCAGCCTTACCAAAATCAAATTAGCTTTTAAGCATGCTTTAGAAAAATCGTAGTAGCTAATACCGTTACAGCTTCAGACTGTAGCAGGTATATGGTATTAGGTCTCTGAAAAAACCATTATCCAATAAAATCAATAACTTGCTGCAGATACGTGATGACAGTGACGCCTGGCAAGGCGAAGTCAATCATCAGAGATTGATTGAAGATCAATCAGAGAGCAAAGATTATTAATGTAAAATACGCACTTCAATTTTTCAGAAACGAACTGCACCTTCGGAAATCACGTGCTGATGCAGCAGCTGCTGCCCATGCTGCAGGGACGGATACTCGTCGCACCCGCTGGACCATTGGTAGATCGATCGATTCATTGAGAAGGTACGGTAGAATTGAGTACGGTAGTCTATGGGCAGATTGATTGAGAAGGTACGGTACGCTACGGTAGGCTACGAGCCCCTTACGATGTCACTGTAGTCTGTTGACGGATCGAATGATTGATAAGGCATTGCAGTTGAGGTTACGGTGGTACAGGATAATGTCTCATACGGTTTCTCCTAGAATAGGTATTGGAAGTCATGCCGAATCTGAACAGTAGGATTCAGAAATGGCAGTTTAAACTTAAAGATGTAATTTTTGTTTCAAATCTAACTCCTGACTGATTTGTGATTCAACGAATCGGTATATCCGTAACAGAGTGACTAATTGCAATACTTTCCAAGGAAATCCTGCAAACAAAACGTATAAATAATTCGTAGCTTTAATCCAGTTATGGTTTCGGTAAGCAATTATCGATAATATGCTAATAGTTTCTACAGTACCCGTATTCCTGGCCACTTAAGATTACGGAATGAATTAGTCGATAATCGATCTGCCGCTACAGTACACCTCTCTTCCAGTTGAACGATCCTCTTCGCTACGCGGACTTCTTCAAGACGCTCTTCCCACAGTACGCTGAGATTGCTGACGAACTACAGGATGCGATCAATCTGTAAGTGATCTGCCCAAGGCCGCTACGGTAAGGATGGTACGGTAGGCAGGAATACTGTAGGGGGCTGGGGAAAAAGAACTCACGAAGACAGGAACGACGGTAGGTGTTGTACGGTATGATGTTACTGTGAGGATATAAATCGAATTCACGAAGGTGCTTCGAAGGTGGTAGTGGGGAACAGGGGTTCTCTTGAGTACGATCTCATTGTCAGTGCCTAGGGAACCTCAGGGAAGTACCGGTTACTGTAACCCAGAAAACTACTGTACTTCAGAACATTGTGATCCAGCTGCGCCGCAGTGGATTCGTTCCCAACGCGACATTGGACAGGTACGGTAACTAGGAGTACGGTATTGATTGGTAGAGGGGATTAATTGAAAACTGATGTTAAGTTGGATACCCCGCGCCTTTACAATCGATATCACGAAACATTTGTTGAATTTGTGCAATCCGTGGAACCTGAATGTAGAAATTTTGAAATCATTCTCTCCAGCTTTGAAATTGAAATAACGAAGCACTTGTTGAATGTGAGCAATTCGTGAAACCAGAATCTCACTAGAGTCGCAACAGTTACTGAAATTCCGTAATCCCTACCTTGATCTAACTGCTCTTTCAGTGTGGATGAGATACTGAAGACGGTGTTCACTCCCTCCTCCGATCCGGCCTCCCTCGGAGCCATTATGAAGGGCATCGCGGAGAGCAAGAATGAGGCATTCAGGGTGAGCAGCGGTCTTTGAACTTTGGTCTTCTGATAGTCTTCTTTTGATTGAATAGTTTATCAGAACGAAACGTCTAATACATTGAAGTAGTCTGGATGTATTGTAATGCTAGTGAAGCATGAGCGAACCTGGTCTTTGATTTTTGTCGCATGTCGTGTCTTTTGTTCAGAAATTTTTAAATTTGATAGTTCATATCAATATTCGACGAGATATAGCAAATATGTTGAGTCGTTGAAACATCTAACATACGGTTCTGATTTGTTTTCGAACAATCATCAGCAACTTGTTTTAGAGAAGCGAGAGAGCATGGAAAAGTGAGAGAGTCAGACGATTCCTCCTCAATTCATATGATTACAGTGCACAATCATTGATCGAATCGTTCCCGTGGTGAATGAATCGGCGATGGAATCGACTGCAATGTGTCTGCAGAGAAGGCAGCAGTACTACTCGGGTATGGAGGGGGGGAGTACGGTTGATAAAGGGATACGGTATCCTTGGGTATTATGTAATGAACTGTAGTACTACTCGGGTATGGGGGGAGTACGGTTGATAAAGGGATACGGTATCCTTGGGTATTATGTAATGAACTGTAGTACTATTCGAGTTTCCGTAATCATGGGTATACGGTAGTTTGAGAATACGGGTTCACTATTTTGTGTGGAAAGCTGAAGAATAATTTGTCTATTGCCTATATCTCTATGACTTCAACTTATAATTAAGTAACTAAATATATCCTGAACAAGTATTTTGAATGTGGCACACAACCAGCATGCGATCAGCGATGGTGGCTACTAACGATGGTTTCTCTCGTTTGGGCTGTGAATATTTTTCGACAAACACTATCCGATCTTTGCACAATTTCACCGCGCCTATATAAAGCCCGATTCGTGTAGCACAATTGCACACGGCGTACTTGCATTGGCCAGATCAATAACATTCTCATTGTGAGCTAACGGAAGCACATTGTTTAAGAACGCAGAAGCATTATGAAGTGTAAATAGGGTAGCACAGATGCGCCGGGAGATCTCCGAATTGATAAGAGATAAGATTAATCAATAATCAATAATTCAGGCATAATCCTCTCCGGGACCGGGCTCACGAACGAGTCATCCACCGTGGTCACCTACAGTATCCAGCATCAGGCATGGTCGATGGTCAGTTACCGTATTCCTTTATTGTATTCTGACTCGGGATACTGTATGCTATCTGGATACGATAATGTACTGTAGTCGACTAGGACACTATTGAATCAGTTGTACGGATCTATAACTATGTGCGTAGTGGATGGCCGTATGCGTTGCTGTAATCTGTTTACTATGCTGTAGTCTGCTTTATGTTTACTGAGAAAAACCTTCTGTTATTTTTATGAGAGCCTCAGACATCCTGGAATTGATGGTGGGACACTTTGTTCTTTGTTCTTTAGATACTCTTGAAGCCCAAATCCTGCCAATAGGGGAACGCTAGCTACTATTCAATTACCGTAATCTCATCGTCAGCCACGACGGCGGTGGCCGATACTGCTGGCAACATCAACGTGCGCGACACGCCATTCATCGACCTCAAGTACACCACCTTCGGATTCGCCTGTCTGCAGGTACGGTAGATTGGGTACTTTAGGCACAGATGAAATGGGTGGGATTTTTTGATGGTATGGAACTCATACCCTGGGAATGTTTGACCCAGTACGGCAGCTTGTGGAACTGTAGGTGTATTTTGGGGGCTATTCTGTGTTTCATTAGCATTACGATATGGGTGCGAGCCTGACAGCTATGATGCATTCACCTTTGTCTTTCAAACAAACTACCAAATTTATATGCTCCGTCTAATATTTGTTTCCTTTCACGCAATATTAGAAATGGTGTTGTCACTCAAATCAATGATAATTCCCCTGCAGGAGATAACCTTCCATCTGTCCATCTCCGCTGACTCTACTGCGTTCTTCCGGCTGTTTGATGAGAGATTTAACGAGTGGAGCCTAACGGAGTACGGTATCTCGGAGCCCCCACTACAGACTGTGAGTAATAGATGTTTGAACTTAGACATCTAGGTACTGTAAGATTACGGTAAAAATGGGTACGGTATCCATGTAGTAGGGTGGGTACGGTATGTTCGTGTATGGTAAATGGACGCTACAGGATTTGAGTACATTTACAAGAATCTTTTCGAGGTCGCTTTTTGATTTGGCAGAGTTAGGTTTCAGCAATATCTCAAGAACCTTGTACAACTGAAACAACTGATGCTCCTTCCCAGCACAGACCAAAAAAACGTTCCTTATAGATCTTCGTCTCTCTCGCTCTGCAATCCGACCTGAAGCTAACGAAGGTGGAGGACATGGGAAAGGTGAGAGATAGTGATGACAACTCGGCCTGCGTTTCTCCTTATTTTGCGCTTTTCGATTATTTGATACGGTTTTTTTGGGTCATAATGTGCGTCGGTTGTTAGAAAATGGGGATAATATAACGATGACGAACGAATTAGAATGACAACCCAATTTTCGTGTTGAAATTTGTCTCGGTGAAAATGTGCTTCAAGGTACGGAGTACGGCATGTACAATAGTTTCACTTCTAAATTTTCTTCGTAAAAAACAAATTCTCGATTTGACGACAGGCAGATTAGGGCTGCACTATGCAGAGATTTGAATGAGGTGTATTGCATTTTCAATAATACATGCGTGTAGAGTGTAATCTCCTCGTAAAAAAACAATACCTTACCAGATAGGGTTGTTAGAACGTAGATTCGTGTTGCGCAGTGTAGTGATTACCACGAGCATCAGTGAATATCCAATATACTGAAAATTGTAGCATAACCATTATAGTTTATTTGGGCGGTTGAGTCATTCCGCACGCGTGGAAGCGAATGATTGTAATGAGCAATATTTGCAGGCGAATATGGTGGGAATGGAACTGTATGAGGAGTCGACGTCTTCCTATCAATTCGTCGATAAGATGCAGGTACGGTAGCTTAGAATCTCCAATCGATAAGTGACTTCTACCGTAATAGTCCAGGGTCGTCGAATGGACGAGCGCAAGAGGCATACTGGAGAAGGTGGTCGATGTCTACGGACACCTCTTCAGGAAGGAATTCACATGAGGTACGGTGATCAATTTACGATCGATTAAGAAGGTACGGTAGTGTGGTGCGATCGTGGGGTGCACACAAATAGTGAGCAGATATGGTAGATCGTTGGAACTCGATAAATAGTGCTCGGTTGCGGTTCACCCATTAGGGAAAGTCAAACATCGAATATGTGCCAAACAATGAGCGATATGACAGATTGCTAAAATGCGATAAATGATGGTCTAAATTCCATTTCTTACAGTGAGACGGCCGAAGCCCTACTCGAGGGAAAATGAGGAAAGAAGTCGACGATGGATGGGTGTCTCCTTTGCGGTCATTCGTCCCGTCTCCCCATGTGGGATGGACAAAGGGGACCGGGCCGTAAGGGAGCATCTCATCCTCGTCGACAGGGCAATCTCTCGTTTCGCCTCAACGCGCGCACACGACAACCTTCAGGTTAGTTGCTTACTTTTAAAATGTTTTCCGCCATTTTTTATCTTATATTTGCAGGCGTTCCGTGAGATCAACAAGCTGGCAAGTGAGGGAAAGTGGGGCGATTCCAATAACAAGCCCAAACTCCTCCTGTTTGGTAACGACAAGAAAGAAGCTTACTGTGCCTTCATGAAGATTAACAAGGTAATGTCACTTTCTTTTGACCAAGAAATAGTTCATTAAAGCTACGCTATTATCCGTTTGTTATGGTGTTATTTTTCAGTCGACAGACTTCTTCGATCAATCGTCATGGGGAATGTACGTGGAATTTGTATAGAGAATCGTCGCTCTCCTCACTGCTGTCAAGCTGGGAATTGTTGCATACGAGACAGTGGTTCCGGAAGAGAAGAGACTACACAGGTACAGACACCACGGTGATCACCATTGAAATTACTATTTTAGACCACACTTGTAGCTATGTTTTATACTTGATCAAGTAAATAATAGATAGCGAAACGCTGATCCGTCAGGTTCGAGTCGATGGAAGAGAGAAGGCAGTGGAGGAAGGACGGAAGGTGCTCGCCGAGATTCTCGAGGTATTTTTTATTCAATTATTTATCACACAAATATATTTACAATTAACTTGTTGGTTCATCATTGCTTACATAAAAATCGACTAATCAAAAAAAGAGGATATTTCTTTTAAAAAATCTATCAAAAATCGACTGGAACTTCAATAATATTGGCTATTGATCGATTGTCGATTTTTTCAGCAAAGAATATCGTATCTGATTGTTTCAGATGGTCAATGGGGGTTTACTGTGAATCGATGTATTACTGTATTACAATCGCGTCTTGCAGATAAGTTGGGACGGACGTCAGATGAGAAGGTCGATCGATTGGATGAATGGAGGAAAAGTCGTTTGAAGGAAGGAACGGAAATATGGAAGGAAGAAAAGTGGAAAAGGGATGGATAAATAAAGGTGATGAAGGACTAATTTGTGTGAGTAATGCAGAAATGGATTACGGTAGAATACGATAGATGGATGGAGTCAGAATACTGTAGTTGAACTACGGTATTCCAATCTTGTGATCTTGCAGGAGATACAGCGTCGGATCGATTGTGTTGAGAAGGAGTAGAAATAAGAAGAGTGTTGGTCTCGAGACGGGGGGGGGGGGGGGGGGGGGTAGATAAAATATAAAAAAAATCGTTTGTACATCGCAGTGAACCGATTTGATTGAAAACAGAAACGAGCTTGGGTCGGGGAAGAACTGTGGATACGGTATTGGCATTGATTATTGATTGTGTGCAGGGATTGTCTGCGAGAATACATCTAATATTTTGGTTAGCAGATCAGCATTTATTTGGTCGTCAGAAATCTTGATAGATCTCGGCAGTTATTTTTCAATTACAATTATATAATTAACTTAAATCTTAATTGATTTGCAGGATGAAATTGCGTCGGACGTGATCACGCTGTAAGATGACCCGACGCGTCTCGGAGGCCTAGAGCAAAGTGAGGGAAAAGGGTCGTGACTAGAGTGTAGTCTCGAGTTGATCGGAGGTGTTAGAAAGAGTTGGACATTGTTGTTCTGAGGAGCATTGTTGTTTTGAGGTTGGATGAGTAACTTAAGACACTAAATTCCGGTTGGTCTAGCTTGTAGTGCTCACGTTTATAACCTGAAACAGAATTTCTATATGGTTATGAAAGCGGTGAAACCTGGATGTAGCTAGGAAAGGCTGTTCGACGAATATCGCCCACAGCAGCAGGGTGTAATCGAGACTAGAGTGTAGCCTAGAGTAGCATGTGTTTTGCAACATAATACCCGCAACGCAATGTTTATGGGGTTATGGAAGCAATGTAACCTGAGTGTACCTAGAAACGAGTTGACTTTTTTTTGTTTTACGATTGGCTAAGAATTATATAACCGGCGAAACTTGAATGCCAATAATGAAATTACAATAATCTTTTATTTTGTATCCGACCATGCATTTTTGCGTTGCTAAATGTCTATATGAACTGAATGGACCTGCACCTCTCAATTTATGTTGTTTGAGCAATTGCAGGTGATTTACTGCAGGCGCTTGCGGAGAGTCAACTGCTGAACGAGGAATAGATATCGAAGGTGAGAATTGAGAGAGTGAGGTGAGGGCGAATACCACCAAATACCATCGGAGTAACTCTCGATAATTGCGGCTATTTTCGATAACAAATTCAAATACAAAAATTCCAATTATGTAATAAAATAACAAACTGGACGCTGTGTCCTCCGTAAATCCCAGTCGGATGCAAGAAACTATCAAAAGACGTTCTAATATAGGTGATTTACAGGAGAAGATCGATCAGATCTACGGTCCTGCAGTGGCGCGCGTCAACGATAGTCTGAGCAAGCAGGAGTCGCTGTTGGCTGATATTCAGGTGGGGACAGGGACGTTGATGTTTCACGATGGGCTAATTCATGAAAATCTTTGTTGCGAGACAATACCGGTTGGGCACTTATGATTTAAAAAGTTTTTTTTCACCCGTGCACTCTGCCGCTGCACAGTTAGCTTATCAATGGGAAAGTTCGTATAAGGTCGTCAATGCAGCTCAAGGTGGTATCATTTAATCAAATCAAAGGATACGGTAATTGTCCGAATGAATCAATAATTGCAGCGGACGAACACGATGTTCTGCGCGGAGAAGTCGAACACGGGCGGAGGAGCGGAGAGGGAGAGGATACTCAAGGTGAGAAAAGGGAATGATTGTGAAGATGAGCTGATTGAATGAATGATCATTCTAGTGAATAAAGCGAGGTAATGTAATAGGCATCAGGGACCAAATACCCCTCCCGAAAGGACCTATGCATACCACATTTTTAGGCCAACTTGAACAAAAATTAGAGAAAAGCAAACCACCGATCGACAAAAACGGAGGAATTTACCGGAAACCTAACCACCACAAGTGAAATAGGCTTCAAAATTTGTAAAAGCACACTACATTTTGGGTTTCATGACCTACGTATTTGACCTCTGATAGGCATGAAACGAGGTTCTTGTGGGACCAAATATTTACTATTGTTCTTATGGAATATGATGAAGGCATGAATCCGGAATCGGACGAGTAGATTGGAATTAATAATTTTGAAATTAGATAAAGAGTAAGTTGCCTGAATGCTTGTAGCTATTTTGCGGATTCTCCCACTCTTACACCTTTCGATCTCACCAGTAATCCTTGTACATTGACGCTCCACTGTGGGCGTATGTGTGATGGTACCCGATTTGCAGCATAGGATTTCCCTCCAGTTTTGTTTTAATTTAAAAAGCTCTTTCTCACGTCGTCAATATCCTCCCTCATTTCTCCCCTCTCTCACCTCGCAGCGCGGTCCTAATATGGGATGAGAGAAGAATGAAATTCCATTGGACTCTACTTGTTCCTTACGCTTTACTTTGGTGGGTTTAAAAAAATTTACGATAACTACCGTAATCCTCCTCCTTATTGCAGGCAACGTCCTCATCCGATTCTCGAGGATGGATGAAAGAGCTGGTGAGTAGGGGAGGGAACGATGGTGCTAGATGCGCCGGATTATAAAGAGTGAAAGAGAGGATTGTTGAATAATGGGGGGAGGGAAAGCTGGTGGGTTTCGGTTTCATCGGTTGGACGAGTTGGTGATAGAGGCATTTCTACAATACGCAATGCTTTCTGGAGGCAAAAAAAAGCTAATTTGGTGAATGGGTGTTGCACAAACATCATAAATGCGCTAGAATTGTGATGGAATCAGTTGAACGAGTATAATGTCGCTTAAAAAATAACTTGCAGTTTCTCGATAATTTTGCGATGCACGAACGTTCTTTATACGGGTAGTGTAACCTATTCATTGATGGGGGCAACACTTCAGCCGAAAAATAGTAATGTTGATAATTGTTTATTTTACAATGCCTATTTGCAGCCGAGGATGAGGAGACGGGCGCAGGCCGATGACCAAGTGGCCATTCCCGGGAAGAGACACTACCTGCGAGAAAGACCCTGATGAGCTCAAGGTACGGTAGCCGCACGACCGTAGTCAATTAACGACTGACTTATTGGCACTTCTTAACTTACACACAAAATCTTACAGCCGTATAATTTGTGTTTCTAAGTTTCTTTATAGAAGAAGCTGATCTTAATGCCTATAGTAACGATGAAGTCGATAATTGTTTCCTACCGTAATACTTCGGTAGATACAAGTGATTACGGTTGTCACGTACTAAAATAAAAAGGAAACTCAGCAATAACGGAATCATCATATTTGACCAGTCTATTCTTCGCACGTATCCGGCAGTCTCCAAACCCTCGTACCCATTCTTGTCACCCACTCTTTTCCCAATGTCGTATCTGTTGTATCACAGTCATTTCAACTCTCCGTTGTCATCACTGCTATAGCCAGTGACTGACGAGTTGAGGAAATTTGTTGTATCTCATTATTGTGTCGTTGTGCGAATTCACAGTTTAAATCAACATTATCGATTGATTGCAGGATTACGGTATCTAAATTCATCCTTTGCAGAGCCTCCTCATCGCTCTTCCATCCTTTGCGAAAGAGACGTAGCCCCGTTCGGACGACACGTCGAAGATAAATGCTGAGAAAGTGAGTATAAATATTTTTAATCGTATTATTTCAGCGGCATTTTTCTTTAGGGCGGCGGAAGCTATGGCCAAATTTTTATCTGTGCCACATGAATTGAATCGAAATTATCGATTGATGGCAGGATTACGGTTTCTAAATTCATCCTTTGCAGAGCCTCCTCATCGCTCTTCCATCCTCTACGAAAGGAATGCAGCCGCGTTCGGATGATACGTCGAAGAGAGAAATTTGGAAAGTGAGTACAAATACTTTTAATCGCTTTATTTCAGCGGCATTTTTCTTTAGGGCGGCGGAAGCTATGGCCAAATTTTTATCTGTGCCACATGAATTGAATCGAAATTATCGATTGATGGCAGGATTACGGTATCTAAATTCATCCATTGCAGAGCTTCCTCGCCGCTCTTCTCTTCTCGGCGAAAGGAATGCTGACCCGCTCGGATGACAAGTCGAAGAGATCTGGTTGAAAAGTGAGTATAAATATTTTTGGTGGCATTTTTTTCTCTAAGGCGGCGGAAGCTATGGCCAAATTTTGAATTGTGTCATGTGAATTTGGAGGAATCTAAATTATCTATTGATGGCAGGATTACGGCATCTAAATTCATCCTTTACAGAGCTTCCTCGCTGCTCTTCTGCTCATTGGTGTTCTCTTCAATCCGATGCTCTTTATCCCTCCCCTAATCTCGCTTCTCCACTCCCCTACCCTATTCTGTTCTGGAGGCATCGTCTGTTACAGTGCATACTATGTTACTGTTCTCTTCCCTCGTACCCATTCTTGTCTCCCCTTTCTTCCCCTATCGTTTTTATTGTATCACAGGCATTCCAACTCTCCGTTGGCATCACTGCTATCGCCAGTGATTGCTCGGACGAGGAATATTGTGTGAGCATGTTGGGTGATCGGTGCAGGGGATACAGGGACAATGAGTAGGCAACAACAATGGAATTCACCATGAAGGAATTACATGAAGGAAAGGAAAGAAAATGAAGGAAATATGTCCCTCCCTTTCCGAGGTGTGAGTTCTAGTTTCGTTTTTTTCCAGCATAGTGCGTCTACCGTAATAATACTCCTTTTCGTGGTGTGGGTATGGTTCTCTCTCATACGACCCCTGGTGTCTTTCCCGTCATAGACATCATGCTGGTTGCTGCAGAAACGGGAAAACATTGGAGTGAGTGAAGGCGAGGAAAGGGAAGGTTAAAACGGCAGCAGATGAGGAAATGGAGACGAAAAATGGAAGGTTGTCTGCAATGTATTGAATATTATGATGTAAGGATATTGAGAACTACCGTAACCACCAGGTAAAAAGACACTTCTATAGAATGCAGGGAGAGCTCGATACTTTTGTCAAAGCCAAGTCTGCTGAAGCTGTGCACTGTCTCCACTTTCTAGAGAAGTGTACAGTAGCATACTTTTAACTCCTAATATGCGAGGGGGAGCTATCCAGCGAGGGCAAAGGAAGCACTGCAGAAGAGATTACTTCTTCCTTTCTCTCCCTCGTTCATTCATAGAGGACTTTTCCTGTAATTTATAGGTTAAATGCTGTCCATCTGTTTATCTATCAGCCGAGAGCTTTGACAAGAAATGATTTCAGGTGTAAAGAAGAGTAAACAAAATGAGCAGCATCATTTCATATCAAGCCATCCCACAATTGCATCCCGGCTTACCTCTTACTCGGCGATGATGGAAGAATCGAAAGGATGAAGAGGGGAGGGGAGAGAAAGGGAGGAGGAGGGGAGGGGGTTATATTGAGATGTTCAACAAAAGTTCAACAAAAATTATTTTCAACAGAGATTGTCTCGCGAGAGCACATCTAAGTACGGTAGCACTCACAGACAAATTATCGATTGATCGCGCTTCGGCGATTGATGCCTCGTACTGCATTTTTTAGTTAACACTTGTACATCTTAGATTGAATTCACTTTACTCGCTACTTCCTCTTCAATTTTAATGGATCTTCAACAATTTACGATGAGAGACTACAATTCAAACGAATGAATAATTGAAGAACAAATATGATGATATTAGGGTCACTTCACAGAAAATGATTCGAAGTGGTCAGTCATTTACAGAAATGGACAATTGCATACGAATAACGCAATAAACTATTATAAATAGATATATTTACGCGATACAGTCAGTTGAAGGGGAGGAAATAGTGAGGAAAGGGATGAACAATCATGAATTTAAACCCACTGAACGACCTTCCGTACTACACAAATACAACCAACTGAGGATGCTACCGTATCTCATGAGTCGGGATACTGTATCGTAGCGATCATAGATAGTGGGTCGTGTCTCTCGGTAAGAAATCAAATGGAAGGGGCGGGGCGTCAAAAAGGGGCATGGATAAAAAAACGATGTGTTCTTCTGGACTGTGGACGATTAAACGGGGTCGGATGGTACCAGTACAAAAGTGGGCGGAGCCTAATAATTGACTCGTAAGCGACAGGATAGTTCAAAAACACACTGGCATGGTATTCGCGGGACTTCAAGAAATTGGGGGTGTGGCTTATTTGGACGATTTTCGATATATACAGTAAGTATGAAATAATAGATGACGCTCCCCGGCGAGCTTAGCTAATATTACGGAAGGGTTAGATTATGAAATAAAGATAAGCTCGAGTTTGGAAAATGGGAAGACGGGAGGAAAAGTGCGAATGAAATAAAGGGGGCGGCACTCTGTATCAGTGAAAAGCCAGCGACTGAATGACGAAAGAAAAGAGACTAAAAGGATGAAAATGATGTATGGAGGGAAGAAATATTCGTACACTGAGCGATTATCGAGTGGAAATAGGGAATAATACTATACATTGGGTATGTAAGGGTACGTAATAAACCGGGCTGGTAAATGTGGGGAAATGGATGGAAGGAAGTGGATTGGACAAACTATGAAAATTCGAGTAAACTACAGTGCAAATACATCATGTGAAGGGGATTATTGCTAATGGAATGGGAGTGATATGTATACGTCAAATCTTAGAGATCAAAGATCAAAAATCAATCCTTGTTGAGCAATCGCTGCATTAGATTTCTCGCAGCGGGTGGGGGCGGGGTCGGACGGTCGGTTGATGAGGAAGAGGAAATTGCTGCAGGAGCTGCAGTGATCGATCGGGGCGAGGGAGAGGGAGAGACGCCTCCGGACGGTTTCAGACCTTCAATCGATTGATTATTCCAGGAAGCAGTACATTCAGCGTCCAACTAATAAAATATCAAACCCTTGAGAACACCACGAAACATAAAATAGACCAGAAGCAAAATGAGAGTTGAAGAAATTTTTTATTCAGACAAGAGGCGTCATCAATTGATTGGCTATGAATGATGTAATGACTAACCAGAAAGAGTGGAAGGACGAGGGGAGGGAGTGGGAGAGGGATGAGCGGGAGAGAATGCAGAAGTCGAAGAGGCAGCGACCAAAGGAGATCTGCAACGAATAATTTGATTATTATATTAGATCCTTCAAGAAGAAATTAATATTGCCCAACTACAAATTACTAAACCTTGAAAAATCTTCTAATGTTAATGCTCAATTCAGTTTTGGATGAACTACAAAGACTCTTCGAGATCCACAAACAATTTTGATTCATCCCAATTTCCATCTCAAAAAAAGAAAGAAACGAACCTGTGTTCCTCTCTGATCAATCCGACATCGCTCATTCTTTTATGCGTCGGCACTCCCATTGATGACATTGATCCGGATGAATTATTTCCTCCTGATCCGCTGACCGCTCCGCCGCAAACCGCGACCGACGCGTGAGATGACGCGACTGAAGCGAAAGGTGGAACGATGGTTGTGGGAGGGGCGGATGAGGGAAGAGGCGGTTGGAGAATGACACCATCTTGAGAGGAATCCGATCTGGAATTGAAATGGTGAGTTTAGGTTTCAGAGATAATAGGAAGGAAGAATTCATATTTCATTGAAAAGTCGCACGTAATAAATAATTACACGTATAACAAATGTAATGATCCTGGAGTGATTTCGATTCTTATGACCGGATTACTTTCAGTTTCAATATTATCTCATGAATACATTGCATACATTGCATACATACATGAATTTGAAGCGTTTGCTAGCATAGCTTTGGTTTGCTAGCATAGCATAGCTCAGTTTCAATCTTATCTCATGAACACGCATTTGAACACCTTACATTTGCTAGCATAGCTTTGGTCAAGATTACAAGAATCAAAAAATAGAATGACATTCCCATCTCCCCTTTCCTCCCATTTTCCCCTTCTCACCTTGGCATGAATGTCTGTTTCTGACTGCTGCTTCCTGGCACAATATCATTCGCGTTTCGCTTCCCGGAGAGACGTCTGAATGAATAATTATTTGTTAATTAAGTAACGTGCCAAACGCAAAAGAAGACTACGCGCTGATTTGCAGCTACACATGCTAGATAAGTTTACTGCTATTATCTATATTCTAATTCCATAGTGTTCTCTGGCCAAAAAAACAATTAGCAAGATGATCCCTCGATCTTACCTAGCCGGTCTCTTAATTTCAGATCGATAAGGCGTCTACAAGGGAAATCAACATTCCCATCTGATCTTTGATCTTTCAATATCTCTCGAAACGAACCTTCTTTTCGTCCCTTGCCCTGACTCGATCGTACTCGACGTTGTGACCAATGGCGATTCTGCAAATCAATCAATAATCGAGTATGCAAATTTCTATTATCCCTTTGTCCACGTTCTCTTCTTCTTCCATCTCTCTCATTTCACATTCAAATCGATAATCTCACAATTGAATCTCATTTACCCCTCATTTCTCCCCTCCCTTCTCTTCTCGCTCAGTCGACTCTCACATTTCGCACGCCGCTCTAATGAATATCGTCTTCTACTCGTGAGTTTCTTCCTTAATCTTAAAATCCTAATTGAAATCTAGTAATCTAGTTATTGGTTAGGTGGGTCTAGAATTTCATTCCCCACGAGCTCCCCTATCTAGATCACCCCTCTCTTCGTTGTCATAGCCGATAGTATCCTCATCTCTCCCTCTTTCTGATTCGAGTTTTCGTTATCATTAGAAGATACTCCAGTCATTAGGAGGTGACGACCGTCCACTAGTGCATATTCGTGCATCATCAATATTTAACTCGTCACCATTTCCAGATCACCTTCGAGGACA
>LS486331.1:0-32277 GCA_900490705.1 Pristionchus arcanus
GGACATGCTTAGAGTTGAACCGTTTCAACTCGTAACGGCCTACTTTTCTTAGAGTTGAAACTTTTTCAACTCTAAGAGCACAATCTCTTAAAGTCGAAAATCGAGTTAAGCTATAATTGGAAGAGTTAAATTAGAAGAAATTTGATGAACTAGTTCGCCAGATGAAAAACATGTTACCACATCCCCTTATATGATGCACTTCTTGATCGGAGAACCTGCGATTCTCATCCATTCGACGTTTGTAACTCCTTTTCAGCTCCTCCAGCTTCTCGGGATGCTCCTGCAAGATTGTAATTGATTTTAGTTCGATCTGGAAAGTGTAATTCGAGTAGCTTTATCGCAAATGCGAATATTACTTTCGAATTTGTTGCGTATTTCATACATTTTCATTACAAGCAAGAAAAAGGGATCATTCGGGTTTCAATGCATGTTCGTCCTCTCATATGTATGGGTAAACTATTGTAATCATCTCCCTGGCGCGGGATTCGAACCATCGGGGGTCGGATGCCAAGTCCGACTCGCTACCGGTTGCGCTATGCCTGTTGGTTTCAAACAAGGGCAAGAGTGATTCATGGACCTCGCGTGCTCTCTTACCATACAGGTAGCGCGATAATGCATACGAAAGGGGAACGCATAGATTTCGAATTGTGATTCACATGGTGCTATGGACTCTCATCTACTATTTCGTAAGGAACAGAGAACACAATTAACAATTAATGAAATTCTAATCCAATCAAACTTTAAAAAAAAGATTTTAACTATTTATTGATAGAGTTCGGCACGTACCTCTCTCATGTGGTCGATGAGACCGATCCGACCCTTGTACAGAATTGCGCTGGAGCAGTGCAGACATGCTCGATCTGAATTGGTATATATATATATATTTTTTTATATTTTCAGTGCCTCTCATCGAGTAACTGAAATTGTCTTATTATTCGCATCAACATTTGAAAAAAAAAGAAAAAAATCATTCAAATAAGTTCAATACTCGAGATACAGTGTGAAATATGCAGCTTAGATTTTTGTACTCGAATTTCAACCTCACCATTTCTCCATTTTCCACTTTCTTTCACTCCCAAATGTATTCCAACGAATCGATCTGCCTAAAATTAAGCATTTTTGTATTTATAGCTTGCATGATTTTTTTCTCGAAATAATTTAAATATCGTAGTTAGATGTATTATAAAGTGTAGAATTACCGGAATCATAAACCTGGATCTACCGCTGAAGAAGACTTCATAGTGATACTAAAATGTTTAAAATTAAACTATATTTATTTGTATTTGCTTTTGGCGCTCGACGTTCAATTAAGAGAATTTCAGTAAAGAATTGTATTGTTTCCTTCGAAAAAACTAACCCGCTGATAATGAAAAATCCGAGTGGATCTCACTGGTCCGACGTATTCTCTGCACCTGGGGCAGGTATTCTGATCATTTTTCCCCGTCCAGAAATCCGAATCTCAATTGACTTCTTTGTGCCACTCCTACTTTAAAGTGCAATGTAAACTGTATACCTGTATACTCCTCATCCTCCTCTTCCCCTCCCTCTTTCTTCTTCTTCGCTCTTCTTTTCCCCTCGTTTCTTCCTCCTTCCTTTCTCTCGCTCTTCTTTGCCTTCTTTGCAGGCAATTTCTGAAAAAAATCATGGTTAAGTGTGACAGATCTATAATTTTGCTTGCAAGATATAGTGATAATAAGATTATAATCTTTCATTGGATCGGAGTGTATGAGCTATGGAGATACTATTTTTTTCGAACGCCAATTTCCGGCTTGTTCACGACAGATCATCTGACCCTCTCATTTCACAATGCTCTCTCGTCGGTCAGAGAAGCGAGATAGCATGGGAAAGCGAGAGAATCAGATTGTTCTTCTTACCTTGTCATCAGCTCCATTTTCTCCTTTCATGAACTCCAGCAGCTGCATCTGAACAGGGAGAATTATCGATTTTTAAAGATCCCCCCGCCTCCTCCCGATATTATCCCCACACACTGTGAAGAAAGTATCAGAATTACTTTTAAAATTACGGGCTCGAAAAATGGACCTCGATCTCTTCATGTCACATGCTATCCACTGGCCAGAGAAGCGAGAGAGTATGAGGAATGAAGAGACCGCGGATTCGATTCGGATTCGAGATTCGATTCGAGCGGATTCGAGCTCTAGCCTATTACCTACCTTCTCCTCCGCACTGCTTGTGTCAAGCAACTTCTTCAGTTCGTCATCGATTGACGGGTCCTTCAAATATGGATTTTTCGTTATGTTTCACACAATTTCATTTATGACTAGTGACATGGCAAAGAATTCGCTGGTGATGATAACGTGACACGCAAAAACAAACAGTGAGACCCAACCTCAGCATCTCCAATGTCCTGCATTTCATCATTTCTTCCTTCATTTGCCCTTCCATCCACATCCACTTCAGCCATTTCCTCAATTCGAAGCGCGATCGGCGTCTGTAATTCAAAGGAATGTGATCATTCTCGAAGCGAATCACAACACTAACAAATCGACTAAAATTTGTTAATGAGTTCATTTGTAATCTTGGAATGCTTACTATTCCTTACCTCAGCTGGTAGCTCCCTTGCTGCAGCGACTGCAGCAGGCGCAGCTGCCGGCTGCAGCTGCTGTTGTTGCTGCAGCTGCAGCTGTGCCTGCTGCATCTGATTCTGCTGTTGCATCCAGACAGTCAGCGCATTGAAGAATGCGGTCGGGTCGAACGCTGCAGCGGCGGGCTGGATCTGAAGAAGCGAGCAGTTATTTTTGAGCATTGACAAGCTGACTGCTTCGATACATTTTCACGTACATAATTTTTATCAATTCTTGCTTCTTTTTCGACTAAGGAGAAGTGCTAAAAGTCGTGTATCCTTTTTTTGGACAAATATTAACGAAGGCGTCCCACGAACCGCGCGGGCGACTACGCAAAATGAGGAATGAGAGGGCGCGCTCTCTTCATTTCGCACGCTCTCTCGCTCGTTGCCTGCGTTTCAGGGTCACTTGGAACGCAGCCAACAGCTCATATCTCAGTTAAAACGGAAAATTATAACATGGGAGTTTCGAAAGTGTTATCGGGTAGCCACGACCCACAAGTTCACATCGAGAACTCAGTTAGCCAGATATTCGTGGGACGCCTCCTTTAACACGCACTAAATGGAAATCAACTGACCGCAATTGCCTGAGGCGGAGGAGGAGTGGGAGGAATGGATGGAGGCAGAGGCACTGAAGTCTCCCTCACTGGAGTCGGCTTGCGAGAGACGGAGAAGAGGTCCAATCCCCCCTGTCGGATTCCATTTCGATGCAATTGAACAGCTGATGGGACTGAAGCGGCCAGGGAGGACTGAAAATTGGGCTATCTTTCATAAATATTTTATTGTTCTTCCAGCAACCAATGTCAGAATTACAATAAGAAGAACAATGCGTTTTGACTACTGAATTGCAATAGAAGTACGATGTTACAGAACTACTACCGTATTCTTGTGTCTTGTAAAATCAACAATAAACTGAATCGAACCTTGGCCGGTTTGACCAGCACGATTTTCACATCGTCCTCCTCTGGGTCGCTCTTCATTCGCATTGAGAGATCCATCGTCTCTGAAATTTCAAGAAAATAACAGTTACCAATTCTGCCAGCGTATATCATTTCAAATTTGCTCTCGCTTTTCAGATAGACGAGAGAATATTCAAACCGAGGGGAGACGCGAGAAAACAAGAGGAGAAAACGGAACGGGCTTTCAAGTTTGAATGGGAAGCTGACAGGGAAAGTGACTAATGGTGACTGGGCGGGTCATTTGAATGTGGAGGCACGCGCAAGGAAAAACATGACATTTGAACGGAGAGAACAACTTATAGAATGAAGAATCCGTCTCTTCGTTACTCATTACTCTTCATTACATTATCATTCTTTCAGCCATACTTGAAAATAGCGCCAAGTATAGCAACAAAGTGAACAAACGCAACAATAAATTGGCAAAATGAAATATTTTGAAAATGAATTGTCTCCTCGCAGCAGGCCTAATCAGAGAGGGGAACAAAGGGAACAGAGACATGAGGGAGGGGCAATTGTAAATCATCTTATCGGATCGAAGCACTCTGACTCTCTCGATCTCCCCTGCTCTCTCGCTGGTCAGAGAAAAGTAGAGAGTGAGCACAATTGAGAGAGTCGAGGGCTTGTACCGGCAAGCCATAACAGATGCTAAAGGAATGGGGGAGTAAGGAAGGGTGGAAGAATTGTTTGGCTCTCTACTTTCACAATGCTCTTGCGTCGATCAGAGATGTGAGAAAGACTGACCATTCACACGGGAAAGTTACACTAGTCAGAGCCGCAATGTATTGCGCAACGGAAGACCAGAGTAGGGCAAAAATAAGTGAGGAGTGAGTGGTGTATCGATTACAGAAGTCCCATAGAGACAAACTCAATGGACAGCTGTTCTTAATCCGTCAATATAGCAATAAATTGGCCAGATATGATATTGTCGGCCTGTAAAGGGACGGACAATCCTCTGACCCTCTCGATTCGCTATGGTCTCTTGTCGATCAGAGAGAGCGAGAGAGCATGGGAAGATGAGAGGGTGAGACAATCCCTCGATCAAGTGAGAAGTGGATTAGGAGTGTGGCGGCTTTTTTTAGAGAGGCGAAGGTGTTAGATAACTGGGATAACGATAGCTCAATAGAATATGCACTCTGGAAGAACTGAAACCGCTAATCGGGGGGGGGGGGTGATAGAGGATAAAACCAATGTGCGCAGAGCCCGATCTAATTTTTATCTTGGAATAAAAAAATGACAGCTCACTGACTGTGAATATCGAGGCGTGCATTTTGACTGCAGATACGCCATAAGAATTAATCTGATTTGGCGATAAACTACCGATTTACATAGAAAAGTAAAGAAAAATTTCAAATGAATAGTCGCCAATTTATCGTACATTGAGAGCGATACGTTTAAAACAGAAACGAATATTACAAATATCCAACGATAGGAGCTAAAAAAGTGTAGAAAGAAATGTCTATTCTCATTCAATGTCGATTTTTGAACAATTTACTTACAAAAATCACACGGCAAAATTAGGAAAGAAATACAGAGACACCGGAAATCGTTGAGGTGGCAGAAAAATATGTAAAAGTTAATGGAACAAAAAAAACTCTAATCATTCGGCATGATTGCCTACTCTTTCTTACTTCCGCGTCGTTGTCGAACGAGAGATGCCGGAGGCTCCATCTGAAATTATTCAAACCAATTTCTTGCCCCTCATTTCAAAAATATAGATTGATCTACAAATATTAGATCAGATTCAGATTCAGATTCAGATTTGGAAATAAATGTTGAATAGTTGAATAATATGAATATGCTCACTAGGATATTGTGCACTGTTGAATCCGTGAATTTCTGATTTTCGACAACGGTCATGTAGATAGTGCCTTTTCAGCTTTACGAACACTTCGAACACCGGGTGCTTCTGAAATTATATTGCTATTTATTTCAGATTATACCCATTCGTAAAATCTAATTCGATATCTCAATGATACGAATCCTCAAATTTTCAATATTTTCAATAAATTAGCCTCATTTTCATGGCAGAAACATGAAAAAGAGGGATCATACGACAGTCAAGGCACGGATTTCTAATACTCATGATAACAACTAATCATCTCCCAGCGCAGGACTCGAACCAACGATGTTCGGGAAGCAAGTCCAACGCGTTACCAGTTGCGCTATGCGTAATGATTAAGATGAGTCATAAGACACGAAAGTAAAGCCTTACGTGCGTTCTTGAAGTGTTGTCTAACAAGTAAACACAAATATGGAAAATAACAAAAATACGGGAGACAAAGGGATCATTCAGAATTTTAGACATTGTCAGAGTGGTCTCACTCCTTCTTGTATGAATTGCCATTACGAAATCATCTCCCCAGCGGGGACTCGAACCAGCGACTTCGGGCAGCAAGCCCGTCACGCTACCGGCTGCGCCATTGTTGCTTGTTGCCAAGCATGGATAAGAATGACTCATAGCTCTGCGTTTTGCGGGCTTGAACCCTCCCACACTCGAAATAAGTCGATCGATTCGCAAATCTTAGTAGTTTGATACTATTTTTGAAAAGCAATTCCAGTGGCCACCATCTGTAGTTTCACCACCCTAGCACAAATTGGTAAATTTTGAATGGTAAATTCCGATCAATTCAACAATAATGTACCTTTCGTATGTGATTGAGTAGTCCACACCTGCTTCTGAACGGACCTCCTGAGCAGTGGAGACAAACCCTCATCTCTGAAATTCGAAAGCTAAAATATCAAACTCAAAAATCGGTGAATATCAGAATATGAATTCGCATCCGTCTCTTCACCATATCAAGGGGAGGGGCATGAATATTTTCGCACATAATCTGAGCTTTAAACGGGTTCTTTACCGATTTTTGAACCCGGTCGTTTCCACTTTCTTATCCTTATCCTTCCTCTTCCCCGCCTCATTCTTCTTTCTTTTAGCATTCGGGATTTTCTGAAATAAATTAATCGGGCCATTTTTTGAATGAGTATTGTATGTCCATGGTTTTCTCCACTGCTCATTGCGAATGAACCATAAAACAAGATAACGTAATTCACCATTTTCTGTTCATTCTCCTCTTCCTTCTTCACATTATTATCTTCCTCTTTATTCCTCTTTGCACTCTCAACCGATCGTCGGTTTTTGATCTGATTGTGAAATACAGTTCGTAAATACTCTACATTTTAAAAAAATGCAATCGTCTCTTCATTTCAAAGACTCTCTTTTCAGGTCGAGTTCCGAGAGACAAAAGAAGAGACAATCCCCCGGATATAGCGTCCTTTCCCCGATATGTTATTGAACGAATTATCGATGGATCTGTCTCTCTCTCATTTCGCAACAATGCATTGTGTATCTTACTGGCGATAGATAGAAATACACATAAAAATCCGCTACCTTGCTCCCTCCCTTCTTCCTCACTCGCTCTCCTCTGGGGATTTTAAGGGCGTCGGCCATTAACTGAAATTTTACACAATTTTTCATATTTTTTGAAAAGATCAAAGATCAAATGTACAAAAAATCGTCAAAATCAGCTCACCTTCAGAGTTTCCTGTCCATTGGTTTTGACGCAACGTGAGATCGATTTCCTCTGCGTTACTTCGGGCTGAAAAAGGATTTATATATCAATAATATCAATATGAATTTAGATTCGAAACTGTATAGCCTCAGGATACAAATGCCTTGATTAACGGGATAACTTTGCCTTTACATCCTCCTCTTCTTTCTTCGTTGCTTCCTCGACAGATTCCTTCACTTGCCCTTCGATTCCTCCGTCCTCATTCCGTATTCCCTCGCTTCCATCCTTCTTCTGGCGCTTAGCCACAGGTGATTTCTGGAGGAAAATATTATAGCTAACAAATTGACTTTTGTTCTGTAATAAAGTTCTGAACACACTCCTCAACTTTCGTGCGGGTTCAAAAGTCGCATTATTTAGGAGAATACGAACCTTGACTCGCATAGAAGGCGCCATTTTCCTCGTCTTTCCCTTGATCAATGCGAGCAGTTCCTTCTGAAATGAACAAGTTACTCTGAACAATCGTGTGACTCTCTCACTTCTCAATACTCTCTCGCCGGTCAGAGAAGCGAGAGATCATGTGAAAGTGAGAGAGTCGATCATTACTTGTGGAGACAGAGGCGAAAAGCAAGCAAAAATGGAAAATGAGGATCATAAGCAACAAGGTACACGCATTGTTTGAGTGATTTCACTCAAACTAGTCCTACGTCCTTTCTTTTCATCTCCTCGGGGGTTGAACCAACGGGTTCCGATTTGCAAGACGAGCTCGCTTCCCACTACACCATCGGAGCATGTGGGAAGAGGTCCGTAAATGATCTAGTAAGATGCGATCTCTTATGGGACCAAACTGGCAAAAGAACTGGCCAAAGGGAGATCATTTGGAGTTTTACCTCATCGCTTGACACAAACTAGGATGAACATCTGCTTATTGTTAGGTAATCATCTCCCCCATGTCTGGATCCGAACCAGCGGGTGTCGGGTTGGAAAACGAGCTCCCTACCCACTACACTATCTGGACATGCAGAAGGGTCAGTAAATGATCTAGTAGTAAGGCGCACTCTCTTGTCGATACCACAGTGCGGTAGAATATGCAGTATTGGCAAAAGAGAAATCATCCTGGTTTTCATCTCATCGTTTGAGTGAATTCACTCAAACTAGGATTGTCTTAGTAATCCTCTCCCTCCATGGCCGGATCCGAACCAACGGGTTCCGTTTTGCGAGACGAGCTCGCTACCCACTACACTATCTGGACATGCAGAAGGGGTCAGTAAATGATCTAGTAAGATGCGCTCTCCCGATGAATCTTACAGAGCGATCGAATATGAAAAAGTGACAAAAGGGAGATCATCGCGGAATTTAAGTCATCGTTTGAGTGAATTCAGTGAATTCACTCAAACTAGGTAGTGTAAGCGAGTTAATCCTTTCCCCCCATGGCCGGATCCGAGCCAGCGGGTCTCGCGGTGTAAGGCGAGCTCCTTATCCACTACACCACCTGGGCATGCGGAAGGGTCAGTAAATGATCTATGTAATAAGATGCGCTCTCTCGATGGGTCCTACAGAGCACAAGCACAATGAACAAGCAGAGCTGGCAAAAGGGAGATCATCATGGTTTTCATCTCATCGCTTGGGTGAATTCACTCAAGCTACGAATACAGCGTTCAGTAATCATCTCCCCCATGGCCGGATCCGAACCAGCGGGTGTCGGGTTGGAAGACGAGCTCCCTACCCACTACACTATCTGGACATGCGGAAGGGGTCAGTAAATGATCTAGTAAGGCGCACTCTCTTGTCGATACCACAGTGCGGGAGATTATGCAGTATTGGCAAAAGGGAGATCATCATGGTTTTCATCTCATCGCTTGGGTGAATTCACTCAAGCTACGAACTAAACTTGATTAATAATCATTTCCCCTATGGCCGGATCCGAACCAGCGGGTGTCGGTTTGGAGGACGAGCTCCCTACCCACTACACCATCTGGTGTGTCCAGAAGCGAGGCTTTACAGGGTTCATAAGATGGAGCGAGAGAGTACCGACACCGTATTACCGTATTCTGTCGCTAATGATTGCTCTATTGTCACTTGTCACGATATCACATAATCTTTAGTAAGGCAGAGAAAACGAGAAGGCACTCTACATCGAGAGAGTCAGGAAATCGCTCACCTTTTCTGCTGGAGTGCATAACGTGAGGATTTGCAGGATTTCGTCATCGATTGATTGGCGCTGCAAATAATTGGTTGGGATACTTGTTCTACTTTCCACTGTTCTACTTATTAACCTGACTCATTTTATTTCCATTCTCTCAAAGCCTCGATAGGCGACTGATTATTCCACATTTATTTCATCAGGACCATTAAAATATGCCGGTCATCATCAATCGTTCACTTTAGGTGGAGTTTCCCCTCGGTCCCTCATTGCATCGCCATCCCTCTCCTCCTCTTTCTCCAATCGCACCTGATGATCTTCCATAGCCGGTCCCTCAGTCTCCCCATTCATTTTTTCTTCCGGAATCTGGAAATGAAATCATCTTTATTTGCCAAGATTATTTGCAATTTTCTATAAATTTTAAGAGTAAAATAAAGCTCACCTGGTCGCTCGAGGAAGGCATCTCTGCAGCTGTTACATCTGCTTCTGCAGGGGTCGGAGGCACAGCTGCAGCAACGGCTGCAGTAGCCATTGCTTGACCTGTGCCAGACGATGTAGACCCCTCGGGATCAGCAGCAGTAGTTGTAGGGGAACCGGAGGCGGCAATTCCCTCCCCTTCATCCTCAGAGACGGCGAAAAGATCGTCTCCCTGATCAAGCGGTGCCTTCGTCGTTGTAGCTGAAGGGGCAGCTGCAGCTGTCGAGCATTCTGGACGAGTTGCTGCAGCAAGCACATCAGCTAGAGTTGCTGCAGGGGTCGTAGGCACTGCTGCAGCATCATCCAACCGCATTGCAGGGGTCGTAGGCGTATCCATTACAGGAGTAGGTTGTGCTGTTGCTTTCTTTCTAGCAACTTTCGCCTTGGGTGCAGCAGCAGTTGGGCGTGATGATGATCCTGCTGCAGCTGCTGCAGGTGTCGCAGATGCAGTCGGAGCCAGTGTGAACGGTAACTGCAATGATCTCGATTGGAATGGAATTGGAGAAACAACAACAACAACAACAACAACAACAACAACAACTGATTCATTGTCTAAAGGAAATATGAAAAGACGAAGGTAATGTTTCGCATGCTCTCATTATTCTGATCGGCAAGATACAATGACTGAAGAAACGGATTCTTCATTTCGAAAATATCTTACCTTCTTCATCAGAGACGGATTCGGTTGCAATTTTAGCTAAGAAATTAGAAAAGTGCTCACATGTTGCTGGTAGTGTCCTGAAACAGTCTGAGCAGCTGTGGCTGCTGCCGGGCTTGCTGTAGCAGCTGCAGGTGCTGCAGGCGAGAATGCTGCAGCCAGGGCTGCAGCTGCCGGCGGCAGCCCATCCTGCTGTTGCTGCATCCACGCAATGAACTCAACGAAGAGGGCGGCAGGGTCGAATACGGCTGCAGCGGGCTGCAAACGATTTTTTATAATGTACAACTTTTCTATAAAATGTCAGCGATTATCCCAAATCAAAGAATTACGAAAATGAACAACTTTCCTGTTCGTATTCCACGCCCGACCGATCGATCAGCGCAAAAATTAGGTGAAATGAAAAAAATGAGAAGAAAATTAGCAATTATCGCCGAGAATTCAATAGAATTCTTTGAGCATGAAATGAAAGACTTACCGTATCCGGGGCCGGTGCCGGGCTCTCTCTTTTTCGAATAGGCTGTGCAGCTCGATTGGCTTGACCTCCGGGCCTCGGCCGGTTGTGGGGCAGGGAAGCATGGGAAGTGGAACTGGCGCGAGCTTTCTGAAAAAATATGATTCCCGGTCCTATATCATGCATCTAATCGTTTCTAATGCCTATTAGAAAAAGCTAAGAATAGTATCAATAATCAAATACAACGTGAATACAATATAGAGGTGTTTACCCTAAGATACCCTTTCACTGGAAATGAAAGCAACAACTTGCCTTTCCCGGTTTGAATCCGATGATCGTAACCTCTTCCTCTTCCGGTGGTTCTTCATTTTTGACGTTTGGCAGATCCATCTGGGAATCGGGAACTGAGAAATCTGTAGATTTTGAGAGAAAACAAAAACAACGATTTGCTCGATAAAATCAATTCTATCCAAATTTCACCCTGAATATGCCCAATTCGAAAGCGATCTATAACAGGATGATAAAATGGAAGAATAGGTGAGGCTAGTGAAGTGAAAGGATTCAAATGGAAGTGGACGGTCATGGACTATGGTGAAAGGATGAAGAAGGGCAGATGTGTAGGAGTGATGGGACTGGGTTCGCGCTTGTTTTTGAATGCCTAAAAGAGGGTGCTTCTCTGATTTCACCACTGTGACTATGAGAATGGAGAGAGAATCTAATAAGCGGGGTCAAAACAAAACAATAAGGGATAATCGTTATAATTATTGGAAGGGCAAGGAATTAGAAACGTTGTGGTCTTCCTCATGAAGCAACTAGAAAGAAAGAAGAGTGTGCGCTATTGCAGAGATAAACACATTAATCAGCCATGGGAGGGATAAGGAGGAAGCAGTTGCTTTGCTGGAGCAGAGTGTGGCCCGACAGAAGCATGACGAGAGAGCATGGGAAATAGAGAGAGCACGTCTCTCCATTCCACACACTCTCTCGCCGGTTAGACAGAACGAGAGAGTGTGCAAATAGGAGAGAGTCAGATCAGACCCCGACTGACCATTAATCATTTCTGGACTGACCAGAGGAAGGAAAGAGTTCAATAAAGAAGAGTAGATTGGTTTATCTATTTTGTCACAGGCAGACCAATAACCGGTCAAAAACAAGAAAATTGTGGGTCATTTTTAACATTTGCGTCATTGCAGGTACGTCACCACGATTGATAGTGACGAGTGTGGTGATTGGCACCTTCAGTCGACATACTGCTTTTTGGTAATCACCCCCACCGGGCATCGAACCAGCGCCCCTTGGAATGATAGTCGGGCGCGCTACCGACTGCGCTACCACTATCTCGCGCCTCTCGCGTGCAAAGTAGCTTATATGCCATCGCGGTCTTTGCTGCAGCAGTCTTGGCTCGGCTCTCTACTCGGATGCATGGATCTGTTCAGTAATATTCAACGATGACTTTCGTCCCACTTGTTTCCTTTTGAACCCGCAGCTCTGATCGATATGAATCACAGAGTGCTATCCCTGACTTTCAAACGATGACTTTCGCCTCACAAGTGTGAAACTGACTGCCAATTCCTGCAATAGGAAAATCATTAATATATTTCGAGGTGGAAGCTCTTGATCTCGAGAAAGTGTTCCGAAAAGAAGAAACTAACGCATGAAGGTAATGAATCTTTTCAATTCGGTCTCTCGCTTCTCTGACCGGCGATAGAGTGCGAGAATGAAGAGAGACAGCCTTCCCTACTTGAGCCCGCCAAAAATCAGTTAATATCGATAGAACAGAAAGTAGGCCAATTTATTACTTCTACTCACTAAACACTTTTTATTTCTCACTATTATTCGCCGATTTCTTTATCATTCTCCTTTGCTACTTGCCTGTGACTCTGGTTTCTCCCATCCACTGGAAAGAACTTGTCCCTTCATTCTGCGTGTTCTCTCGTTACTCTGACCAGTGAGAGATAACGAGGAATGAAGAGATTCTTCACTCTACTAGCTAACAGCAAACTAAAAAAGGAAGGAAGAAAGGCGAAAAGAGAACTCTCTCACGTTCACAAATCTCAAGATTCTCTTACCGAAGTCTAAGAAATGAGGAATTCAGAGCCTCGACTTATGCAATGCAGAAAGATCAAAGATAAATCATTTTTGCTCTGGGGTGAAAATTGGCGACGAGAAAAGAGAGAGATAGAGAGTGGTAGAGTTAACGCAATAACAGCTGGACTGCTGCAGTGAGTGGGAATACCGAATTCGATTGATGAGAAAACTAATGGTCCGCAATGAGTTACGAATTGTAATCTCCTCTCGATTCGGTCTCCCTCACCAGTCAGTTAAAGTTAGGATGAACTCTGGAAAGCAAAGCATGAAAATTCAAGCCGAAGAAGGGTCAATTTATCACTATCACATCCGGCGGGACGAGCTAGTATGTTTCTTTTGGCGAACTAACTAACTAGACCCACGCTACCCTTTTATTTCTCGAAACCGGTAGCTATCGTAATCAATGGAAACTAGAGTTCGAAATACGGGTAATCGTCTCTTCATTTCACACACTCTCTCGCCTCTCTGACCGGTGAGAGAGTGTGGAAAATGAAGAGACGGCGACCCGTATTTCGAACTCTAATGGAAACCGCCATCTACAATGTTTATACGAAGAAATGTGCGGAAACGAGATTATTTACCCATCACCATTGATTTACAACATTGGCAGATACTAGATACTTTCAACATCTTTGGTTTATCGATTGGAAACGATGATACATGATAAACAACGAAATAGATTAGATTGCAAATCAACAACAATCACCTTTATTCTATAATAAACCTGTGTTATATAACGTAGTGAATTGAGGCTACAACTAACCAACTAGGGTTGCGAAAACGGACGGACAATCCGGACAAATATACTGAACGATACTGAACGATTTAGATTGCAATCGGTAGACGAACGAAACAAATAACCAACTGCCCTGTTTTGACCATGCAAAGCGCTCACCGGGGATCGGTGTCGAAACCCTCCCGTCTCCCAAGCAATCAATAGATGAGCGAGGGGAAGAAAGGGGGAAGAAGAAGAAGAAGAAGAAGTGAGAATGGATTGAAAAGGGGTGGGCCGAGCTATCAGTCCTACTGACGGCGGGCGGAGATCTAGAGAGTCGGGGAGAGCGAGGAGTGTGCAGAGCAGAGTGAGCGAGAGTGTGTGCGAAATCAAGAGAATCCAAGGGATCCCTTGACTCTGGAAGGAGATGGGGAAATAGAGATGGATGATGAAAACATATTGATCCGCCCAAAACGGTGAAATTTAGAGGAGGAAGGAAGTCAGTCAGCCATCATACTCTTTCTTTTCGGATTCAGAACCGTAGACCGTTGTCCGGCCATGTCAACAATGGGAGGACGGCCCCCGAATCGATCGGCCAAAGGGGAAGTAGAATTCTTTGTTGACGGTGGCCGCGCAACGAACGGAACGGAAGAGACAGGCTAAATCAAAAGCGAGCGCGGCAGTTATGGATTGTAAAATGAGACAAATCGAAAACGGGTGGTAGAACCCCTCGCGGTAGGGTGAGTCACACC
Organism: Pristionchus arcanus; assembly: GCA_900490705.1. Lineage (NCBI taxonomy): Eukaryota > Metazoa > Nematoda > Chromadorea > Rhabditida > Neodiplogasteridae > Pristionchus > Pristionchus arcanus. The sequence continues at coordinate 14,325 of LS486331.1, forward strand.
GCTCCGGCAGCTCCTTATTTCACTCGAAAAAAAAATAGCGATGCCTATGGAAAAGGGAGGAAAGGTGTAGCCCAATAGACGAACCGAAGAAAGATAGGAAAAGGCCAAAACAATGACAGCTAGGGCAACGTGATATTTTTTCGCCCGAAAGTAGGGAGAAAACGGCCACAGTATGACGGGCGAGCCAATAGCAGATGCGAGAAACGAGAGAATAGAGTGAATAGACACGATAGAGAGGAGGAGGAGTGAAAACGATAGACTGGCGGGGGAGAATATACAGCTCGAAATGCAAGCCTCTTCGCCGTCTCTTCATAAGAACAGAGAGAGATCGCATGAAATCAAGAGAGCATCGCTCGTTTTTTACACTTCAGAATGCGTGGAAATATGTAATCATTAAGGTTTCCACTTTTGGGTCATTCGGCCTGAACAGGTAAAATGATGCGGTCGAAATACCTGATCAGGTAATAAAATGAGAGCGACCTGACAGGTCAGATTTCTTTGTCCTTGTTAATCCGACCTGCCAGGTCATTTTGATGTCCCACAATCCACGAATGCGGTTCATTCTATCATTTCCTTTCAATTTTTTGAGACAGATGGGTGGGGAAATCTTTAGCGCGCGACGAAACATATTTGCATTCACAATTCTCTCATTTCTCGGTGCTTCGAAATGAGTCGACCCACCCTCATTCAATAATAGAGTGGAATGAATAGGCACCTAGGCGCCCAAAATCAATTAGCTTTCTTTCTCCCCAGGTCAATCAGGCTTTATTCATTTCTTTGTTCGAGCGATAATTGATTTTCAGGCGGCCTAGGCGCCACCCAAAAGTTGAAACTCTAGTAATCATACACCCCCCCCCCCCCGGTCAGAGATTATACGGTTGGGTTTCGCCCCCCGGCTCTGCTTCCTTCCTCCTCTAAATTTCACAGTTTTGGGCCAATCAATATTTTTTCGTCATCCGTCTCTCTTTCCCCATCTCCTTCCAGAGTCAAGGGATCCCTTGGACTCTCTTGACTTCGCACAGACTCTCGCTCGCTCTGCTCTGCACTCCGCGAAAACGAGACTGTAGGATGAAAGTACAGGAAAGAACTTGCCTGATTGATAATTTTCGAATTGGGATGTAGAAGGATAAATTGCGTCAGAAGGAAGAGAAGGGAATATATGAATGGAAGGGATGAGTGGAAGAGCAAAATAGAAGTGGAAATCGCGCGAGAGAAAAGGGAAGGCGAAGAGAGCGAGAGACGGGTAGAGATGAGTGAGAGATAAGGCAGATTGTGGAGAGCGAGGAAAGAGGGAGAATGAATTACTTAGAATGACATACATGAAAAGGGAGGGGAGGACAGGGGAGAAAGACTGTAACTGTTACTATGATATCTAGTAAAGAGTGAATGTGGGAGAGCGAGGAAAGAGGGCGAAAGGAGATTAAGACTGTTACTCTTTTCTAGTAAATCAATGAGTCTGTCTCGTAACTCACCCCAAACCGATTCCCCGAGCATATATCTTTCACCAGCAGACTCGTAGTGAAGAAATTACCAAAAATCGATAATTAATTTCATAATTGTTTCGTCATAAATGTATTCTGAACATGCTGTTTCGAACACGACATCTTTACCGTGAATCTGTTCACATTTTTCTTTTTTTAGGCTAATACTGGTATGAGCTCTCTCATGGCTGAGCGCCTGATTTTGAAGCGCGATCCACCACTGGAGTCACTTGTCCGCCATGTGGGCCGGCAATCTGCAGATTTCGATTGATACAATCAGTGTTGACTTGGGCTGGGTGAAAATTATAGGTCAAATTTCTCGGTCTCTTCTTTCACAATGTTCTCTCGTCGGCGAGAAACAGTGAGAAAGCATTGCGATATGAGAGACAGCAATAATATCGATTCATGGCGTCTTTCTTCTCGGTACCGGTACCGCCTATCGATGGGAGCGGTACCAGTACCGCCTAGCGGTACCAGCGGTCTTAGTGGGAGCGGTCTCAGTTCAAACGAAAAATGGTGGTTTGGTAGTTTCGCAAGTTTTATCGGGTAACAAGGACCCACCACCTCTCATCGAGAACTCAGATTGCCAGATATTCGTGGGAAACCTTCTTTAGCGAAAGAGTCGAGGTGAGAGATAGTGAGGACTCTCTCACTTTCCCATGATTTCTCTTGTTTTGTTTTCTGAAAGACGCGAAAGCACTGCAAAAATAGGAGAGTCCTCAAACTCAAAAGATCTCAACTGGCCAGTCCCCAAGCCGCAAACGGCGGAATGCGCCTGAGTCCTATCCCAATCCACACCCCCTCACTCCACAGAACACAACATCATTTAAAAAAAAAACTTTATTATTCTCTGGGCACAATGGAATACATGTACGGGTCCTTCAATACATTGCGGTCTTGGTTGAGTTTGTTTCTGGCTTGCAACTCGTACGGACGTTCGATCCAAGGCGGGTAGTCTTCTACTGAAACAAAAATAATTTCACAACCATTTTCATCATCTTATCTTATATTCGCTAGCTCGGTATTCGAAAGTATAGAATCAAATCTTACAAGTATCACAGTATTGCGTGAATAAATAATTCAGCACATTTGTAAACGTTTCATGCTTGAATCTGCTCACATATGCGAATTCAGAGGAACACATTGCGAACGCTGTCTTGATTATTCTAGAAAAAAATAGATAAGAAGGAGAATATTTTTGGCTCTCAGATTTTCACCCAACGTAATTATAGTCTAATCACTTACGCAGCTGATTCTCGCATTCAGACTTCCACGGTTAGGTGCAACACAAATAACGAAATTTGGGGTTGAATTGATGTTTTTGAAGCAAGCGTCCGAATGTAGGTCGGACAATCTGGAACAAAATCAAAATTAGAGACCGAATACACGATTTCACGAAATTTCACGATTTTAAGCACGAGCAATGGGGGAATAAATGAACTAAACGATGTTGGAGGCACAATAATGTTTCCATAGAACAGCGCCAAACCATAAGGAAGACAGTTAGGAAAGTGGCATGGAAAAGTGGAAGGATGAGTGAAAAAGCGGAGCAAGCATTGCGGGTATACGAGAGAGGAGGAGGAAGGAAGAAGAGGAGAGAGGAAGGGGAAGGAGAGGAGGGAGGAGGGGGAAGGAAGGGACGATGATGAAATGGAGTGAGTGTTAGAGAAAGGGCGACATGAGTAGTGGGGGTAACTGTGTCCGGGAAAAGGGTCGAGATGTCCTTTGGACTGTCTCAGAAGAGTGGAGTAGAAGAAGAGAAGTAGATGGTGGAGCGAAGTGGCTAAACGGCTCTGAGCGCCGTCTTATATACCCTCCATGGAGGCGGAGCCGTTGCCCCGCCCCTCCTCCCTCCTCCTCCTGGAGAACAAGATAGGCGGGCAGAGCGGAAGAGAGTGGTGAGACGAGCGGAAAGTGCAAGAGTGTGAATGATGCAAGAATGAAAATGTGACTCATCAGAAGCCATTTTCGAAAATCTTCGAAAATCAATTTTTCACCGCCGATTTATTATTTATCGATTGGATAAACATGATTTTCCGTTAAAATCACGGACAGGAGAGTTATCGAAAAGGGAACCGTGAATGAAGTTAAATCGGTTGAAAAAAGGGCTAGAATTGGAGCTTTTAATTTGTTACGGATACGTTTCACTGTTACAATAAGTAGCGCTTTCAGTTCCATTCTCGCTTACAAAAAATTACAAAAGGAAAATAAAATTTATCGGAATCACATCCAATTCGAATGCATCGAAACCAAAACAATAAGACAAAAAGCTCGTTATTTGCTTGCTTCAAACGAAAAACACTTATTGAATTGAAACTGGAAGTCGACGAAAATAACAATAAACATAGATTTATGTAATTAACTTAACAGATCAAGATGAGATATGTTTCAGCGGCACTATGTCGAATGAGAACGTACTGTTAATCTGCTACAACATTAGTCCAGAAAAAAAAATCGAAAAAATGTTATCATCCCTCAATATCAGGTTCACATCCGACCTAGTGCCGCTTCAGTCAATTTGATCAATGTAGTGCCAATTCGACGTGGAGGAAAGAGGACGAACGAAGTCTGTAATTATATAATATTAAACCTTGAGCACACACGAAATTTGGTGAGATTACAGACTTAAAGGAGGTGTCCCATGAATATCTGACTAACTGAGTTCTCGATGCGAGATGGTGGATCATGGCAACCCGATAACACTTTCGTAACTCCCATGTTTAAAATTTTTGTTTGAATTGAGATATGAGCACTTTGCTGCTTTCCAATTGACCTTGCGCGCGCAGGCAACGAGCGAGAAATGAGGAGAGCGCGCCCTCTCACAATTCACTTTTCATAATCACCTGCGCGGTTCGTGCGACGCCTTCTTTAAAACAGACAAAATTTTCTTCGAAGCACATATCTTATTCCTATAACTCCAACGAATAATATTTGTTCCTTGCTAAGAGAGGATAACAATTGGTTTGTTATTATAAATTTGAATTCGTTATTTCAAATTTAAATATAATATAATCAAGGATGCAACCAGAAAAATCGAGATTTTTTGGTGAAAGATTAACTGAAGTGGGAGGGAAAGGATAAAAATATTTTTAGATCACTCGCAAGCCTGAAATCAGTGATATTGCCTGTCAAACATGGACCGTGTCGCGAAAAAGTTCATAACTATGAAAACTAATTCCGCTGCTCTTAGGCTTGTAAAAGGATTTATTTAAAGTTATAGGTTTACTAAATTAGGGCTAAAAGGCCAACATTTGTTTTCGATAGCTTGCAAACCTGAAATCGGTTGCCTGTCGTCAAACACGACACCAAATATTTTCACAACAAACTGTCATAAAAAAATGCTCAATAAAGAAAGAAGAATACGCAAAAACAATATTGAAAAAGAGTATACATCTGAAACGAACAGATGCTTTTGCCGTGAAAATCTGCTTAACATTTCGGTAAAATGAGAGGAAGCTTGACTCATAATCGCATTTCAAAAGAGGCGAAACGCCATGAGACCGACAATTCAAAGAACCTAAAAGCGCAGAGCGAGAAAGCGCGCGAAAATGTATGTGAAGCACTTCGCATGTGATAGCAAGGAAAAAATCCGGTGATCAAACGACAATTATGGTCTATCGACCAGCCAAACCTTCGGCAGCGTTCATTGACCACATGTTTCAGTTTCAGTTTCTAGATAGTTTCGGTCAGCAGAACAAGTCGTACTCACTTCCAGTATCGAATTTTACTGCCATTGGTGGCTGATCGTTACCCATTCTCTTTCTTTCTATGTCCTCTACTCGTTTCAACTTGTCTCTGACTTGTTTCTTTCCGCGAACACGGCTCTTTCTTCGAGGAAGATGCACCGAGCACAGTCTTCTTTACACATTTTTGTGTCGTCCACGATATTCATTGTTAGGTGAGCCGATTTCGATAATTGGATCTCGTTAATTAATAGTTTGAACTTCAATTCGAAACGTATTTTTTTCCAGTAGCGAAAATGGTATCCGATTCTAGGTAAAGTAAGCTTTTTTCATTGCAGACGGTGGCGATAATTGTGTTGCCTCGAGCCAACTAAGCTCAATTCGATGCCCAGGTATGAGCAATCAATGTTTAGAAGCTGTCATTATATTATGCACATCGACATAGTTTTATTAATTCATGTTCATTTCAGTACTTCGTTTATCGGTGAGGGAGCTTCTCAATTCATGTATCCTACACGGGAATCTTTCGTTCATTCTACCAATAATCATCTATATTCCATATCTAAACATTCAGGTTAACGAAGTGTATTATTAACATCTCTGATTTTTCCTAACCAATTCAATATTACAATGGATGTTGATCGATGAAGAAGTTTTCAAATGTAATATTGAATGAGCGTGTTTAGAGACTGATAATCCTCTGACTTTAGGCGAATTTGATTACGGAATACCAACAAATCGAAATATAACAAATAAAACAAATCAGTTTTCATATTGCGAACTGGAATAGGTGCAGATATTCGATAAACTCTTCCTTGAATCGATTGCATGAATCAGCGATTACATTAGCTTGCGGACACCATCGCGCAGCCTGAAAATCAAGATTTTACGATGAAATTATTTCGATTCAGTAGTTTTTCAGCTTGTTTAGATGGCCATTTTGCAAATATAATGATGCCTGAATTTCATATATTGTGTGAGCAGTCATTGATCGGGATGAGTCATCACCATACGCGAAACGCAACGCGTTCGGAAGAGCGCATATAAGATCAATATAGATTTCCAATAATTTCAAGATTTGTGTTGCGCCTGAGCATTGAGCATGTAGCAAATAGAGAACAGACTACGGTAGATTTATGGGAGGAGCGAGAGCAAATAAAACGAGAGATGATGCGGGAAGGAGAGAGACGAGAGGGGAGGAGGCGGTTAGTGACAGATTGTCCGAATAGCGAAAAAAATGCGAAATAGGTTTTTAAAATATGAGAAAATATCTGCAAAAAGATTCTAGAATAAATTATTAGATCATTCTGGGGCGCAGCGGAATTATCTATTACACAAAAGTTGGTCGCTTTGCCAGAACTCCTTAGCCTTCGGCAAGAGTCATCTAATACTGATTGTTCCCATCCCGCCTAATATTATCCAACTATTTCTGAATTATACCTTATCTCTATTTAGCTCAATTTGTCATAATCTTCCATATTTTCAATAAATAAACCAACCTCGGGCGGCTAATAGAAACTGCTGGTTCATCAAATCATCGTGGTCTTTGCGTGCAAGCGATGCCGATTGCAGTTTTCTGAATGTAAAATGTTCACCTTTAGTTTTTCAATAGTTCACAATCTACAGAAGGAAGCGATAATATAATTCAACCTAATAGAGATTGCGTGGAATGAAGAATAGCTTGGAGAGCGGTAAACGACAGGCACCCACCAATTTAACCTTTGTTCTTTTCGAAAAACTATTCAAAACCGAGTGAATGTTTATTGTTGTAACAAATGTAATAGTATGTAAATGATATTACTTGCCTTCCTTCTATTACTGCCATATTATTTTAGGAATAGATGGTGATATCGCCTGAGGCGTTCGGCAGAAAATCTCTAAAAATGCGTTTGCTCATCCAGTCTGCTGTGTCATTATTTTGAAATAAATTATCGTACGGAATTTATATTCCGGAACGAATACGAGATTGTACGATATTGTACGGTATTTTTGAATACAAGGTTCAAAACACTGCAATTTCCTGACTCATTTTTGTGGTCATTCAACTCCCAAAGCATGGTTACACCTTATATAATCATTTAAAAATTGTATTATATTAAAAATACAGAGAAAATCGATAATCAAGTACGGCGTTGTGTGCACACAATGTGCGTGGGTATGTGTGTATTTTCACATTTGCTCTTTTTTGGACTTTTGCAAAGTTTCGCCACGTTTTCTTTGTTTGTTTTCACAATTTCATGATGTGTTGTTGTTCAAACGGAGCTCGGGGTCATCGTGAGCAGATGTGGCGAGATAACACTTGCTATCAGCACCTTCTAACAAAGAAAGGATAAATTTTCCTCATATTTTGCAAAATTTTGGAAAACCTCTATGCTCGGGTTGACCCCGCGCTCCGTTTAAACAACAACAACTCATGAAATAGTAAAATCAAACAAAGAAAACGTGGCGAAACGTTGCAAAAGTCCAAAAGAGAGCAAATGTGAAAATGCACACATACCCATGCACATTGTGTGCACACAACGCCGTACTTGATTATTGATTTTCTCTGTATTTTTAATATAATACAATTTTTAAATGATTATATAAGGTGTAACCATGCCTTGTGTGTTGAATGACCATAAAAATGAGTCAGGAAATTGCATTTGGGGTGTTTTGAAACTTGTATTCAAAAATACCGTGCAATACCGTACAATCTCGTATTCGTTCCGGAATATAAATTCCGTACGATATATTTGCGAATGTTATCGACAAAATATGCACAGTCCATACTTGTGTTCAACTAGGGCTATTTTGGAATGAGTTTCAGTGACTACATGAATGGATTGGATTTTCGTGGGATTGATCATTAACGCAGTGGATATGCAACTACTATGGGATGTGTGAATGCAGAAATACTATAATCAGTTATGTTTTAACGTTGAAGCCTAACTAGTGATCTCATTGTGGTTCGAGAATAGAAGATATTTCCGGCCGGTGGAAATTGCTACAAAACAGTCACCTTTTTCCGCATTTAGGCGATTGATTCCTGGCAATCGGTGAGAATTCCATCGAAACTGTTTAGCAGATCTGATAAACTGGATTTATAAACCTGCCAAATCCAAATTTCATGACAAATTACGAAAACCAAGTAAAATTGCGCTTCCATCATTCAAAGAGTGAAGAATACCGCTCAAAAGGAAACTTTCTCGATGAAAGAGGAGTGTTCGCACGAATAAACAAAGAGGATACTAGAGGCATCGAGTAAAGGTCCGCGAGAAAGAAGGCTTATTCTGAAGAATGGGCATCAATCAACTACTGGGGGACAGTGACATGCGATACTCCGCTAAGGAAGAAGCAACACATGTCTTGGTGAATCATAATTATTAGCGAGGGCGCACGTCATTGATTTGCCTGCTCTCTCATCTGTCTGACCGACGAGAGAGTATTCGAAATTAGGGGAATAGCGAATCGCTATCAATAATCAGTAACATGAGATTTAAGCCCATAGCCGCAAAATCGGCCTTTGCGTTGCGTTTCGCGCCTCGCACTCTCCATTTTCGCACGGTCTCTCGTTCTGTGTGTCTCTTTAGGTTCCTCGCCTTTTAGGTCCCATGACGTTGTGCCTCGTTTGAAATGACATTACGGGTAATGTTGCAAAAATATCTAGAAGGTTCTGTTCACGACGAAAGGTTTCGGATACTGTAAATCATGTTTTATTGTTCAATGTATTGATAATTTTATTCATCATTTCGTCTTTTATGGCTTATTGCTTTCCTTCGACTATCTGACATTAATTCAATCATGATTTCTGCAACGCTTCGAAAATCAATATGATAAATTATGTTTCAGATTAGCATGAACGGTATTTTTCAGCGAGCCTGCGAAGAGATACCGACTCTACAAAAAATATTTACAAGGTGTGTAGCTTTTCCTAAGCAAAATAAAAATCTTTGAGTGCAATTATTTCATGAAATCTAGTAAAATATACATCGCACTATCGAGACTTTTTCGAACTTGCTAGTCTGTCTTGTAAGTCTAACCTGATCAGATCTGATCGATACACTAAATTCATGGAATCTCGAGATCTCATTCATTCAAATTGCAGATTTTGAACAACTGTGGCCTGGAAACGATTAGCAATCGCAAGGACAACGATGAACAAGGACAACGGATGAATTCAAGTAGGTTAGTTCCGTTTATCACCTTTTATCGTATCAGTGAAGAACAAACATTTTTGTGAAATATTGATCAGAGTATCAGGAGGAGAGTATGTTACAACTAAAACTGTCAGGATGAATATTTTGTCTCTTCATTCCCCATATTTTCTAATCGGTTAGAGTGATAAGCGAGCAAGCGGAATGAAGAGTTGAATTCTTCACAATAACGGCCCTATTTACTACAGTTTTTTTATGTGCTCATAACTTTCCTCAAGACTCGAATGTTTTATCCGAATAGCGGAAGAATGCTTTATTGATCACTATTGAAATATTTAAACCATTTTCTGAAAATATTAAAAGTGATAGCGTAATCTCCTTCAAATTCAAATTGAACCTGTTGCCCTATGTGAAATGGTTTGGATCAGAGACAATATATTCATGCTTCAAGAATAATTTTAACTTGAAGCATTATTTCGAAAAGTCCGCCTTCCCCTACCCTCCTTTCCCACCGCTTAGTCATCTGAGAAAGGGCATCCCATTCACTTTGACTGCCTCCTCTCTCCTTCTTCTCCCTTAGTCGTCTGGGAAAGGGCAGAATTCGTTCATTTGCGGACACAACAGCCATTCTATCCTCTTTTCCTCAACCCACCTTTTCGAATCCCCCTATCTCTTCTCAAATATTTCATAGAAACGGAGAATATAATCATGAAAATATTTCGCCTAGGCCAACTTAGAGCAAATCGCCGTCATTTTTGAGTTTATTTTATTTTTAATCGTGCATTCTTCCTATCGAAATCCGTCCAAGTTACGGTAGCATCCTCTAAATTCATAGATTTGGGATCATGGGTCCTCATGCAAGGAAACTACTGTGTTTGAGTGATAGCATGCGTTGTATTGTATTAATCTGTCGCTGGTCCTACAGTAATCCATTCTTCCACTCAGGATCTGCTCGAGCGTTCCCGGACGAAATCAAACGACAAGGTGCAAGATATGATGAAGAAGCTGATCTGGGCAAGAGAGGTACGGTAGAGGATGAGAGGGTACTTTAGACCTGAACACGAACTCGATTCGGGTCCGTCTCACTCATTGTTTCTAGAGTGCGCAATTTGGGTCGTCATTTCTCGACCGGTTGAGTGACGAGAGAACATAAGAAATGAAGAGACAGCGGCCCGTATTGCGCAGTCTAATTGCTACTGTTATCGCACCAACCGGGTTCAGGTCTCTTCACACAGTAGTACCCTCCTCTTCCTTGAGGAAAAGAGTACCACTTGGTTCATGATGGTCTCGATTGCTCTCTTGCACATAAAGTAGTAAAGGGAGGAGGCGACGCACGCGCTCTGAAGATAGGAGCATGATCCTATAGGACAGATCGCTTCCTATGGCCGGCATTTCGTTGTGGGAGTTTCTAACACTCTTTCCTGTAACTCCTCCTGTAAGAATGAGACTGCGAGAAAATAGCTAATAGCTAGCGTACTGTAGTTTCCGTAATCCAAAGTGTAGATGGGTTACGGTAGGTGGGCGATTTTTGGGAGGAGTAACAGGAAACGTCCGCGGTCTTTTCCTGTTACCCCTCTCTTGCACTCTGGCAGGCGAGGGATAGTGGTAACTCACTCCCCGCCCCCTAAAAGAAAAGAGCGACACTGTTACGGAGTAACGATGTCGCCGGTTGTTTTCCCATCGATTTCGCCGTCCCTTGGCACATTCCCGCCCCTCACTCCTTCCTTCAGCCACTCGACATTACAGTGCAGATATGTCCATTACAGACCTCGCTCGCCTCGTAAAAAAACATCTACTGCATCAACCCACACAGCCGCAACTGCTTCCCAAAACCATTTCAAGTGAGTTGAGGTATACCATAATCAGTAGCGTTCGAAATGCGGGTAACCGTCTCCTCATTTCACGTGCTCTCTCATCGATCAGAGAGAAGAGAGAGTGTGTAAAATGAAGAGACGGTGTTTTTTTTCGAACTCTAATAATCAGCAACTCCAGAGAATAATAGCTATAAAAATTTGGGAACTCGTTCACTGCATTTAAAATAGTTTTTTATCTTGGATGAATTGAACGGTGAAAACGAAATGTACTAATATCAACTTTTTCAGGAGAGAATGGCGAAGGTATTCCACAAGCATAGGCATTTAAGTTCCATTGAACTGATTGAATAAAGCCGAATGCTTAGGGTCATTATTAATTTCTTCATTTTTTTAATACAGTATGATTTTTTGTTTTTTTTTGTTGTTGTTTTTTGAACGGATTGTGTCCTATAGCCTAGCGATTCTTCCAGCCGCCGAGAAATCACTCTCCGTCAAGGTAGGTACTAGGTGAGTACTACTAGGTGAGTGGATAACTCGCATTCCGTTCCTTTTTTGAGAGACTGGTTTCGTAAGTCTCTTCATTCCGCTTTCTTACCTGTCAGAGAAGTGAGAGAGCATGCGAATGAAAGAGAGTCCTTTCTTGCGAATTTCCTACTGAAGGCAGCCTCCTCTTTAACTATTTTTCGCCCGGAATGATCCCAAACTTGGAAGAGAGATATCTTCTGTGACTAGCGATGGTTTAAAAATAGGCCGATTTTTGGGACAAGAGATGGCTCCAAAAGAGGCCTCTTCTGTTACAAGCGATTGACTAAAAATAGGCTTATTTTTGGGACAAGGGATGGATCCAAAAGAAGTCTCTTCTGTTACAAGCGATTGACTAAAAATAGGCTTATTTTTGGGACAAGGGATGGATCCAAAAGAAGTCTCTTCTGTTACAAGCGATTGACTAAAAATAGGCTTATTTTTGGGACAAGGGATGGATCCAAAAGAAGTCTCTTCTGTTACAAGCGATTGACTAAAAATAGGCTTATTTTTGGGACAAGGGATGGATCCAAAAGAAGTCTCTTCTGTTACAAGCGATTGACTAAAAATAGGCTTATTTTTGGGACAAGGGATGGATCCAAAAGAAGTCTCTTCTGTTACAAGCGATTGACTAAAAATAGGCTTATTTTTGGGACAAGGGATGGATCCAAAAGAAGTCTCTTCTGTTACAAGCGATTGACTAAAAATAGGCTTATTTTTGGGACAAGGGATGGATCCAAAAGAAGTCTCTTCTGTTACAAGCGATTGACTAAAAATAGGCTTATTTTTGGGACAAGGGATGGATCCAAAAGAAGTCTCTTCTGTTACAAGCGATTGACTAAAAATAGGCTTATTTTTGGGACAAGGGATGGATCCAAAAGAAGTCTCTTCTGTTACAAGCGATTGACTAAAAATAGGCTTATTTTTGGGACAAGGGATGGATCCAAAAGAAGTCTCTTCTGTTACAAGCGATTGACTAAAAATAGGCTTATTTTTGGGACAAGGGATGGATCCAAAAGAAGTCTCTTCTGTTACAAGCGATTGACTAAAAATAGGCTTATTTTTGGGACAAGGGATGGATCCAAAAGAAGTCTCTTCTGTTACAAGCGATTGACTAAAAATAGGCTTATTTTTGGGACAAGGGATGGATCCAAAAGAAGTCTCTTCTGTTACAAGCGATTGACTAAAAATAGGCTTATTTTTGGGACAAGGGATGGATCCAAAAGAAGTCTCTTCTGTTACAAGCGATTGACTAAAAATAGGCTTATTTTTGGGACAAGGGATGGATCCAAAAGAAGTCTCTTCTGTTACAAGCGATTGACTAAAAATAGGCTTATTTTTGGGACAAGGGATGGATCCAAAAGAAGTCTCTTCTGTTACAAGCGATTGACTAAAAATAGGCTTATTTTTGGGACAAGGGATGGATCCAAAAGAAGTCTCTTCTGTTACAAGCGATTGACTAAAAATAGGCTTATTTTTGGGACAAGGGATGGATCCAAAAGAAGTCTCTTCTGTTACAAGCGATTGACTAAAAATAGGCTTATTTTTGGGACAAGGGATGGATCCAAAAGAAGTCTCTTCTGTTACAAGCGATTGACTAAAAATAGGCTTATTTTTGTCCAAAAGAAGTCTCTTCGAGCTTTGCTAGCAATCCTGTGGCTCTCTCATTTCGGTTAGAGTAGCGAGAACGGGAAAGAGAGAGAGTGAGACCTCTTGGCGAATGCGTAAACAGTAGAGCCAAAACCGTGGATTCTGCAGCAGTTCATCGTCAGCCAATTCACGAGTCTTCCCTTCTACGACGATTTAATCTGCCTGACGCAATAGATCAACGACTACCGGCGGCTCGCAATGCCAAATATGAAATATTTTTTTTTATTTGCCAAAGAATAGATACTTTCCGATCATTCACTTTCCAAACTGAAAACGAGAAATAGAGAAAAGTGTTCCGCATTTATTAATGGAAAACACTGATTCCTACACTGAATAAATGATATTATTTGTGTAAAAAATATTTCATGCTATTCATGTATGTTTCACGGAAAACCATGAGGAAACATCACACTGGTAATGAGAATGAATAAAGAGGCAATAAATTATATTTTTGTGAGACATTTGACAATATTATTTCCTGCATGTGTGGCCCGTAATAAAGAATGTCGAAAAGATGAGATAATAATAATTGCTCAAAGGTGAGTCAAGACATTTTTTTTCTTCTGTAAACGAGATTTGAATTGTTTCCGTAATTGTTCATGTCCAAAATAAAAGCAAGTTGAAGCATGGCTGAAACGGAAAGAAAATATACGAAGCCCGTAATATTTGATTATTTTGAGCCAATATCGTTTCGACCTATCATATACCGTTCTATTATTTTTGTTTCAGATCGTTTGACCTTCATTGATATCTGAATCTCTTCTGATATCTCACTGTTACTTTATTCAACATTCCTTGCTCATTTCTATTTTCTAGCACCTCGCATTTCGAGATTTTAATTACATGCAATTCGTTTCACTGTTACGCGACATGTTGTGAATCCCTCCAACGGGATATTATTTTGAATGTTTACAGGTGCTCACCACGCTCATAAATTCTCCGCCGCTCTCATGGATTCCCAGCAGCAGCCGGCAGAAAAATCCGTCGCAGCACCAGCCACGCTCGCCCAGGTAACCTTTTTCGTACACTATTTTCAGGCAACGGCCTGTTGTTGCTCTCAGCCCCGTTTTCGCAGGCTCTTGGACTACCTGATGATGTGGTTAGCACGATCGCTGCTGTCCCGTCGCTGCAGCCGAGCCTGCTTCCATCACCTAACGATGCTGATGACGCAAGTGAGCGTGGTCTAACATCAATCTTGCTTTATTCATTTCAACAATAATTGTAGCTCTCTGAAAAAAGTAACTCTTCATAGTTACATCCTTAATTATTCCAACATCAGAAAACGAGCAGCCAGTCGGAAAGCGACCCAGAACTGATGCTGCTCCGCTCGCTCCAGTAATACTTTATTGCATTATTTTCTCGTGTCCATAACTTGTGAGAATGATGATATGATTAGATATGATTCTTCTCATTTTGCGAAACCCCGCTCGCATGTCAATTTGGCTCTACATTCCGTCGCTCAGGTGGTCGCTGATCCTGTCCGCGAGGCCTTTGACACTGCCGGAGCTGCCTTCATTGCTCTCGGACAGCATATGATCTCGTGTGCCGCTCCCGATGTCCAGGGACTCAAGGTCAGTGATCAAAAAGTACCTATATGTAAGCGACGTGAACATGCTTCGAGGTGGTTTTCTCTAACGTCTCTTATCAATTGCTCCATGTTTTGCCTTTATGAATCTCTGCATCAAGGTGCATTTGATATGACTTATTGAACACTGTTCAAGGTCCATCCGACCTTCGCTGCAGCGACTGCTGCTCTGACCCTGCTGCACCAGCAAGTGCAGCAAGTCGTGAAACTGCCGCACGGTGCACCGGCCTGCAAGGTCGATCGAGGTACGGTACAGAAGTGACAACATTAATCATACTATTGTACGTAACGTGATTCCTCATTCGGTTAGACCGCAATCCTCAGATTTTTTTATCAAAAGAAGGCTCTGATTGCAGGCCATTCATTATTTCTTCATTTTCAGAATAATGTTTCGATAATGCAAACTGTTGCTCATCAGACTACTGGCTGAGTCTCCTTCCCCAGAAGAAGTGTCCTCGCTGCCCGTTTGAAGCCGTCACTTATCAGCAGCGAAGATCACATTACAAAGATGTCAGTTAGTTGAAATTTTGTGTTTTTCTTATTCTGTGATGATGATATCCCTTTGGCCTTTAGTGCATATCGATTCTTCATTTGTGAGCCATTCGTAAATCATTGCAGGCACACTACAATGTGTACTTCTGCAACGTCCAAAACAAGCTTACCCGAGTCGATTTCTTCTTGTCCAAAAACTTCGGCAAGGAGACTGGAGGTAAGCGTGAATTAGAAGGACACGGATTGTAACGCAGCTGAGCGCTGAACTCTAATAAGTAAGCAAAACTGCTCACTGTCAAGCTAGACTTCGAAATACATCTTCATCGCATGTGCGTTGTATGTCTGGAGGTAATCGTTCACTGTCAACTATCGCTTGAGCTTGCAGGTCAAAGGGCCTGTGTCTTCTGTCCCCATCCACGCAATGAATGGACGAACGAGCATATGCACAGAAATGGGCTTATTGCCCACATTCGAGTGAGATCTCTTATCTTTTTGAGTAGGAAGATACACTTTACAACTAGTTGTGTTGTCCGCGAGCATTCGGAGAATGTGATGCGCACTGAGTTTGAAGTCATCGTCTCCTCATTTCTGTGACATCGCTAATCTGTGTGTGAGCTGGTGGAGTGAAGAAAGTGAATTATTGAGTGAACGCCCATATTTCAAGCTCTCTGTATTTCAAGTTATGATAACATGAGATCTCTTCAGAAGGAGCATCTAGTCTCATTCGCCCGCCTTCAAAAAGAGTACGCAGAGGCGTCGGCAGGGAGCGTTCCCAAGGACGAGGGAACGCATCTCCTTCTGGTAATCAATTGTCTGTCTCTCTCAATTCGCCGTGCTCTCTCGCCGGTCAGACAGACGAGAGAGCACGCAAATCGAGGAGAGACGCGATGAGTGGTCAATTTTGCTATCTCTCATTTCACAACGATCTCTCGCTATTTCTGACCGGCGAGAGAACATTGTGAAAGAAGAGACCGAGAAATTTTCGCACAGTCCAAGTCGACGCTAATTGTATCAATCTAAACACGCAGATGTCCAGTCGTCAAGGCGGAAACGTTACTGCTGTAGCGCAGCCCGCTTCATCATCAGGCATGCAGCCTTGAGAGAAGCTACCCTGCTGCGTTGCCTCTACTAGACTTTGAAAAGGAACTAGAAACTAGTTCCTTGCTAGTCAAATCGAGAGAAGACTCTCCTCATTCCGCTCACTCTTTCTCGAGTGGAGCAGTGCATTTGACTAGTAAGGAACTAGTTCCCTAGTTCCTTTTCAAAGTCTAGCCTCTACTCTTTTCAACGTCTTACCCCGGCTCATTTTGTATCATTGTTTATCTAGAATTTTTTCCTCCTTCATCAGCTCATTTGTTCATGACATTTTCTCGCATTGCACTGTGACTCACACCAGATCTGTTTTCATATCCAACATTACCTTGGTTTACTCATGCATCTCAAACTATACCTTGGAATTCACTGTTGATTATTGCCGATGATCTCCGATAAAAAATCGATCAGTGGAAAATTAATGTTCCTGGAAGATCAGAGATTGGCCGATCAAACGGCCCGTAACAGAAGTCACGGGTAATCGTGATATCGAGGGATTGGGATTGATGGAACGCTTATACCGTACTTTCGTCATCATATTTCTCATTGACTCTCTTTCCTCTGCTCTATTCCACCTTCTGTGGATAAATCTCAACTACTCATCCGGCATACAAGGGGTCTTTACACACTAAGGACATGGACACAATAATCACTTTAAAAATATGAATTTTGTAATGAGACTAGAGTGTTCTTTGAGTGGTAGAGATGTTGCGAACTTGAGTATTCTTCCCGAGCCTTCCTGAATATGGAATTCTTATTTTTATGAGAATAAAAGTATCATTTTTGCCACACTATTTCAAAACGCAAGGAAGGACAAAGACTCAAAAATCTCACCCAATCCAATCGAACGCAGTGTAAAATTTCTGATCGATTTGTTTAGAGCAAAGTAGATGAATGGGGGTGAACCTTGAAATATTTTAAGGCGTGTGCGGAAATTTTTGGGAAATACCGTTGCTTATCTGCCAGGCGACATGTCCTACGACGAAAAGCGGAGGGGGAACAGCAATGAAGTTCATGGACACGTAACTGAAGGGCGACGATTACTACTTTCTCCAAAGTCAGTCACTTTTCCACTGCGTGTACGTAGTCGACATTTCCTAATCATCGAATAAAACTCACATCAGTGATGATACGAGATTAGTGCTGCAGATGAGCATAGCTTGCACGAAAATCTTCAATTTATTTTTATGCTATCTATATAAAACTAGCCAGCTACGCTCGCTGCGCTCGCTCGCTGGCTAGGTGTCGCCGGGTTGTGATAGTCTTCTGCGAGTGCTTCGCAACGCCGGGTCATGTATTTAAAACATTGCTCAACACATGAAAGGATAGAATATTCACAGTCGCAGACCGAGTTGGCATCCTCTCTTGCGAAAGGCTCGTGAGGCCTCGAGCGATCCGAAAAAAGTTGCGATGGAGCCACTTCGTGAAAATTTTTCATTTTTAAAAAAATTTTCATTGCGCAACACTTGCCGGTTCGTTTCAGCCTAAGTACGCCTCGATT
>LS486331.1:32767-44338 GCA_900490705.1 Pristionchus arcanus
GCGCGAAAATGAGGGTTATTGCGTAAGGATGACGTCATATTACGTAAGGATGATGAAATTCTTGTGAAAAGTGGAAGCGCACTTCATGACGAGTCGTTTGGTGTATTGCACGTCCGCAGTGATTGAGTTGTCGGCAAAAAAGGCGCGAAAAACGGTGCAGCGGTAAATTTCGTCATATTACGTAATGATGATGAAATTTTTTTTGAAAATTGTTTGCCTTTTCATGAGAAGTCCAATGGTACCGGAGATGGACCTGTACGATGAGTTTGAGCCGAGTTATGACGATTTTTTCAAAGCGTGACAGACGTTACAGACAGACACACAGACAGACAGACAGACAGACACTACGATATGTTACTTCTTAAGTAATATTTTTAATTTGTTTTACCGGCGTATTGCTGAAAACCTTAGAGCGATTGGCTCCGGGAGAAATTGCTTTCTGAATATAAGTTAGTTACTGATTGGTTTGCTCGGTGTGACTACCGTACCCTTTTGACCACCAGAACGATGCACAGTGTCATGTAGAGAAGAATGGATAAAGAGACGATGATCATGTCGTGCACCGCGTGCGGAAGGTTGACGTACTGTAGGCGACCATTATCAGTTTTATCGATTTGACATATTTCTCATTGTGTGTGGAAGATCGACGTTTACCTCAGCTTTTTCGTGACCGGGAATGAAGGGCGAAAAGGCCATTGATTGCAGAGAAGAGTTTACGATTAACTGAATCGGATGATTTATTACTACTCTTTGAGGTTTGTTTAAGTTTATCAGTCACTCCGAATCAAGTTACATTATATCAGAAAAGCGAATTCAGACAAGATTGGTGGTTGAGAAGTACATAGAGTATAGGAAAGGTCAAAGATATTCAGTATTATGTATCCACCCTATTACCCAATAAAATATACTAAAAAATAGCACTAAACATTAAGCACTAATCAGATTATGGTTTAGTGTTTAGGCTCAGGCTCTATGCTCAATCTGCTTAGTCTTTTGCTAGTGTTCTTTGCATTGGTCATGAAAGTTTGAAACTTGCCGGTCTGGTGAAGAAAGTCATGAAAGTGCCATATCCAATGCACATTAAAATGTAGATATTCGTTCTCGTTATCTGAGAATATGTTTTAGTGCCTTGAAAATCACTGAAATCCGAACGGTGAAGAATTTGGAGAGATTGAGCATTTCGAAAAGCCGATTTATTGCGAGAACAATACAGCAGGAAGAGGCCATGCACCAATTACCTGCACTATTAATTACTTGGGTTGCATTTTAAAACGCGTTCTCTGTAAGAACGAACTGATTAGGCTAGGAAAGTGTACAACAATTTCAGAAACATTGCCCGGTGCTCAAACGTCACCACGATAATCCATAGGGATACATTTTTGTACACTCCCACCTTTCTTACATAGAACGCGTTTTATATTAATGATACAGTAGCATTAACCTACCGTATCCTACGATTCCTATTCCAGCAGTAACCACGGGATTGGAGCAGAATACCGCACCCTAGAACAGCAAAAATATTTAGTCGGTCTTCAGAAAACGTCTTCAGACGATGCAAGAGATAACTGAAGTGGATTAGATAATTTACCTGGATTAGAAGTACACCAAACACGACACAGGTGGCTATGCCACCGACCATATCAAGCAGAGCCAAACAGAACATTATCTAAATATTAGAGTACGGTAATTAATTTAACTTATACTGTGGAAACAGTCAAAGAGAAGAGGAAAGATTTGAAATCCCGCAATTTCAGAGGTGCTAGGCACTTGAGGATTCTGAGGTGGTTTTTCAACAAACACCTCTAGAATCTAAATTGTAAGTGCCTAGCACCACTGGTAGCCGAGATATGAAATTGCGGGAATTCCTTTTTCCACTAATCATTAATCACCTTGATACAGGACATTCGGGAGTCTTTTAGAAGTGCAATCAAGCAGGGAATGTAGAGGATCTGCAATTTTCATTTTTCATTTTTTTGGTTTCAAAAGTTTTGTTTCAAAATAAGAGTTCCACAAGATGATGGTACGAATTGTAGCTTGGATTATGAAACTTAATGAATGAAAACTCTATTCTAGGAACCACTCATCCGGAACTATTGAAATAGAACTCTCTATTAAGGAAATGGATAATTAAAAACTCTTGAAAGAGAACAATGGTTCCACGATTGAGAACTCATTACCATAGAACCCCTTTATGGCAACGAGTGAATGAAAACCAACGTTTGGGAACCAAGATTTGGGAACCTCGGTTTTGAAACCACGGAATTGGAACCAGTTTTTTCGGAACCAAAGATTTGGAACCACCTTTTTCGGAACCACCACTTTGGTAACTGAGCTTTGAGAAGAAGTCTCAACTCATTTCCATAATCCTTTTTTGAGGACTACTCCGTCTCACTATTTACATAATTTTGTTTATTTTTATTTTTTGATCTTTGATCTCTAATCTCATTATCGTCACTGCTCGCATACGTCGTATTGTAGTGATTTCGTCCTTGCCAATAATCTCTGATCGTTGATGACCACGTTGATTCTCACATGACCACAGCAAATATACATACGGTAGGTTGATCTTTCATCAATAGTGTCATTAACGTTATTGTTGTATTGAAGCGATTTCGTCAAGATTTGTTATGTCCAATTAAAATAAAACCGCACATCTTCAGATAATTAAGTGCTTACAAGATAATTGAAAACAAAAATGTTTATAAAAAAAATGTAATCTTTGGTTCCGAAAAACTGGTTCCAATGCCGTGGTTTCAAAACCGCGGTTCCCAAAGCTTGGTTCCCAAACGTTGGTTTTCATTCACTCGTTGCCATAAAGGGCAGGGTTGGCTAAACGATTGCGACATTGCAACGTTGCAACGGTAGGGGGAGGGTAGCAACGTTGCTACCTAGCAAGGGACGCGTAGCAACGTTGCTACCCCTCTAGGGAAGGGCAGGGATAGGCGAGAGAGCGTGCGAAAATGAGAGGGTCTTCCCTTCTCTCGTTGCAACGTTGCTACGATCGTAGCAACGTTGCTACCCTCCCCCTACCCTCGCCTCCCCGTTGCAACGTTGCTACCTAGGGAATCGCTATTGCAACGTAAAAAACGACGAAATGCCAACCCTAATAAAGGGGTTCTATGGTAATGAGGTCTCAATCGTTCTTTCCAAATCGTGGAATATAGAACCATTGTTCTCTTTCAAGAGTTTTTAATTATAGATTTTCATAATAGAAAGTTCTATTTCAATAGTTCCGGATGAGTGGTTCCTAGAATAGAGTTTTCATTCATTAAGTTTTGTTTCAAAATAAGAGTTCCACAACAAAGGTTTTTAAAACTCAGTTACCAAAATTGTGGTTCCATATTCAGGGGTACAATTTGTACCATCATCTTACCAAAGTCTCGAAACTATTTCTTCGGTTTGAAAGGATTGATCGATATTACTGCGTTGATACCCGCTACGGTTTGGGTCAGACTAATGAAGATACCCCAACGACTACTGCATTTCCATGCCAATTTCATATGAGAGTCTATGCCATCGGCTGTTCTTTGGGTCTCACCACGATTCTCAGAGATTACTGTACCTCAACGATAACGCCGAATACGAGGGAGTACCAGCCGAAGATGGGACGCTGCACGCCGTATCTGTCGGCCCACGCCTGTCCGGGCGGCATAACTTCGCTGAATATGGAAAATTATTACTTTTTTCTACTTTTGTAACAAAATATAAGACAAAAATAAGGCGTTAAAAAGATACCTGCAATTATATTCTGGACCACCAAGCATAGTAGGCATGAATTCGTACTGAGCGCCGATCATTCTAAATATTGATAGTCATGATTTTATTTTAAACTAAGAATTTCCGAAAACAAACATTGAGGAGAAAGCAGACCGAATGAGAATAGATAGTATCCCTATCTCTCGAAAGTAGGAGGAGTTTGTGAGATACGATTTATCGGAGGCTAGAGAATGGTGTGAAAAACGTCATGAGTCTTGCGATCTCTGTCATCGGACTAAGATCATAATAATTAATGATAATAATAAAAATTAATAATAATAATAATTTATTCATGTCAGTCGTTAACGCTCAGTTGAGGATAGGTCGGAATTCTTCATAGGTTTATAGGTTTTTTTTAAAAGTATTATTACATAGTTTAGATCCAAATCTCCAACTTGTAATGGAGAATAACGATGCCGAAAGTATACTCTTTCGCCCACGTACGACTGATTGAATATTTCGAAAAATAGATAGCATAATATCTGTTGTTCTTCTGAGTTTTGCCAGAGTGAGAACGGGAAGGAGAAGATGACAGAGGGAGAGAGTTTATCACGCGATACGTGACATTTCGGGATGAATTAGTCTTAGTCACTGATGCCACAACATACTACATACTCATCGAAACACCTTTGGGTGCAACCATCACGGCTATAGTTGAGTAAGCTTTCTAGGCGATGACAGGATCAGAGTTTAAAAAAGTTTTTAAAAGGTTGTACGGGATAAAGAGACCGTAAAACCGGAAAACGGAAATGACGGAATCCCTAATTACCGATTTTTTGTCCTGTATCAATTTTCAATTATACAATTTTCGCGAACAAAATTCAGTCCGATCGAGACAAATAACTACAAGCAAAGCTAAGATGAATTCTATAGATGACTCCATGATATTTGTACTCGGAGGGAAATAAGTCTACGACTTCATATGTTTTAGGGGATAAGACAGACCTGGTAGACTTATTAAGTCTACTCAGGTGATCATATAGTCTAGAATATTAGACTTATTTCCCTGTGAGTACGCGCGAGAGCTAGACAGGGAAGTTGATCATGATAGTGCGACTTGCACCCAATACGCGTGACAACCTGACATATGACACAACAGATTAAGGGATGTGTAAAGGGCAGATTAGGCAATGTGCATACACAGATGAATCATATCTTATAGAGCTCGAAATATTATATCTCGGGGCGAAAGAGTGTGCGAAATATAGAGACGGCGACTCTTATTTTCGGCTCTAATGATGTTCCCTTATATAACACCATGCGGTATTGAGCAAGAACGCAGGGGCGTAGGCATATTTCTGATCTGGGCAAGACGGTTTCTTTGTTCCCTTTAGCTCTTTTGCTTGCTGTGAAGGCACAAATGTCAAATTAATCGGCATTTGATAGAATTAACGTATTTCAAGACAAGAAAAGTGATAAGATGAGTGCAACGAAAAATCTGATAGCACAGGGTCCTGGTATCGAAGAAAAGATACCAAAATTAAAAATTATAATATAATATTAAAAAATGGTGCTGTGCAGCCGTGAGAGCGGCGTTGGTGGCACGTGTAGGATGGCAAATGCGCACCATCTCAAAGAGGGATAACGAAAAAAAAATTATCACAATATAACAAGAGCAATCCGCTCCTGATGATGTAGCGGCAGCAGAATAAAGAATGATTTCGGAACTCCGTCATTTTTGCATTCTTGTTAAAAACAATCAATATTTGAATATGGAAAAGAGGCAGCTTACAACTTTAACCAATTGATAGTCAATTAAAATCGTGAGAAAACGGGGTCTCTGATGTTAATGAGCTCATGCAAGGCTACAGAATTCAAAGAATAAATTAATGCTGACGTGACAGCACTGACGACAATAAAATGAGGAAAACATTCCAATGATTTACTCGAACAAACGATAGGGCGCTGAAAGCCGAGTTTGAATTGGGATTGCACAGATTTGCATGATCAATACTGGACACACAGTATTGATCATGCCCCTCCTCGATGTGACACACTCTTCTCTTTCTCGTATTTATGTCAGTACTTTATCGGGCGAGAAAAACGGGCAAGAAGTAGATGAAAGTGAGAGGAGATTGTCGATGACCTTTTTTTAACACACTGTTCTTTCTACTTGTCCCTTTCCTATTGAGTTGAATACGATTCATTAATACAAAGATATTAGAGTGTAACATGGCTAAATTATTGATCGGCTCCTGAGCAAGGCCTTGAGCAAGGCATTATCTGTCGATGACATGTCTCAAATTACAGGTTTACTATAGTGGCCCTATTGCTCGAACGACTGCCGCGACTAACGGTCGACAGTAGTCGTTGCATTGGAGGGAGGAGGAGGGGCCTGTGTCTGCAAAGAACAAGTTTCTGTGATATCTGTGAATTATAGAAGAATATTGATCACCTAGCACCACACAATAAGACTAATGTAGTGTAATAAAGGCATACCAGGAAGGAGTGGATCAATTCGTCTGCGTGGACCTTCCCGGCCGATATTTCTGTGTACTCAGCCTGTAGACGAGCGAACATTTCTGGATGCTCGACCTGAAGTGATCACTCGGCGCTGAATGAGTATGAGAAGAATGAAGTGAAGAGATACGAAAGGAACGCTCGTGATAATTGTCAAAGAGAAGATAGAACCAGGATGATACCAATGGCGCTGACCTTAATGTGCCCGATTAGAAGGTTTCGGCTCTTGTGCTCATTGGGCAAGAAGCAACGAGGAGGCTTGCAAAAAATGCAAGCCCTGTGACCTGAAAGTACAGTTCAGATTTGGATGATGAATCCGTCTCTTCATTCTTTGTCATCGCAGCTAATGTTAGCAATCGTTTCCTTGTGGTTCTTACAGAAAAAAAAGAAATAATGGAAATACACAATGTGGAGCTAGCACATAAAACGATCCGAATTGCGCGCTATACAACGTATTGCCTGACAGTGTCAGGCTGACACTGAGCTATTGAATTTCGCCCACCATGTAGCCAATATTCATTCGAGTTCAGCGATGCTCTGGTATTTTTACTTATACTTCCCTTTATTCACTACACGAAAAAATGAGCGTTTATTGTAAAGGCGGAATGGAGCAACAGCTGGTATTCGGGCTCACAAGGAAACATCAACTTCTGACCATGAAATTGGCAATTACAGATCAAACTCTCAAAACAATTACACAACAGAAAAAAAAGAATAGGAAAAATTTGGCAAAAAAAAAGTTTGGCGTTGACTGGGGTCGAACCAACAATCTTCAAAAGTACGTTTGGGAGGGTGGTGAGATGGGCTAATGTCTCCGCGTCGACGGTATCACCGGATCACGTGCAAACTTATTTGACATACCGCAGACAAAATCGCCAACATTAGCAGGTTTTGAAAATTGAAATCAGATCCCCTTTTCACGCTCTTTCGAATAGTATATCGCACTTCGCTCAATTTCATGGTCAGAAGTTGGTGTTCCCTTGTCAGGCGAGCTTTTGAGGATGGCGAATTCATTCCATGTACTGAGCTCACCGCTTTGCTCTTCTCCGAAGTTTTTGCTGAGGAAACGGTCGATCTGAGGGCGTCTTGTGTGTACCATTTCATAGTACACATCATAATGCACCTGCAACGATTTGGTGCGAGAAGAATCGAATAAATTTGACTGTTACTTAAAGGAGGCGTAACATGAATATTTTGGTGGCTAATCTGTCAACGTCACATTGTAGCAATCCATAACCATATCAGAATTCTGAAACTCCCATGTTTCTACGTCATCATTGAACCGAGTTATAGAGAGTTGGCGCAGTTCCAGATTTCCCCTCAATCCAGGCAAATGCGGGAATTTTGAACAGGGGATTTGATTAAGCCTGCGCTTTTGATTTACATACGCCTGTCTCCCTCCCCTCCCTCCCCTCTTCCCTCTCTCATTTGACTACGGTATCTTGCAAATCCCGGGGTTTCCGTGCGAGAGTCACCAACATTCTTTCCTGTTTCGCCTCCTTTAAAACTTAGGGACTCAAACCTAGGGGCTTGTCCTTTCGTCAATAATTCCCGGGTTACTGACCTCTTTATAGTGCATACGACGTTGGTCTTCCAAGTCTGATTCGAACAAGCATCGAGGGCATTTCTTCTGCGGGAGCAGTTTCAGCCAGTATCCTGATATCATGTGGATCCTCTAAAAGATGTCGAAATACCTGTAAAAATCGTTCGAAATACAGGTAATCGTCTCTTCATTTCTCGTACTCTCTCGCCAGGCAGAGTGACGAGAGATCACGCGGAATGAAGAAAAGATTATTTCAAACTCAAATAAGCATCACAGCGAACCTCGATCGGCCTCGCAAGCCTTATCGTCTTGCTGCAGCTGCATGATCCAGCCTCCCTGCTGCAGTTGCTGCAGTTGCAGCTTATGGATGATGGTAAGAGAAGTGATCACTGCGGCGAATGTGGGATGGCCGGGAAGACTGAGGATATCCGGAACGGCCTGCTGCATGTGCTCTGCGAGCGATGCGAATGCATCTCGCAAAGCATGGAAAGCAATTAGAGACGGGTCAGCATCCTGAAATACGAAATGAATGCGCTGAAAACAACGGACGCAAAGTATCATAGATTTGTGTGAAGGGAATAGAAGCGATTAACAGCCAATCGTATGCAAAATAGAAAATGAATTCGCGAAATTATGATATAAGAATACCGGGGCGAGCGGTGCTCCTTCAATTCGGGGTCGCTTCGCTAGGGGCTGCCCGTCAGTGCCGGCGTCGCTTCCTGATGTTAGAATTAGAGTAAACCATCTCAGTGGCGTGAGATAATTTGGAATGAGTACAAATTATTCTGTCCTTACGAATGAATACTTTGCCTCAAAAGGTGGTTGACCGACCTGTCGCTCCCGCAGAGGTTGACTGCTGCGACAGCTCCGCAGATGTCGAGGGGCCAGCGTCGCATCCTGAAATCAGAATTAAAGTTCACCATCGTTTCTTCGTTTCATGCCGAGGAAAGATCACGCGTAATGAACAAACAATATTCTAAATGAATTAAACCTGCAAACGTTAAAAAGAAACAATACCTGAGGCCCCTGCAGACTGCTGCGACGGGCCCGCAGACGTTGATGGGACTGCGTCATCGACGATTTGGAGAGCCTGAATAACATGTTGGTTCGGACAAAAAATGAAGGACGGTCACCTCAGCAAGAGATGCTGGCGCAGTATCAGAGGAGACTGGGGGTTGCTGAGATGACATGAGAGTGTAGGTAGGTTTGTACCGTCTGAAAATATAGGATCATTTCGTTGTGTAGAACTGGGGTATGCACAAATTTTTCAAGGTTTCATTTCGCGATACTCTCTCGACTGTCAGAGAAACCGAGAGAGCATTGCGAAATGAGAGATCTGAAAATATTCTGCACACACCAGGTGTAGAAGCACGGAATGCATCGCGAAATAGTGAAATTTCGAAATGATCGGGAATACGCGAAAGCTGATTGGATAGAAAATTAACGAGTGGTAGACAATGAGATTTGGAATGAGAATCATCATGGCAGAATGAAATGTAGAACTTTAATAATTATCAACTAATATAAATAATAACAAATAGCGGTATCTAGAAAAAGGAATAGAAATGTATGATATATGCATAAATATATATTTAACTTATTCTTATTACGGTTGTTTCCATTTCACAAATGGTGCCGCACATCCTTTTTCCGTGAAGCATGAACAATTAGAGTTATTTTAATTACAGACAACAACGAACGACACAAACACAGGTTAAATCTTTCTGATATTAATTATTTCCTTAGACATGGCTTACCGTTCGTCAATCAGCTTCTTCAATTATTCTCGTCACAATAAGCAGCAAGAGCGAGTAACAAATTATTGCAATGGATATAACACCAATAATGTACTTTATTTATTCATCATTTCTTCTGGTACTGTGATCCGCATCTCTCGTGATCTATCATCGATAAACATATAAGGACGGAAGGTTGGAACATTCATTATCATTAAAATAACAGAATTTATTCATTGTTCGCTTGTCACTGATGACTCAATTTATTTTTATTTATTGCGAAAACCAACAAGGGCAAGTGTATAATCAATATTGGCTCTTCAGTAGGGTTCCGCAAGTGAAACATTTCGATACAGAAACGCAAACTGAAACAGTCGCTTCCTTTATTCGTGTTATCCTTGGAAACGTTTCTCGGTCGAAATGAGAGGGAACACGTTTCTCGAAGTGTCTCGTTTTCCTTGTTTCCCTCACATTCACTCTGATCTCAATCTTCTTTTCACAACTCATGTCGGTATGAGGGGTGAGAATTGAGGAGGTTCGTTTCTAGTCTCACCCTCACAAATAAAGGAAACAAGAATGAGAATAGTGAAATGGGGTTTCCAATTTTAAATTTGAAACTGCACTCTCTCCTCTGTTCGCGGTTTTCACAAGTGAGTCACATGCGGAACCCTACTTTTCACGTTGGTTCTCACAACAATAACCATTCTTCTTCGATACCTTTCACTTTACTTTCACTGATGAAGAAGACCGGCGAATTCGAAATTATATATTTGAAAATATCCTCTTTATGAGGAGTGGATATGTAATCAATATTATTGAAGATCACAAAACATATAATGCCTAGCATAACATGCAGCTAACTTGTTGACGGAATATTCACACTATTTGGACATCACAAATTCACGATCTCGTTTTTTTCATCAAATTCTAAATACTTTGGAAGATATTTCACACTCTCATTTCTACATATAACAAGGACAAAGGACAAGACATCTGAACTGTCAAGATGAAGCATCCGTCTCTTCATTTCTCGTGCTCTCTCATCGGTCAGAGTGACGAGAGAGAATGTGAAATGGTGAGACCGTATCATGATGAACCTAATCTGGCATTGAAGGCTTTCTGATGCTGATTCCAATTTGTCGTAGTCGTCGAAGGTACGGTAATAGGTCGGTTGTGCACAAAACACAGCAAACTGAATAATTTTGACGACTCTCCAACTATACTGGATGGATGATAGAGCTCGAGAAATGATACCGCCGTCTCTTCATTTCGCACACTCTCTCGTTTCTCTGACCGGTAATAGAGTGTGCGAAATGAAGAGACGGCGGCTCATTTCTCGAGCTCTAATGGATGATCTGTCTCTCACGTTTCGTAATAATGTCTCCCTCTGTTCTGACACCGGCAAGAGATAAGGCAAGAGACGGTATCATTTCTCGCATACGGGTCATCAAAATAGTCCCAAAATAGGACACATTGTATATCCTATTTTGGGGCTCGAATTCCTTCCCTACTCCCTATCTCAATATTGAATATTATAAAAGTCAAAAACGTTTCTAAAATTGGTTTAGAATTTTGTTGAACAAATTGAACGCAACGGGCCTACCTGTCGATGCGAAGGACACTGTTCTAGTGATTGCGATTCGGATCCCTCTCTTCATTGTACATGCTCACTCGTCTATCTAACCTACGTCTAACATGCGAAATGAAATGAAATGCGAACATGTCTATCTAACATGCGAAATGACAATGTCGCCTGCCGATGTGTTCGCAAAGTCGAACTTCTTCTCTTCATTTCACACTCTATCTACTGTCTACTATAAGCAATTCAAAGAAGTTAATTTGGACTTTCATCCTTCCCTTGGGCCTCTATTCTCCAGAAGACAGGCCCTTCTTCGCGTATGAAATCTGAAAAAAATGCCAATATAATAAGCGGAACGAATTTTGGAGCGATTCGAAACGATTCGGAGAAGGGAGAGCGTCTGATGTTTCAGACGGTCTCTCTAGGCCAGTTGGCTCATTCTCATCTCATCTTTTCGCAGTTAGTTAAAAAAAAAGATTCAACTGGCCCGAGGACCG
>LS486331.1:45725-121001 GCA_900490705.1 Pristionchus arcanus
AAAAAAAGATTCAACTGGCCCGAGGACCGTACTACTCGTAGGATGGTCCTAGGCCAGTTGTCTCTTTCTCATCATATCTTTTCGCAGCTACATAAAATGATGCCAACTTGCCTGATCACCGCCCACGGCAAAAGAGGTATTAGAAAAAAACGACAATAAACAGATCTAGTTAGTGAAACATCCAGGTTCATATAACAGTAGTCTAATCAATCCAAAATCTTTATTTTATTGATTTCGAAATACGGGTAATGGTCTCCTCATTGTGACACTAACTAGATCTGTGTTTTGTCGTTTATTTCTTTTGCCGCGAAGACTACAACGCTTGAAAATTGCTTTCTTTTACCTTGCCGGTGAACTAGGGTTGCACGTTCGGGATCGGAAATCCCGAGCGTACAGAGTCCCTTCCCTTCTCCACAGAGCACGTGCTCTTGAGGGAGGGCGCACCCTCTTCCCTTCCTCAAAAAGTTTGAGGAGAAGGGAAGGGGGCTCAAAAAATTTGAGATAGTCAAATTTTTTGAGAGGTCTTCCCTTCTCTCCCCTCACCCGCCTCTCTCCCTCCCCTCTCTCTCTCTCTTGACAGTGATGGCGCACGCACTAACACCATTTTCGACAGGAGATGTTGCTTCGAATTCTCGGAGATATCAGCCTCAGTGCTGATAAATGACAACCGTCGTCTTTGAGGACTTTTGTGGGCATACATCGAGCGAAAACTGGGGCCTGTGCGATAAAAATGAAGCGAGATGGCAATTTGAATTCGCAATTCTATTGGCGCGCTCGACACTTTTAGGCATCGCCTCTCCTGTGAAAAATGGTGTTAGTGCGTGCGCCATCACTGTCAAGAGAGGGAGGGGAGGGAGAGAGGCGGGTGAGGGGAGAGAAGGGAAGACCCCTCAAAAAATTTGACTATCTCAAATTTTTTGAGCCCCCTTCCCTTCCCTCTCCCCTCTCGAGCGGACGTGCGATAGAGAAGGGCGGAGAAGGGAAGAGGGGTCGGCAATACCGAAACCGATCCCGAGTGGACAACCCTACGGTGAACCGAAAAATTTTTGTCGAAACTGTGAAATACACTGATCGCCTTGCATCAATGGTGGCTCGTCCGCGCGTCGGAGGCAGTGGAATGGGTGCTGCAGGCGCCCCGAGGTACCCGGTCGCAACTATCGGTGAGCAAAATAAGATAAATAAATTTAATGATTTATTTACGCCCGAGGAATTACTGAATAGTTTTTTTTTCTGTACGGTATACACATGGTGAACTGGCGTTTTGGTATTCTTAACTGGATTGTTTTTGGTTTTTGGATGTGTGCAATCTTGTCTTCACTCCTTATACAACAATATCAATATTATTAGAAAACTAACTAATAATTGTACTAATAAGCCGGAGAGCCCTACCGCCTGGCCCCGGGCTAAGCGGCAAGGGAGAGAGAAAGCCTGTCGCCTGGTCCGGGGCTAAGCGGTTAGGTAGAGCCCTTCCGCCTGGCCCCGGGCTAAGCGGCAAGGGAGAGAGAAAGCCTGTCGCCTGGTCCGGGGCTAAGCGGTTAGGTAGAGAGAGAGAGCCTGTCGCCTGGCCCGAGGCTAAGCGGTTAGGTAGAAAAGTTCGCCACATGGCGAACTTTTGAGTCCTACCGCCTGGCCCCGGGCTAAGCGGCAAGGGAGAGAGAGAGAGCCTGTCGCAAAAAGATACCAACTGACCCGATGACTGTCTGCCACTGGCAACCCGTCATGGGCCAGTTGGCTCTGTCTCATCACATCTATTCGTACTTAGAGAAAAAGATACCAACTGACCCGATGACTGTCTGCCACTGGCAACTCGTCATGGGCCAGTTGGCTCTGTCTCATCACATCTATTCGTACTTACCCCCACCCTTCCCATCCTGCTCCGGCGGAACCCGCGGGTTCCGCCGTGAGTGAGACGAGGCTGTCCAACCTGCCTACCCGAACCTATTCAACTAGTGATGGCAACTCTGCACTCTCCTCGATCTGCATGATCTCTCGTCGGTCAGACACGCGAGAGAGCATGCAAATCGAGGAGAGGCGCGTGCCGATTTGGCATCACCGCTATCCGACGAAATGGTTGAAGATCAAGCAGACGCGGTTCGCCGTGTCGATGAAGGAGATGTTTCTTGCGCAGTACATTCGTGGTCTGCAATGGAGTTGAGTAGAGAGGAGTAGAACAGTGAAATGGAGTAGAGTTTTATTGATATGAGGCCGTTTGCGAAAGAGTCAGACAGATCTGGAAGGATTTGGCACAGCTCAAAAATATCAATTCTTTGAAAATTTGCTATCTGGGGTTATTGAGGGTGCTGATGACGATGGGCACTTTCATTTTTCATTTTGGACCCTCGTTAGCTCCAGGCGACGTCACGTCGACATCAGTTTTATTCGTTTTTCTGCGTTCAAAAAAATTCCAATTTTAGGCGTGTATGGTAGTTTAGCTGAAATCTAAATAAATAGCCTCAGGAAGATGAGAGTGATGGGACTACTGCTCTTGCGCGGCGAGGAATGAGAGGAAGGGGCGGGGAGGGAATACCTGGTAAACCGTTGCGCGAGGGCTCTCCTTTTCTCATTCTCTCTTTCTTCAGTTTAACAACATTATATCAACAAATACTCATGACAGCTTACTTGTTACGTTGGTGACTTCTTCGTCTGTCTTCCAAACTCCTTCCGGCCACACATTGCATCATAGATTCCTTTCCATAGGCTCTGAAATGTTTGCGTGAAATTATGAGACAGTAAGTTTCTGTAAATTAAAAGTATCAGCACACCCAGCCTTGGTCACCCCCTTCTCGCAGCCTATTCTATCTCTGGCCAACGCACCGAGGACTCCTCCACCGGCTCTTGGTTATTCTCCTCCCTCGGCTCTATCCTAGCCGAGGCTCACGCTCAGCCCACTATATCATGGGCTGAGCGGTGGGCCCCCAGCGATCCACATGGCACGCCGGAAGCTGCTCTCCTCCCTCGCCACATAGCCTGGGTCGGGCAACGGACATACACACACTCTCAGTCCACGTAGTCTGGGCCATACGGGCGAGAAACAGCCTCATAATCAGGCGCTTTCTCACACATTTACTCCATACATACCGTAACCCCCCCCCCCTTCTACCCTACAACAACCACCCAAACTACTCGTCTGCCGACGTGTCATCACTAAACATGAGCCAGATTGTTTTTGCTTTTTCGAATACAGTTGGGATGGAATATTCATAATGCAATACTATTGTTCACCCTTATTTAGAGAGAACAACGGGGGGAGAACACTGTGATACGACCCATATCCATGAAAGAAATTGGCAGTTCTCAGATTATTGGCTCGGTTTCAATTTTTCGGTACACGAATAGTAAGGATGCCAAAATGCCTTGCCAGAAATCGAAGAAGTACCAATAAAATGGGTAAAATCATAACCACTAGCCTTTCCTCCATAGTCGTAGGCGATCCTTGCTCGCAGTGCGTGGAGTACGGTAGAAGACGAAGGGGTATTAGGCTAGAAATGGGAGGGGAGGGCGACTAGGGGCCAATCAATGAAAATCAATGCTGAATGTGAGTTGCTTCTCTCTGATAACCTCAGTGTAAAAACGCTCTAACCTCCCAATCTCTCATGATATCCCCACACTCTTTTTCGCCCGAGTGCCCGGGACAGCCGCGGTCATTAATTATCAGTCGGGCTCCCGTCTCTCCCGGAAAGAAGGGAAGAATCGGAAGGGGAAAAGAGGATCAACAACGAAAAGGCAGGTAGGGACGTCAAGATGAAGAATTCGTCTACTCATTCCCCCTGCTCTCTCGTGACTCTCTCCAGAGAGAGAGAGAGCACGGGGAATGAGGAGACGGGTTCTTCATCATGACAATTCTACTACAAAGTTGTTTAAAGAAGGTGTGCCACGAATATCTGGCTAACTGAGTTCTCGATGTAGGTGGTGGGTCACTCTTACCCGATAACACTTTCGAAACTCCCAAGTCACCATTTTTCGTCTGAACTGAGTTATGATCAATTGGCTGCGTGCCAAGTGACCCTGAAAAGCAGGCAACGAGCGAGAGAGCGTGCGGAATGAGGAGAGCGCTCCTCTCATTCCTCACTTTGCATAGTCGTCCGCGCTGTTCGTGGGACGCCTTCTTTAAAAACGATCTCAGGGGGGGGGCAACAAATTCGAGTCGACCATGCATTTATGTCGGTGTTTCCTAAGCAGCAGTAGTGAGAGTCGAAAAAGCATCTCCACGCAAATCAGTTATCTCCTGATTGATTTTCTGCAACTGATTCTTCTACTCTGTCTGTTGCTACTATTGTCCATCTCATGTTCCTTTCGATTCTTTTCGAATCTTCCTCTTCTCTCCAAGACTAAAAATAAACGCCCGCTCGGCTAAAAATACATGTCAGCTGCTGGCCCGGATACTCTGCGAAAAAGAGCGTGCGAAATTACGAGAGACTTTCTCTCACGTCCCCTCCCGTTCCTCCACTCCTACCGAGAGACGGCTGTTACCCCCTCTTCTCATCTTCTCGCGATTTGCCGCATTCTCTCCTCATCGACTGGTGAGAAAGCAGAGGAATCTAGGAGACCCAGAGATTGCGAGGAGGGCCCCAGTTCCTGGCCTCCCTCGAGCTTCATTCTCATCTAGTAGTCCGATCTGGTCGGTCCTTCTTATGTAAGTTCCCGTTTGTTAGTAAAAATTTTGAGCAGTTTCTGAAACCAAACGCTGATTTTGGAGGTGTTGTCGTAATCAAATCACGATTGGGTGCTTTGTTAACTTGCTCATCTTCCAACTGATTGAACAATATTCCATTTCAGCGGTCGACTCCAGCCTCTCATCAATTTCTTCACTCCGGCTCGTTCATCTCTTCCTCCGTCCCGACCATTCCACAAGTAAGTACCGTATGCTAGGCTTCTGGCGTCATTGCGAAAGCATTAAGCACCGCAGGTATGTTCACACACGAGCTTTTTGGGTGTGGACGGAGCTGCGGAGTGCGCCGGTTGTCCGATGATGTGTACTGCACCCCCATGTGTCGCAATGCACGCCTCCACTCCACGCGTTTGGACGTGCATATGGGCCTGGGCGATGCAAACCTAGCGCACAAGCAAGCGCGGGTCGGGCTCTTGATATGCAGGAGCAATTGGCGTTGAGCCTGCATTTCGATCCCGACCGCCACACGAGTCTTCGTGACGAGTGTGGTACGCAAGTCCCACTGGGCGAGTGTAGTTTGCAATACCCCCACTGTGGCCGAAGGCTATGCCCATTTTTCGAATTGGACAGAAACTTTCCATGCCGCGGTGCCGTGTGCGAATTCCTCCCCAGTGACCCGTGTGACTGACTGGAAAAAGGTTACGTCCAATGCTCTAATTGGCTGACCTCTACCTTTCCGGTACCATGTGGACGAGCATAATTTGCATAACCTCAGCCAGGGGCCCATCTAGCACCCAAATGTTTACTGGCTGAGGCATTTAGGATGCAAATTCCTCGTGGAAGCGTTGTTTTTTTCTTTATTACACACTAGACGTAGACTATGCCCAAATATTCAAATTGGTGTCTTTAGAGATCTTTAACAAAGAGTATGGTCCTCGCTGGCGGTCCGTATTGGGATATCTGATCACATTGAAGGATGATTTCTGGACAATTACTTCTAAATATTATCATCAATTGTTTCAGTGTCTCTTCCGTCTTCTTTCCACGGGGATATAATCATTCTAAATACTATTGTTAACTCTTCGTGACCGGTCTACATTTGAAGACTCTCAAGCTGAAAAGAATGGAGCTGATAAATCATGAAGGTGCGCTATCAGGGATAACTATACCAAATTATCTTATTAAAAATTTTTATTGACTAAAAATGCGGGCATGCCCCGATTTTAATATTGCCTTGATTAAGAAGAATCTTTCCGAATGAAGAAATTAAATTATTGAAAATATTTCAGATAGCCTTCGTATCCTTCCCTGATCTACCGAGATGGCTATAGTTTGTGAACAATCGGTTGACAGAAAAGCGGAATTAATTGATTTTTCTGAAGAAAAAAATGTTCCGGAGTTTACTGTAGAACATTTATTAATCGTATTTGTCTGATTTTTCATTTGTATTCTGTAAAAAAAACGTAATAAATCAGGGTTCAAGAGGAAATGCAAGAGATTAAATGAAATGAAAACAAATATTATAACTTGTTGAAGAAGTTCGAATTCATGTGAATGCTGTCTGTGTAAACTTGTCCGTCTATGTCCCTAATACCTTTCGATGGTTCTTTGCATCTTGGATCACTTCAATCGCCTCTCCAATCTGCACGGTCTCTAGTCTGACAGAGAAGCGAGAGAGTGTCGACAAATGCGAGAGTCGATCTTGTCCTATGCGTCTATCTTCGAACACTTCGAGCCCTTTTCATGCAGGAATGAAAATGTTGAACTGTTGAACAGGAATGAACTAGTTTATTTTGACTAGAAAAATAAGAAAATGATTAACGACACGTTGGGTAAGAAAGGCAATCATTAATAATTTTGCCTCTAACCCAACAAAATTCGTGACCACCAGAAAAGGGAATAACATCGATGTATCTAATCGAACCGCAAACAAATATGGAAACGTTTCTGAAACTATTCATTCCTTTTTCTCTCTCATTCGGAATATGACGTATCGGTCAAAAATCGGCATATTTCTCAGAAACATGTTCAATCTCGTTATTTTTATGCAGTACAATTTCGGTTTGACGGAAAACATCAATACTTGATCTCATTGATCACTATTTCTGGAGAGAAAAAAAGAAAGTCAGAATGCTGTAGCCAAGTAACACTATACGAACTGTTTGCGAAGACTGTTACCATACTCTTATCTAAAGATCTCTAAAAGGCACCAAATCGAAAATTAGGGCATGGACTAGTGGAGTATCATTGATGTCAAAACAGATAATGAACAGATGAAGAACGACCATTCAAAATAAACAATTATCTCTTATTTATCTCTTGTTCTTCAAAGAGAGTAGGTGTGACTGGTATCACGTCACAGATAACATAATTAAAGATAATGGTCTCTTTATAGCACGCGATCTTTCACTGGTTAGAGTGGCGAGAGAGTGTGTGAAATTAAGAGACAATTATTTCATTCACGAACACGGACGGCGATCTGCATTGAGTTTCCACTGCTTATCATAATTTTTTTAATATTTAAGATTCTAATTCCAAGGTTGAACTGCTTAGCTTTTACAATGCGATGTTAAACGGGCATTACGGAATTTTTTTAGTAGTTCGACGATTACATCTATTATTTTTCTCTGCAAATGGCAATTATTCACTAAGGCCTCTAAGTGAGGATTGGTAACATCAGCAAGGGTCGGAGGCTCTTCAGACAACACGTTTAAAAAAAAGACTTTTCAGAGAATCACTATGAAAGTTCATTTTTTCCAATAATGATTAAAGGAGGAGTAGCAAGAAAAAATAGTTGATGTTGTTGAAATGATCAGATTGGAATCTAGAACGATATTCGAATGCAGATTTTTTTCATATTCGCCCGCGCTGTTTGTGGAACTCCTTCTTTAAACCACGATTTGAAAAAAATATCTTTCGAAGCATTCTAATGAATCTCTGAATCTGCACACTATGAATGCAAATCTATCACCCCACTTTCTTAATCCTCTTTTCGACATTTCTGGCATACTTCCATTCATTCACTCATTGATTCTGTCTACCTCCGGTCTTTCCTCCGTTGTTTCATATTGCTCTTATTTCTTTTTCACCATTTCCACGTTGCACTGTAATTCATGCTTTCGGAGCGATACCTCTTACCAAACAGTCAATCATTCTCAGGTTCCCTGAAGTCCAGTTCTGTCTCTTCGTAGATTCCAAGTGTTTGCTCCTCAAAAAAAATGGCCGGATGTGAGCTGCTATTTGTTCTACCTTGAACATTGAATGATTTCAACTCATTTATTCATAAGTGTGCCCAAATAGTAATGCCCTATCCGTTCAGACAAATCGCTATGCACTTGGATCTACAGCATGATCGTTAACT
Organism: Pristionchus arcanus; assembly: GCA_900490705.1. NCBI lineage: Eukaryota > Metazoa > Nematoda > Chromadorea > Rhabditida > Neodiplogasteridae > Pristionchus > Pristionchus arcanus. Next base: position 53,696 of record LS486331.1, read on the forward strand.
TGTTTCTCCATGGAGATAATTTGGATTCCGCGCCGCCGGATCGGAGCGAAATTGGTGCGTAATATATAGTAGTGTATAATATACAAGAAGAAAAGACAAAACCGTAACTTGGTTAATTTTTTCAGAGTACTGGAATACTCGCAGCATCGCAGACGACTGCCCGAGGTGCGGGAAGAAAGTAAAACTTTCGAGAAGAAAATTACATTACCAAGAAGTGAGTCGTCAAGAAAACCAAGGCAATAATCCTTACGAGAGAATATTTTTTCATTCCACTCGTAGCTGAACTTTGACAAACGTTCGAGGGGGCGGAGAAAGGAAGAGTTTGACATGCATTCAAATAGCTATCGGTTCAATGATGTAATATTTCGAGTTTCGAAAATTTTTTTTGCAAATCCGATGCACAAAGCACTGCTACTTCAGATTATGTCATCCAAATATTCATCTTGCTTCTTCTTTCAGTTTCATTATCATGCTTTCTTCTACCTCTCAGAGGCGAAAATGCCTATTGTGGGGAGATTCAACAGCCAATTTATAGGAACCATCGCAGCTGGTGAGAAAATACACATTTTTCTTTTTTTGTTTTACTGTTTGACGCGTGATCATTTCAACTTCAAAAATATGATGGTTTTGTAGGAGACCGAGTGTGTGTCTACTGTCCGGTCGGATCGAAGAGGACGTTCCCATACCGAAGAATGCTTCTTTGCCACATACGCCAGGTATCAATTTTTCACCTTTGCTTCTATATTTTGTGGACAATATGGTATTTTCATTCAATTAAAAATCACAATTTCGTGACAAAGAGCCTAGAGGGAACGATTGGAAAAATTTTGAAGAAAGAATTTTGATGTTAGCCTATGTTTTCCTTACTTATTTATACGGCAGTGATGATGATCATCCAGATTTGACACCTTTCTAATAAGTTTTGTAGAATAGTCTGAATCGGTCGGTTCGCTTGTGTGAAATTGAGTGGAAATGTTCGGGCAAGAAAAATTGGGTATGAATTGAACAAGATTCGATCAAGTCTCAAACAAAATCAAATTCTCAGGTGCATCCTCTCGTATTTGACAAGGCCAATTTTCTCCTAAAGCAGGTTAAAAAGTACGGCATAACCCCTTCTGCCGTAATTCGTAACGTTCGTTTGTATTTATTTGCTCGCAATAAATCGATTGGTACCTGAAAACAGGCTCATCTGAACTTTGTACAGAGAGCTCAAGCCGTCATTCCGCCACCTTTACGCCATTTCGCAAATGCTCTTGTGGGCTACAAAGCCGTGACTCAGGTTAGCATTTGTTTGAGTCGCTAACAACAAAATAGCGTTTACAGATATTTTGGTAAGGTCAGAATTATATGCATTTTTTTCAGAAACGTGACAAGGGAATTCAAGTTGAAATTCTGCCGATAGCAACACCTCATCAGGTTTGACTTTTCCTTACATATAATTTATTTCCTGCTGAAAGCCTCTCCATTTGAGTATATTATATTTATATCAGATGGGCCTCTCTAGCACTCATTGCGCATCTTCTGACGTCATTCCGATGTCCGCGACTGCATTCTCGCCGATCATTCGCCCATCTTCTCCATTCAATGCTTCCTGTTGCCATCTGTGCGGTCAGCCGCATGAAACGGTAAACTGTGGCCAGTATTCCACAGTGGCGGCCAGATTGGCACGATTGCGCCAACTGGGCGCCTGTCTTTCGTGCTGCGAACGGTATTGTGTTGGCAATTGTCAAGTGAGCATCAAGTGCCCTCATTGTCCCAATCAGTGGCATAACATAATTCTATGCCCTGAAGAGGTTGCGAGAGTTCAAGCGTTGACGCGTAAGATCCGAAGGAACCAAAAGAATCATTAAAATCCCTGTCATTATGATCCATACTTATTAATCTTGTTCGCTGTTTTCGTTTTGATCACTTTCCCCTGATTCTCTCTTCCCATTAAGTAAGTCGAATATTCAAAGTGTTATTTACTAGGGTTGATCGTTCGGAACGGAATGACGGAATTCCGAACTTTTGATCCAATTATCCCCTCACTTCGGAACGGCCGAGAGTCGAACAATGGCCGTTCCGGAATGAGAAATCTAATTAGTTCATTGTCCGAACTCATTCCGAGCGCTAATTGAATCAATTCCGGAACGAGGCAATTTTGATCACTCTCATTCGGCCGTTCCGAAAGCCGAACGATCAACCCTATTATTTACTGAGCTTTAGTAAGCATTACAATTTTGAATTTATTTGAATCGAACTCCACACATATTTGTTACAATATATTTTTGATGTTATTTTTTTGCTTTTGTTAGGTAGATGCACATTCTTGAGCACATTTTTCAATCGTGTTTCTTTTTCTTCGATAATATTCGATAAACATTGCAAAGTAAAGACTGCTTGAAGAATTTCATATTGTGCATATGATTTTTCATATAATTCCATAATCATTTCTCCTTAATAAAGGAGAGATGTCATGTTGTTCACTGTTGCGAAAAACAGCTCTCAAAACTGTAAACAAGTCGAGAGGTCACGACAGTAAACACGTCGAAACATGTTGCGCGCACTTTCGAAGTTGTGAAATGGGGAGCAAACTGCGCAGCGGTGAACCTTGCCAGACGATCAGACCCCGCCGAAGGCGGCGGCGAAATCGACTGGTTTCATATAAAAGGCGATTCTCCCACGATTATGTGAGCAGAAATAGAATGATAAAATGCTCCTTTTAGATCTATTTTTTTAAAAACTTTTTGAAAAAAATACTGTCAACTTATTCTCCAAAACAAACAACATGCAAAAAAAGGAATGTATCCGAGATTTGCTTCAGCGGTATTAGTTTGGTGTGATGAGAACATACAGATAAAGGTGTATAAAAAAGTGTATCCACGTCAATTGAGTTTACAGTCGTAGGGGACATTCACTGGAAAGATTCCTCTCATCAGAAGAAAGATCTAAACTGTTGTTGACTTACAGTCTCTCAATTTGGCCAGTCGAACTCACCTTTCTCGCATCACTTTTCGATCCCTTTTCCTCCGTAAGCTCGGCATGAGAGCATCTACACCCCTCCTCCCTCCTATTCCATTCCCATGTGAAGAGTGTCAAAAGGGCAATGTGTTTTGAGAAAGGAGCGGAGGGAGGAGAGGGGGGGGGACAGAAGATGCAAGAGTGAGACAACCAGTAGCATGCACAAGGAGCTGATCCGGGCTGTCAGACCCTGCGTCTCCTCATCTATCAACGGTCCGTGCGTACTCTCCCCGACCAAATATGAATATTTAGCCCTTAACGGCCCCTTGTCGAGGAATGGTCTGACTCTCTCACTTTCCCGTGCTCTCTCGCTTCTCTAACCGAAGATAGAGCATTGGCGAAAAGAGAGAGAGAGCCAGCATTTCATTGTTCGGAAGTTCTTTCAACTCATTCGCTAATTTGATTCGTTAATATTTTTTATTAATTTTCTTTTATGCATCACTTCAGAACTGTAAGTCCTGCAATTTGAGTCCTTTTGTGAAACTTTATGAAATATATCAGTCACTTCATTGCACAATCACTCACCTCTCTGTCTTGTGTGAAATCATGCGATAATTATCGTGAGATTATTTTCCATTCCACTCGTTGCTGACCTTTGGCAAACGTTCGAGGGGCGGAGAAGGGAAGAGGCCGGGAGGAGGCGGTAGATCAACTGTCCTCCTACGCCCTTCCTTCCCCCTTCCGCTCTCCCAGACAATTGATAGCTCGCTAACCAGCACATCTCATTTTCTGAGCATTTCAAACGCACGATATAGGGATTCGAACACTGAATATTCTACTTATTTAATTTCTCCTTTGTCTTTCAACAGGGCTTCCTTTGCATATCTCTAGCGGAAACATTCAAAAACAGACAAGCGCAACCAGCCCATTCACGCTCTCTCTCTCTTCTCTGCCTATTCACCTATTTACCCTTTCACTCTAGCCCGTGACCATTTGCCATTTCCACTTTTCGAACGCTGTCCACGCGCCTTTTCTTTCTTCCCACTATTTTTTCTTGTCAATTACAAATTACTAGTCTTTAAAATGCAACGAAACAATTTACTGTACTTGATATGTCAGCAATTTTCATTTGAAAGGAAATATTATCGATTGGCTGTTTGTCAAAATTACCCTTCGTGCAGGCAATAAGAGAGGCTCGCTTATGATAATTGAGTCAGCTTTTTTGTGCCCTCCTTTGTTAAGTAATCTCCCATCCTCGATTGTTTCCCCCCATTTTAACCCCAGCTCATTTTTCGCAATCAGTTCGCGATTCCAGAATGAATCTGCAAAGCGTATTCAAGAAGGAAGAACCACAAGAGGAAGAAGAAGTCCAGATCATCTGCTTCAAACCGGGCACTGTAAGTTACAATTGTTTTGGTTCAATAAGTTATTTTCGTAAAATCGGGTTACGATATTGATTATCACGACTCTTAAATAATTATCAATGTATATTTACCATAATGATATTACTCAGTCTTCTCGCGCTCATTTCACTTCACCCGCGACATTCCCTCGCCAGCAGAGAACTGGAGATCAAACCAATGTCGCTGTGCAGAATACAGTGCAGCCCATTCATCCGGCACCAGTTACGGTAAGTCACATTACCGATCGCTGTATTTGTGACTCAAATCTGTGCTCACAACGGGGATATTTCGAAATTTCGCTGGACAAGGTCTGCAAACGTATTTCAACTTGTAGTTGCTGATTTGTCAGTGGTATCGTGCGTGAAATGCTCAGCAAATGAAACGTGCTGGATAGCGAGCTATCGATTGTCTCTGAGAGAGAAAGGATGGAGGACGGGGGAGGAGATCAGGTAGATCACTCGAACGGTAGTCAAAAGTCAGCTACTCGTGGAATGAAAAATAATCTCACGATAATACTAAAAAACACATTTAGTCGGCCGTCCCGATCTTCGACCCAGCTGCACTCTTCGGGGCCTTCGCTGTATGGATGCAGCAGCAGCAACAGGCCGCGATGCCTCCGGCAGCCTTCCTTCCTGCAGCAGCTGCAGCCCATCAGACGGTTGAGGTGCCTACAGTGCAGTTCCAAATACAGGTGACTGGTTGTCCATTTCGTTATCGTTATAATCATCGATAATATTTGAATCGAGCCTATTGCAGTTTCCAATCGCACTCGTGCCTGCGGCAGTCTCTTCTTCGCCTGCTGCAAACCAGCCCGCAGCAGCACAGCGACCTACTGATGCAGCGGAGCCAACGACCCCTCCAGCAAGGCAGGATGTTGCAGCAGCTGCGACCTCTGCAGAACGCTCACCTGCTGCAGCTCTTCGTCCGACTGCTCCGACCCTTGCTGCGACTGAAGCTGCAGCACCTGCAGCAGCAACGCCCCCGATGACGCGAATTGAGTGCAAAACAAGCCCATCGCTTGACGATTTCGACGATCTATTCGCAGTCTCCGAAGTTGGTGACGATGGAGTGGAGATGAATGAGGAGGACGGAATCACCCCTGCAGCACGGCCGGTTGCTGCAGCAGCTGCTGCTACTGTTGCTGCAACACAAGTTCCATCGACTGCAGCACCTTCAGCCCCTACTGTTGCGGTTGCTGCTGCGCAACCTGCAGGCTACAATCTGAATAGGGTATTTATGATTTCCCTTATTTTGTTTAAGAATCACGTTTTTTGCATGCGAGATATCGTCTTTCAATTCGAGTTCATTTCAGCATCTGATGGAGCAAGGCCTAATGGTTAATGCTGCGGTCGAGAAGTATCCTCAGGATCCTTACGGCCAAGCGAGAGATGATTCGGTGCAGAAAGGGCGAGAGACACCAGCAAAGGTGAGCGAGCGACTTATGAATTTGGGATGAAACCTGTTCCGGTTCAACCAAGGGAGGGCTGCTTTAGTAAACAAAATTTTGCCATTATCTCTAGATCTGTCTTTTCTTTGTAATTAATCAATAATTTGTAATTAAACAATAATCAAAAATCTATAATGGGAGAGAAAGGGCGAAAAAGGAAACGAGGTGCTTGCAAAATCATCGATCAGTCTATCGAAAGAAGCGATCTAAATTGAGTCCTCAATAAAAAAATTGCAGCCTCCTTCAATCGACGAGGAACTGCAGCAAATGCTCTCCTCGTGCACACCAGCTGAGAAAGTGAGTGATTGTTTGTCTGACTCTCTCACTTTCGCATGTTCTCTCGCTTCTCTAACCGATGAGAGAGCATTGTGAAATGAGAGACCCTATTGAATTCTAGTTCATTCCAGAGGCAGCTACTCGCGATGATCAAGAGGAAGACGACGCCAAAACCGCGGGTATGATATCCTTAATCAGATTAATATGAAGCTCTTTAAAACGTGGTCTGTGTAACAGCGGGGGAGGGGGTCGCACAATCCTACAAAATGGTCTCTGGGGCTTCATACTTGGTGTGGAGACTCCCTAGGGGTGGGATACACTTCAGCCAAAAAAATCACCAAAAGTTAATTCGGAGACTTCGTTTTAATACTATAATCCATCGGCAACAATGTGCTTTTCAATGAGCTCATATTTTTTAGTATTCCCATGTTAGAAAATAAGCAATTTTACAGTCGCTTACTTTAGACGTTCTGTTTTTTTCAAACTCAAAAATAGTCCGATTTCTATTGCAGAACAAAGGCCAGCGATCTGTTGGGAGGTCCAAGAGGAATGAAGACCAAAAAGAAGATGGGAAGGAAAGGGATGTGGTGAGTGAGTAGGCCACTTATTATATTGACTTATTTTTTTAACAAACAGAACTAGATCGCACTTTAATTGAATTTTTTAATGTAGGCTTTCTTCACTTTCTGAGTTCCATGGAATTGTATCTGCCGTACAAGTTTCTTCCCATCTTTTATCTAAATTTGTGAGGAACGAGGAGGTCATTTCTTAGTCTCCCAGAATATTATTTAAATGGTTATGTTTCAGGGAATTTCCGCATCTCTCAACTCTCAAGAGGAACAGCTCACGACGGGATCATCCAAGGAAAAGTAAGATAATTAGTGATTGTTAAAACATTTCATTTCGTTCTTTCAGAGATGATTCTCTTCGAAAAGTGACTATCGATCTATCTAACGCACTGACAATGACGATGGAATGGGTGAGCAAGAGGGAGGTTGAGCGAAGAGTATTGATAGAGGCAGAGAAAGTGAAATTGGTGAGATAATATAATCAGCCTATATAACAAGAAAGTATATTCTCAGGTCTCAGGGAAAAAAGGTGAATTGAGTCTTCAATTTTACCGAATCCAAATTTATGTACATAGCATACCCGACAGTTTCTCATCTCATTAGGTACCTTCATGATCATACAGCCCAAGCTCTGATTTTTGACCGGAACATTTAACTTCAGAAATCGCCTGTGGCTAAAAGGGAGAAGACAGTGGAAAAGGGGCAGAACGCAAAAAGAAAGGATGAGGAAGGAAGAGTGGAAGACAAAGAAAAAGAATTCAAGGAGATTTTGTGGCGCAGTAAACTGTTTAAATAATTAAATCAATAATAAATTCCGATAAAGTGTACACGTATCCTAGATCTGGCAAGGGCCTTCTTATCACCAATTTAATAATTATACGACATTTTATTCCAAAATCGTAGCCGCTAGCCATTTGCATTGCGATTTCAGCCTATTTTACTTACTTATTTTTTGTGAGAACACTTTATTTCACCTGGTCGGACGGATATCCCTCTCACTCCCATCCATTAAGAATCATTTATTTAATCAATAATCAATCAAACATGCGCTGCACTTGCCAACTCTAAATTATTAATTCAAGAAAAATCGTTGTCTTTTTTGCAGACTACTACTCATGGATAAGGAAGTTGGCTGGTCGGGTCACGTGTCTTCGTTGCTCAGAGCGCATCCCCACAATAAAAATGAGAAGATATCATTATCAAAGAGTGAGTAAACACATTTTCAATTCCTCCTACACCTAGCGCGACGGTCAGTTCGAGTGGACAAAAGAGTGCGAGGAATGAAGTGATATCACTCATATTTAGAACTAGAGAAAAACTGTAGTGAATTGTATTTTTTGAGTGAGAAGCAAGTCGAAATTGTGGAAGAATAGAATTTGTTGGTTGTGAATAGGTTATGGGATGGGCATCTTGCTTCGAAGATCATTCCGCACAATAAAAAAGAAACTTGAACTTCCCTCACAATTTCAGTACCACTATGATGTTATGTTTGCAGCCCCTGACATCAAGAAAAAGATGCGAAAGGTATCGCTTGCAGTGATCATACTTTACTAAGATTTTACTAATAATTAGTGTATAAAAAATTACTAATGATTAGTCTATAATTTATTAATAATTAGAAATAAATATACGAGAACGACTAATATGTCTAGGTAACAACAAACGTAATTTAGGTGGAAAATTTTGTTGGTCAACATCTGGGCGTGGAAGAAGACGACGTGAATGGTAAGAATTAACTTATTGCTTGAAATTTGATTAGCCGTAAATTACAATGTTATTATTTAATCAATTTGATCTCAGATCTGAGGGTTTGTCTACATTGCTCATCTGGAGACCTTTACAAGGGCAGAAAGCTTCTGCTCGAACATTTGCGAACGGTCAGCTTCAATCTTCTCGTCTAATACTTATGCCTTAAAGAAGGCGTCCCACGAATCGCGCGAGCGAATATGCAAAGTGAGTAATGAGAGTGGCGCTCTCCTCATTCCGCACGCTCTCTCGCTCGTTGCCTGCTTTTCAGGATCACTTGGCACGCAGCCAATTGATCATAACTCAGCTCAAACGAAAAATGGTGATTTGGAAGTTTCGGAAGCGTTATCGGATAACAGCTACCCACCACCTCACATCGAGAACGATACTAGAGAGTATTGACTAATGAGAGAGACAAACCATCCATCAATAACTGAATCGAGCACTGAAATTGCCTCGTGTATCGTGCGTTTGAAATGCTCAGCAAACTCAATAGCGAGCTATTGATTGTCTGGGAGAGAGGAAGGAAAGGTGTAGAGGGGAGGAGAGCAGGTAGGTCGAACGGTAGTCAAAGGTCAACTACGAGTGGAATGGAAAATAATCTCACGATATATGAATAAAACTAGCCAGCTACGCTCGCTTCGCTCGCTCGCTGGCTAGATGTCGCCGGGTTATCCCAGTCATCTGCAAGCGCTTCGCATCGCCGGGTTATCCCGGTAATATGCCAACGCTTCGCAAACGCTTACCAGTAATTTGCAAACGTACTTAGTGGCTACATTATAAATGTTTTCCGGATCGCTCTCGGTCTCAAGAGCCTTTCATAAGCGTGAATGTGTTCCACCGATCTAAATTTGACCCAGTGAAACACTTTGGTATACTGTAATAGCGAGTTACGCTCGCTAAATTTTGCCGCCGCCTTATCCCAGTCATTTTCAAACGCTTGCGGAAGGCTCGTGAGGCCTCACGAGCCTTCCGCAAGCGTGAATGCGTTCCACCTAACTACTGGATAAATTCAGCCTAATTTCCAGCGAAAACGGACCGAAAAATAGTTTTGTAAACAAGTATTTCGTCATATTGCATAGTGATGACGAAATTGATTATTGATTTTTTTAAAAATTTTAATTACGAGAAGTTTGATGCCGAGCACGATCGATTTGGTTGAGTTTCCGGCGAAAACGGCTCAAAAAAAGGTATATTGCATCATCATTCCGCAATATTGCAGTTATTGAAGTTATTGATTTTTTCGAGAGTTTCATGACGAGTCATTTGGTTCATAACATGATCGATTTGGTTTAGTTTGAGACGAGTTCTACCCGAAAAACGGATTATTGCATAATGATGACGAAATCAATTATCGATTTTTTTTGAAAATTTTTTTCATGAGAAGTCTAATGGTGACGATCTTAGGGCTGTAGGATGAGTTTGAAGCGAGTTCTGAGCAAGAAAAGTTGAGCGTGACAGACAAACTTAGTTAGTTAGTTAGTTAGTTAGGCACGGACGGACAGACAGACACTGTGACATTATAGTACTGAAGAATACCATGTGTTTCAGGCTCATCCCATCCAGTTCGAATCGATGAGGGCGCGGTACAGGGAACTAGCGGAGATATGGTTTCACTCCGACCGCAGAGTACATGCGATGCTCGTAAGTACGGTTGGCTAAACGATACTCTAAACGTGGCAGGTTTAGCTCCCTCTCCCCTAGTTGCGAACGAGAGAGCATGCGAAACGAAGAGAGCGCTTCCGATCTCAGGGGCATGGAGCGTAGGGGGAGCTAAACCTGCCACGTTTAGAGTATCGTTTAGCCAACCCTACTCGTAAGTACGGTTGATTGATGGCCTGACTCTCTCATTTTTCCATACTCTCTAGTATCTCTGACTTACGAGAGATTGGACAGAATGAAGAGAGGAGAGTATTGCCTGTACTTTTTTGAGTATTAAACTCGAATCACGGGGAAAAATAAGAAATTTGATTGATTTCAGATGCCTACAGCGCCCGCTGCATCAAGAGGTATAGGACGTATGGGAAGTCTGAACTGAATCTGATTGCAAGAAAACAGTTAAATTTTTCATATTTTTGTTTTCTTCAATCCTTACTGACTTATGCTGGCTCAATGATGTTCTACCTATCATTGTATTAACAGTTATGTATTCCTCATCTCGTCCTTGATAGATGAACCATTCGTGAACCACTCGAGAAACCAGTAAATAAGATATTTCTTTCGTGATTCGGCGTCCGTCAATCGATCAGAGATCGTATATTTATTTATTTTCTAAACTATGTTGCAATGCAGTCATCTAACAACAAGGATCCATTCTGATATCAGTCGTCAATAGCACCATGCTTCTGATTCAGAGTCTTGAATCACTTAAAAACAGTGTTTTTCCCCCGGAACGTTCCTATCGATACATCTTTACAGCATTACAATTCATCCAATCAAAAATGATTCGGCTAATTATGAGGAATGCTAGTATAAAATGCTTTGAGCTGCCGACGGTAGGAAAGGTCTCGTCGCGATAAGCTCGCTACAGTACCTACTGCTGAAGGATCATCTTTTTGAGACCTACATAAACAGCCGCGGTTAGAAGAACACGAGAGATGAGCGCGAAACACAACGCGTCAAATCGGATGGATGCCTCTCTCATTTCTCATTATTCTCTCGTTTCTCTGCACGACGAGAGATAAGGCAAGATGAAGAGAAAAACATATTCGAGTTCGTTCCAGTTAGTCACATAGTCCACATAGTCCGACCCCTGTGACTTTTGTTTCATTTTCAATCAACTATTATTCGATGGAGTCAGGAGTGGTATTATTCCCAATGAGAATATATTTTAGTGAGTTGCGCAATCGCTAATCTGATCGAGTCTTCTCGGGTTTCTGATAGGGAGGGGTTAATCTTGCTCTCTCATTTCACAATGCTCTCTCTTCGGACAGAAAAGCGAGAGAGCACGGGAAAGTGAGATAGTCAGACCATTCCTCCTGGTAGGGTATGGTAGAGTAGAACAGTTGCTTAACTAACCCAGTCATTCACTTCTCACCTGATCTGTCGGAACTTGAAGAGGCTCTCTGATCTGATAGGTGTAAATGACAGTCGGTATCTTTGTGTTGCCGCCTCTTCTGAACCATTCCCCCTGATTGATTCGTTCTAATCCCTTACTATACTCATGATTATGATTAGTCTAATTCAGTACCGAAATCGTTAAACTTCATGTTCACTGTCTCGGAAAGGAAGCTCGCTCTTTCTGCAAAGTATCACATTTCACACTGGCAGGAGTGGCCGGTCCATTCGTTCACATTTTGTTCCTTTCTCTGACATCTACTCGATTCCCATTGTGCCTGCTTAGTATATTCCTGCAAACACAGTTCTTTCTTCGAGAAGATTAACTCATTGAACTGCCTCTTGACCGCGTGATTTTTTGCACTTTATTGAGCGACTTACGCAAATCATTTTTAAAAAAATGAAATCATTGTGTGCTCACTCATTTTTCAGACCGGTGAGAAGAAAAAAAATTGTTTAACCTGCGAGCAATAAATAGCACATCGTAAACGATCAAGAGGAGGTCCGATCTCGCAAATTTTCGAATGATGACGACGAAAAAAGCATTTATGAGACACTATCTGAGAGAACTAAGCGATTTCACCCCATAACCGTACAGTGAAAAATAGAATATTCTGAAAAAAATGCACTAGGTGTAACTTTTCACGTAGAACTCGAAAATCGACCTTAAAAAGTCGTATCTCAAAAACTAAAATTCCTATGGTTGACTTCATGGTGAGAAGGGTGCCATACATTTTTCTTTGCGGGGTTTTGAATCACCCAACAAAGTATAAAAACTTACAGATAATAAAAAAAGAAACTTTTTCAAAAAAAAATTTCAAAAAAAAAGTCTATGAAAAAAAAGTTATTCAACTTTTTGAGCAAAAATATTTTTTCCTGAAAAAAAAAGAATTACGGAGCACTTTTAAGTGCGATTTTCGGATTCCTCGAAAAAAGTTACATATATGGTAATTTTTTCAGAATTTTATCTTTTCTACCTTTGGCTCATTTTTGCCTTCGAAGGTTACGGTCACATGATTTTCCCCCAATTAGGCGACCTGCCTGCTTGCGATAAATTAAATTTTCAAGGGAAAAGACTCATACAGTATCAAAAGTATATTACAGTATATTACGAATATTTATCACAATTGGAATCAAATCCGCCACCATCATTTTTTCGGACCATGACCATGGTTCATGCCTCGAAAGTGATCTAACACCATGAACCCGGGTTCATGGTCCAAAATGAACATGAAAAGTCATGATCGAGAAACTTCAATTGCTATATGCCGATATGTTACCTAGTCTCTAAGAAAATTTTCACAACCGGAAATACCGTAATGCGAAGATGCGAAATCGAGAACTGATTTTTTAAAAGAAAAATTTGATATTTATTTTAATAAATCAATTTTCGATAATCGAATTACGGTATTTTCGGTGGTGAAAATTTTCTTGGAGACTAGATAACATATCGGCAAATAGCAATTAAAGTTTCTCGAACATGACTTTTCATATCACTTTTGGACCATGAACCGGGTTCATGGTCATGGGACTCTATCGAGGCATGAACCCCGGGTCATGGTCCGAAAAAATGATGGTGGCGGATTTGATTCCAATGGTGATAAATATTCGTAAAATGGTGTTTTGATACTGTATGAGTCTTTTCCCTTGGAAATTTAATTTATCGCAAGCAGGCAGGTCGCCTAATTGGGGGAAAATCATGTTACCGTAACCTTCGAAGGCAAAAATGAGCCAAACGTAGAAAAGATAAAATTCTGAAAAAATTACCATATATGTAACTTTTTACGAGGAATCCGAAAATCGCACTTAAAAGTGCTCCGTAATTCATTTTTTTTTCAGGAAAAAATATTTTTGCTCAAAAAGTTGAATAACTTTTTTTTTCATAGACTTTTTTTTGAAATTTTTTTTTTGAAAAAGTTTCATTTTTTATTATCTGTAAGTTTTTATACTTTGTTGGATGATTCAAAACCCCGCAAAGAAAATTGTATGGCACCCCTCTCACCATGAAGTCAACCATAGGAATTTTAGTTTTTGAGATACGACTTTTTAAGGTCGATTTTCGAGTTCTACGTGAAAAGTTACACCTAGAGCACTTTCTAAAATTGTATCTGCCATACAAGTTTCTTCCCATCTTTTAGCGGAATTCGTCAGGAATAAAGCGGACGCGGAGGTAATTGCTTACAATTATCTAGATTACCAGAATATTTTTTTCAAATGGTTATGTTTCAGGGAATTTCCGCATCTCTCAACTCTCTAGAGGAACAGCTCACGACGGGATCGTCCATGGAAAGGTAAGAAAATTAGTGATTGTTAAAACATTTCATTTCGTTCTTTCAGCGATGATTATCTTCGAAAAGTGACTCTCGATCTATCAAACGCACTAAAAATGACGATGAAATGGGTGAGCAAGAGGGAGAATGAGCGAAAATTATTGAAAGAGGCAGAGAAAGTGAAATTGGTGAGATAATATAATCAGCCTATTTAACAAAAATATGTATTTTCTCAGGAATCAAATTGCGATGACGACGATATCTTCGCGAATTCCAATGTTGGAGGAGATGATACGGAGGTGAAATTGGTGAGACTTATAGTTCATTCATTTAGTATGCGGTAGGGATGACAATTTGTGTTCAACGGACTGTCTCAGACACAAATGAAGTTTCGGACACAATTGTGTCCCAGACCTGTCCTAAAAGTGAAAAGGAGAGCTGTGTTTTGGGACACAAATTGCCAACCCTAGTATGCGGTTGGCGAAAAGTAAAGTATAGGAAAGTAGCGAGTCGGATACTAACGCGTAACGCGTCGTCGGCTGTCCCATGTATGCGCTGCGACTGGGGCCTAATCCGTGAAAACAGTGGCATTTTGCGAGACTTACCGGAGTGTTGTGTCAAATGGCAGATCAAAAATTAGTTCATTACATTTGAAAAATAGTTCTACAAATTCAGGCTGCAAGGTCAGATCAAGTTTTCGGTGGACTATGCAAGAGAAGTGAAACGGAGATGGAATGTCAAGAATGTGGATGCTATGTGCGTTTTGATAATATTGAAATTTCGAACATTCATTTTGCAGTACAAGACTATCGTTACGGCAAATTTCATTGATCATATGAAGAGGATCCATCATACAACTCTTGCTTTGGTGGGCTAGATCATTAGGCACTTATTTGCGCTACCTGACAGCCCAAAATAAGATGATGCTCGTTCCTGAGCAATGGCAAAGGCAAAAGCCCAGGGCCTGTCATAAAATAATGCGTCAAAGGATGACTTTTGTGCTACTTTTGCTTAGATCTTGGTATGCTTGTGGTCGCGAGCATATTCTTATTTTTGGTCTGATCGGGTGAAGTAAAGTGGTGCAGATCATTAAATTATAAAGTAATTTGTTTTCTCATCTAGGCTGGTCTCGTTCTTCGTTGTCAATGTGGAAACGAATCTTTATCCTCCAATCACAGTAGAAAGGTGAGAGTATTCGCCTTGCCTCTTTCTCCTTGTAAAACGATGTTATTTTCATTAGTGCCCCGTCTCCAATTTCACTGTGGTTCGCAAGAGCTTTGGACCATTACGCACAGTGGATGACCAGGTTTGTTGGATAATGTATTCATTGATCTCCAAAATATTCTAATCATCTCTCAATCTTCCATTTCAGATTACTCCCAAGTGCACTCACTGTGAGGTATATATTTTGATTGATTTATCAGTTGTATTTCTGCTTCATCTCATTCAATTTCGTGAAATGTTATTGTGTAAACGAATAATGAATCTAGTTTATTTGAGGTATTCCCGAGGACTCTGTATGGCTATGTGAGTCATCTTTACAAGTCTCATCGGATCACACTTCCAGAGGTTTTATTTACATTTTTGTCTATTCTTAATCTTAATTAAAGATTGGGTGCTATGTACACTGTGGAGTGTGCAAAGGCGACTTCTACAATGTATACCAGGCCATGAAACACACGATAAAGGCGAGATCCTTCATTGTTTTTATAATTGCTTTTAAAAAAATGTTATATATGAAAATCAAAGTCTAACCGTAAAAATGCAGTGCAAGAGTCGCTTCTTCTCTCTGCTGAAGTTGGATGAAGAATAGGAGAAAGAAGAGACAGGTTAGTTTTTTTTCTGTCTAAAAAAGAAACGAGTATTCGAAAAATATTATATTATTCTTTTTGAAAGTGTACCTACTTTACTCATAGCTTTCGAATAAATGTGTGAATTCCAGACAGCTGATTCATTAATCGATCATTAGGCGGGAATAATCCAAGTGAGGAGAAATTGTGATTGAGAAGACTGAAGGAAGTATATTGTTCTTTTTGAATAGATTGACGAACTACTTGTGTTAAGGAGCTACTTAATGGTCCGAATTTTTATTGTTGATCTCCTTAGAAATTTTGAATTTGTTGTTCCCAAAGAGTTGTTATGCTGCAATTATTTCATGTTGTTATTTCCTTGTTCTCCTTTGTTCCTTTCAGACTTTCTAAGGTCATTTCCATTAGCTCTCATCTAACCTCCATTCAACTAGATGTCACTCGCTAGATTTATCCACGAGCTCTCTCCATTTTAAATGAATTGATTCAGTAAATTCCAATTCTTTCTTGCAATGGTTTGCTGTCTGAACTACGAATAAAGATGAACGAAGAGCTAATGCTAAAGCTAATGAAGAGACGCACACATTGCTCCAGTAGCCACATGTCCGATTAGTAACCCAAATCGTTCGTTCCCGTGTATCGCATTTCACGACCAACCGTGGCTGATCGATATTCGCAAAGATGATCTGTGAGAAGTGGGGAGTGGGGAACAATAGTATGACTCTCTCATTTCACAATACTCTTTCGTCGTTTAGAGAAGCGCGAGATTATGTGAAAGTGAGCGAGGCAGATCATCCTCAGAGGTTTCCTCTTGCTGACAATGAGACGAGTCATGAAATGTACCATTGTGTTTTATAGTGAATTCCTGATCAATCATCAGACTCTCTCATTTTGTAATGCTCTCTCTCTCTCTCTTCGGACAGAAAAGCGAGAGAGCACGGGAAAGTGAGAGAGTCAGATAATTTTCTCGATTTCTTGTAAAAAGAGTCTAACTGATCTGCCCTGGTGTCCCGAGTGGTATTATTCCAAAGGAAGAGCTAGTTGAGTGAGTTGCGCAATCGCTAATCTGAACGAGTCTTCTCGGGTTTCTGATTGGATGTACTAGGGTAGAACAGCTGCCTAACTAATCCAGCCACTCTCTTCTCACCTGATCATTGGTAACTTGAAGGAGTCTCTCTGATCTGTAATAGCCGGCGGTCCCTTTGATTTTCGATTTTTCACGCTGAATCGATTGAAAAGACGAAGAGATGGGAAGTGAGCAGGTATATCACGAAATCGAAATGTTAGATGCGGAGTGATCAATTTATTATCCAAATTGCAAGTATTTAGAAAGAAAAAAGAATTTTACGTATTTAGCAAATATGTTCTCGGGATGACAATTAGAAGATTACTAAAAAAATAGGAAGCTCAACAAAAGGTGTTTAATACAAAGGTATCGCTGAGATCGAAGCCAATACGCTTCAAAAGGTCCGATGGGCTTCTAGGATGGTACTATGGCCAGGGCTTGATATCATTCTCCTTTCGCTTTCCCTTTAGAAACTCCGAAATGATCTTATTCCGAGGATGATGTCCCTCTCGGTAAAGAATAGCGACGTTACGTTCGTCCGACTGCTGCAATCAGTAATATTAAATTTGGTGACCACATTCAACCTGCTAAATACTCGACTACTACAATTCTTATATTACGGCAAAAAAAGGACTATGAATGTGGATTAACTCAATCACTTACACGCCAGTTAGTAGATCTTTAATCTGATGTTCCGCGATTTGTAATCTTCGGCGTTATCTTGACACGTATTCAAGTCCGAAGGATCCATTATCATTACGAATCCGAACCCTTCTTCATGATCCATTAATTTGTCGAAGAGCTTGCCCGTCCTCAACGCTGGCTCGAGCGAAATCTGAACAAATGCATTTACAATGGGCAGTCAAAAAAAAGATAAATTATCACGTAAACTAACTGCGTTTTTGGTCTTTTTGGATTCATTTACATTTCAAAACTAAAAATGTCGTGAACAATACAACAAGGCGATTGTTAAAACCAAAGAGGGAAAAAAGTACCCATTCTTCGACGACCATTCCAAAGTTCTTCGCTTGGGACAGTGCCTCATTCTCTTCATTCGTCATCTCTCCCATAGCCTGCCCGATCAGCTCTCGGTTGAAGTCGTAGCCTTCGAGCGAAGCACTCTCAGGGATCGTTAAATATTTCATCGCGGTAATTCCCGTGGATGAGATGGTGTAGACATCTGTGAAAGTGATGTGAAGGCAAGAGCAAAGACAAAGTACGGCAATGAAAAATAATGTGAATGAGTGATAAGTGATAAAAGCATCTGTGGACATGTTGCAAAATAGGACAAGATGTATCAGCCAGATACGATGAGTCAACTCTAGCTCCGCCCACTGCTCTCTCCTCCATCCCATCGCCACAGCTTGTCACCTACCTAACTACTGATGAACACTGAACCATAAACCGTCTTACTCTCTGCCTTGGACTTATACATCTTATCGTTACTACAGACAATACATTCCCACAAACAAGATACAATTTATTTGAACAAAATAAGTTAACGAAAATTAAGTGATAATGATTATACGTCAATTTGCCACCTTTTATAAGCCCAGATCGGAAGCTGCCAGTTCTTATCGGGAGCCCTGCGCCCTCTGGTCATGCTTCTGGACTGCTTGGAATACCTCCTGGCCATAGAAATCATGCGATCAACGGCTCTCCTCCACCCTGTGGGTAAGTTCCAACTCCTGACATCTCTCCGACCTACTCTGACTAGGAGGAGTATTCCGACCTCTGACCATTAACTGGCAACGATCTGTATCAGTGCGTCAGGCCGCATGCAAACCGAGCTCACGCGTGCCGGAGTATTCGCCGTACTCGCGTCCGCACGCCTCGAAGCGCTCCAGCGCTTGCAAGTTCTGTGACGGCAAGCACCCGATTGTGGCCTTCACCGAGTACAGGACTGTTAGAGATCGCCATCTACGTTTGGTAGATCTCGGTCTATGCACGATATGTTTCAATAATTCCAATAATCAACCGCCCTATTGTTGCTATACTGTGAAAACTGCCCCGGCAAATGCCATAACCCTGTGCTCTGCTCAAAGGTGATAGAACGTCTTCTCTCATTCAGAGATAGAAGAACTTAGTGATTCATCGCTAATATTAATTTACTAATCACAATTTTGTTTGTTCTTCTCTATGTCCCAGATCTCTTTATTTTTGTAATCGCCACGGATATCTTGTTCTTCAGGCTCGTTATCATTAGATTATCACCTCTGTTTTGTATAGGCTTTCAATGCAAAATCATCCCCACTCGCCCGCTCTGATTGTGTGCCACTTATCAATTATACGTTCAGTTTCCGTCTTCACAATTTGATCTGATTTGATAGTTTCATTAAAGTGTAATGCGTCAATTCGGTGGTTAGGATCATTTAATAAAAGCATTGAAACTTTCTCGGGAACGTTCCTTTCGAGGATTCACTCGATATATCGTCGCTATTTCCGCATTTAAAATCAACCAATAAATGATGAAGGGGGCAACAGAGATAAGGCAACAGGAAGAGGTGAGAACACTGCTCCAATGTCCACATGTTCATTGTTTTTGTTTGTAACTCAAATCGTTCTCCCCGTATCCTATTTCAATGCCATCTGTGGTTGATTGATTCACGTTCTCTCGCATATGGCTGACGGACGAGAAAACGGGTGAAATGGAAAAAAGTGAAAACAACTTCCCTGCGAGTGATTCAAAGGAAATCTGAATAACAAGGATGTTTTATTAGACAAAAGAACGGTGGGTCAACAGTGAGATGGAAAGTGGACAATCATAGTGGGAAAGGTGCCAGATGGTCTCACAGTGGCGAATCATACGCATCTCTCGATCTTCTGCGATCCATGAATGGATAGTCCATTTGCCTCACGAAAGAAGACAACTTCTGAAGTGAATTGTTTTGGTAAATTTATCTATTAAGAGGCCGGATCTGAGAAAATTTACCATTTTGCCCCCTCCCCGGGCGTTGCGCCAAGATTTTCGATTTGGACCTCCATACCCACAGGGCCTGGAGGGCCTTTGACCTTGTTTACAAAACTGATGACGTCACCGCTTGTATTGCGCAATGCGGCGTAAAAGCGCCGGGTTAGTCGAAAAAAGCGAAAATTCATAATTTCTCAACCGAATGAGCTAGAACCAAAATTCCTTTTGCATTATGTTAGGCATGCCCAGGGTGCACCTTACCATCATTGGGATCGAAATTTGCTCGGTTCTCATATCGCCTTTTCGACCAACACTTTTATATTTTTCGGATTTTTTGTATCTCAGTTTCAATTGGGGGCAAAATTTCCTTCATGGGGCATTACCTAGATGTCATGCGCACTACACCCCCCTATGGCCACTATCGGATTCCGGGTCACATGGAACGAAAAGGTCCCTTGAATGACAGACACTCGGTTCCCAGCAGGCCTGTTTCGGCATTTCCAATTCCCTGTTGATGACAATCTAGCCCAAATTAGGTCAAACAGTAAAATTGCGCCATCTCCCGAATATTTATCACCAAAGGAGTTGAATCCGCGACAGTGATTTTTTCGACCCATGACCCGGGGTTCATGCCTCGAATGCGACTCACGACCATGAACCCCGGGTCATGGTCCGAAATCAACCGAAAAAGTCATGATGGAGGAACTTCGAGTACTATACACCAATATATGCGACAGTAGCCCAATATTATATTGGAACCGAAATCACCGTAATACAGGTCTCGTAAACAGGATTTTATCAACATCTTGACTAAAAAGCCAGTTCTCGATTCCACAACCACCGGAATACGGCCATTTCGGTTCCAATGTATAACTGGGCTACTGTCGCATATATTGGTGTATAGTACTCGAAGTTCCTCCATCATAACTTTTTCGGTTGATTTCGGACCATGACCCGGGGTTCATGGTCGTGAGTCGCATTCGAGGCATGAACCCCGGGTCATGGTCCAAGAAAATCTCAAAAAATGTCTATCGCGGATTCAACTCATATGGGGATAAATATTAGGGAAATGATGTAAATTTATTATTCGACAAACATTTGGCTAGATTGCATAGCGAGTCAATGGGAAATTCCGAATACGGCTGACTTGTAATGGAGTCGCGACCACTCAAGGGACCTTTTCGTTCCATGTGACCCGGAATCCGATAGTGGCCATAGGGGGGTGTAGTGCGCATGACATCTAGGTAATGCCCCATGAAGGAAATTTTGCCCCCAATTGAAACTGAGATACAAAAAATCCGAAAAATTTAAAAGTGTTGGTCGAAAAGGCGATATGAGATCCGAGCAAATTTCGATCCCAATGATGGTATGGTGCACCCTGGGCATGCCTAACATAATGCAAAAGTAATTTTGGTTCTAGCTCATTCGGTTGAGAAATTATGAATTTTGGCTTTTTTCGACTAGCCCGGCGCTTTTACGCCGCATTGCGCAATACAAGCGGTGACGTCATCAGTTTTGTAAACAAGGTCAAAGGCCCTCCAGGCCCTGTGGGTATGGAGGTCCAAATCGAAAGTCCTGGCGCAACGCCCGGGGGGTGGTGACTTTTCTCAGAACCGGCCTCTTAATGTGCATTCGTCTCTTATTTAAAATGAGAGAATTTTAATACAGAGGGCTAGATATTTCTCTCTCTCTCACGCCAATAACATTGGGGGTGAAAATAAATCGCATAACTCACCATCGATATAGGACGCAGCGTGAAATGTTTTATCTATCAATTTTGGCAGAAACGAGTTATCGAGCGAAACCAGATGCTCATTCTCCTGAATACATTTGTAAATGATGAATTCACGGGTGAAATTCTTGAATATTCAATGAAATAGTGAAATTCACTTACAGATATAATCCTCAAGTTGAAGAGTCACGGAAGATGAAGCCAGACTCGTCCGCAACGCGCTTCAGATCCTCTAAAATCATCAACACTTTAAATGCTCAAAGAATTATCATACCTGCAAAGTAAGTGAGGTTCTGAGTTTGAAGTTTAATAACAATCTCTCTGCGGTAGCTAGTGTTGTGCTTAAATTTACTGTATAATATTAGTGGTTTTCTTGTCGAACGTACCGTATCAAGACGATCGAAAGTCAGGTAACGAGGGAAATCCTTACAGAGAGCATTTGCTGCGTTCGTTAGAACATGGGATCTTAACTGATATTTAACAAAGATGATTAAGAAGCCATTCCCAATATTCAGGACCAAAGTTTAAATTAATATCAAAAACGGTAGAGAACTGAATACCCATTCGACGAAACCCGGTTGATTTCTCCCTTTCCTCGCCCCATTATCTTACACATCTGAATGTCTCTCTGAATCGTAATTGATGCTGGTTAAGAAAATAGGCAGCCATTCCTGCTCTTCGAGATCTGTGGCAAATAAATTAAACAATTAGATACGACGATCATCTTAATATTAATTTTTCACTCACATTCTCGTATATGAAGGGACTTTGTAAGGTAATGTGCTTTTGCAGAGCGAACGATTCGGTTGACTTTCGCAATCAGCTGAAATACTTCATTCATTCAAAACATGGTCATTAGAGGAAAAAATACTTTACCTGAGCGTCGGTTATCTTGAATCCGAGATAGCCCTGTTCTTCATACGCCACAACTGCAGAAGTGAGACAGACCAGAACGAATAATGCGATTTGCATTCTGAAAACAACCACGTCATGCACGTTAATGATTAAAAAAGCGAATGGGTGTTAACGA
Source organism: Pristionchus arcanus (assembly GCA_900490705.1). NCBI lineage: Eukaryota > Metazoa > Nematoda > Chromadorea > Rhabditida > Neodiplogasteridae > Pristionchus > Pristionchus arcanus. The sequence goes on from LS486331.1 coordinate 75,951, forward strand.
TCAACGAAAACTGGAGCACGACAACGTGATCGATGGCTCTAGGAAAAAGCCTGCTCGAATGAAGAAATAGTCTCTTCATTTCGCACATTTCTCGCTGATCAGACAGGCGAGACAATGTACGAAATAAAGATAGTCTATTGCAGTCGCAAGCGGGTTCAGTGGGATGAATGAGCTTTCTTATCCCATCCTTTCCTCTCTTCTCAAGTACACTAAAAGTCCCTCTGAGATGCAACGTGTGTTACACTAGGCGCCCAAGGCTACTCGTCGGGGCAGGAACAGTTAACTTCTATCGATGCATCAGAAAAGAGAAAGCCAACTGCCCCGTCTTTACTACAGGGTGCGCCATAATTACGTGCACTCAGTTTTTCGATCATATCTCTTTAAGAAATCGTACTGATGTCCTGGTGTGGTAGTTACTACTAGCCCTAGTCCATATCTCCCTAAAACTCATAACAGTTCCGATCTCCATTGAATACCTCATTTATAGTAGGCAGTCAAAGTCGACTGTCGATGGTGCGCCATTGCCGCGAGCAAAACACCACTTCTAATAAATGCCACTCCTTCACCAACATATCATGGGCTTTCAAATTCCGGACTTTTAGAGTACATCCATAGATCAACTCAATAATTGTATCAGAATTACTTTGGGTAACCTCAATGTGGAGTGGTAGCTACATTCCTCAAGCATATAAAATCACTAAAATCACCCGAATTCTGATTTTTGGTTATGTTTTTCGCCCTACTTCCTACCTGTAAGGTTCAATTCATATTTTTATATTTCATCAGTAATAGTGAAGTATGTACTTCATTTTTTTTCTGACTATAGCCTTGCACGGTGTGTAGCTTTCAATCGGACGTTTAAAGTGTTGACTTCGGCCCGTCAGATACATTTTTAGGCCTACCGTATTTAGCTGAAGAGCTATTGTTTCGCTAAAGTGTAGATAGTTGCACAATCTATTGAGGCAACTATCAATCCGTTAAAATTTGATCGAGGAGCTCTTTCCTTGAGACCACGATTTTTTGAGTGACAACATATCGAACTCGCGGCCCTGGAGCACCAAAGTCAGTCAAATTTGGCTCGCTAGTATAAATGAGGTATTCAATGGAGATCGGATCTGTTGGGAGTTTTAGGTAGATATGGACCTGGGCTAGTAGTAATTACCGCACCAGGACAGCGGCACGATTTCTGAAGGAGATGTGATCGAAAAACTGAGTGCACGTAATTATGGCGCACCCTGTATTAGGCAGCATTACCTAAGAGTGAAGAGCAAAGTGGATTAGACTGTCAGAATAAAGAACCCGTATCTTCATCTAAAATAATATATTGCCGGTTAGACAGGCGAGATAGCGTAAGAAAAAAGGGAGGATATATCCCCAGTGAAGAGACAATCTAGTGAAGTGATCTGACCACGTTTTCTTCCATTTATATACCAGAATTCGTCTGCAAAAGTTTCTCTGACTAGGCAGGCTTCACTATCACCATTTCTCCCGTTCTCTCGTTGCTCTAGCACGAAAAGTGTGTATAAATCAACGAGTTAGTTCATTTGTTTCGCCTCCCCGTCCCTCCTCTATCTCACCTTCTTCCACCATCGAGTCATGTAAACTACGACGGTGCGGCCAAAGGACCATCAGTTCTGTGCTCTCTCAATTTCCCATACTATCTCGCTCTCTCTGATCAATAGACAGCGTAACGATTGGTGAAGATCTGAATCATCGGTCAACCATCGCGAAATGTTGCGATCGAGTCAGCGACCGAATCCAAAGTAAACTAAAACGATGAAGAATTCCTGCAAAATCGCCGATTCCAACATTCCAAGTGATCTATGATCTATTCGCCGATATTACAATGATTTCTTAAATTCGCCACTCTGATCGGTGAAAGTCTGTGAACTTAACAATAAGAGACCAATTATTGCTATTGCCCAATCAGCATGACAGTATTGATAACGCCTTTCCTTCAGTTGCCTGAGCATCGCTGCATCATCTTTAGGGGGAAACTAATCAATGACCATTGTCTGACTCTCTCACTTGACAATACTCTCTCGCTTTTCGGACTGGCGAGAGATAAGGAGACGAAAAAATTGAGAGAAAAAATTTATTTTCCATGACGTCTCGCCTGACAGAGAAGGTAGATAGTGTGTGAAATGGAGAGAGGCAGACATTATTCTTGGTAGGTAATATTAGGTGAGTGTAATCAATATTTCCGTAACCATATATCTGTGCCTACAATCAGCAACGTGCCCTAGAAGTCTGGCCAGCAAGGGATCACGCAGGCCTCGCCGTACCGGGCCTTACCCGTGTACCCCACCAGGAGGGTTGTCTCATGACAACTGTAAAATCACCTTGATTGTGGAAGCAACTTTAACTTTAACAATCAGCAGTAATTGGATAGTTCCTCTAATTCGAACTTCCCCTCTCATATCGATACCCCACTGATTGTGAGAGAGGGGGCTATCGGCAGAGCAATCCATCAGAGTCCTCCCCAATTCGCATACTCTATCACTTTAGAGGAGGAAAGATTTGTCCCTTCTCTAACATGGCTAACAAGGAGGAAGAGAAAAAACCATGAAGGGAACTAGCCAACTACGCTCGCTGCGCTCGCTCGTTGGCTAGGTGTCGCCGGGTTATCCCAATCTTCTGCAAACGCTTCGCATCGCCGGGTTATCCCAGCCATCTGCAAACGCTTCGCAAACTCTTACCCAGTCAAACGCACTTCGTGGCTCTATCCCAACTTTTTTCCGGATCTCTCTCGGCATCACGAGCATTTCTCAAGCGAGGTTGGTTTTCTTTGAAGCAACAAAATAAATGCAAATCTTAAGTAAAATAGCGAGCTACTCTTGCTGCGCTTGCTCGCTCGCTATGTCGCTTGGTAGTGTGCTAAGATTTTATCCCAGTCAGCCCCAAAACGCTCGCGAAAGTCTCGTGAGGCCGAGAGCGTTCCGAAAAAAGTTGGGATGGAGCCACGAAGTGTACGTTTGTTTGCAACGACAAAATAAATATAAATCCTAAGTCGAGTTAAGAAAATAATATACATAAAACTTTTTTTAAAAACTTTTAAAAAATTTAAATTTTAAAAATTTTTAAAAAAAGTTTCCAACGAAAAAGATGCAAAAAAGAGTTATTGCATCATCCTTACGCAATATTGCATAATGCTGACGAAATTAATTATCGATTTTTTAAGTATGTCCGTTACAAGTATTTTGGTTCATAACACGATCGATTTGGTTGAGTTTCCGGTGAGAACGGCGCAAAAAATGGATTATTGCATAATGATGACGAAATCAATTATCGATTTTTTTATTGAAATTTTTTTCACTACGAGTCCATTGGTGAAAGACATAGGCTTTGGGAATCGTTTTGAAGCGAGTTATGAGCATTTGAAAAAAAGCGTGACCGACAAACAGACGGAAACACGAACAGACAGACACATTGATATACTAGTAAAGAGTAACAAGAAATATCTTAGCACTGAACAATACGACTTCCGCATCTCTTCCATATAAGATCATTAGAGTTCATTTCCACGAACAAAATGGAGTTCATGAATAAAGAATTGGAAAAATTAACATTCTTATTTGCTCCCAATTGTTAACCTCACATCATAATACAGGGAAAGCTTACAAACAAGCAGTATGATGATATCAACAGTACGCTTCATTTCAATATTTATTCTGTTCTAGAAACTGAATCACAAAATTATAATAAAGATGTGCGATCGTTGAAACGAAGTCCGGAGGTTTATGGTTTACAATTAAAGCATTTTCCATTGCATCTGCAATTGAACTGTACGCTAGGTCAATCCAATCTGCCGTTTCCCCGAGTCATCCCCAACTGACCTGAAGTGATGTAATTGAAGAGTTCCAATTACACTTCCTCTGATCTGGATTCAAATCAAACATTTCCATGCTGAATGTAATTTTTGATTAACAGTAGTTCCTAACAAATCGATAAAGATACCTGGAAGTCCGTCACCAACTCATTCCATTGACATGAAGCACCGCGTGAATACACTCGATCTGCAAACCAATTTGTTGTTTTAATATTTCGCTCTTGGGTTGACAAACTGGCCCAAGTCTATCAACAGTCAGAAAGATTACGCAGAGATGCAAAGAGTCACCCCACCCTTCCCATACTTACTACTAGTGTTTCGATGAATCCCTCCTTGCTTCTCACTCTCAATAGCTGTTTGTTTAGTCGAATTGTGGCAGCTTTCAACGACGGGTAGAAAATCTGAATTGCATTAGGTATTCGCCTAATCTCGCCAAGGGTTGACAATTGGCTCGTTTGTCTGTTTCTCGTTTGTCTGACTGACGAGAGAGTATTGCGAAATGAGAGAGAGGCTCGTACCGAATTGTTAAGACACTAGAATTGACTAACCTGACCACAAATACGGACCATTCGACTCCAATATTAGTGAAACAACCGAAATATTCATCGCAGAGATAATTGAATATTTCTAAGATATTCACCGCATCAGAATTGAGGAAGTTCTAAACAGGTTCGATGGTTAATCGCCAAATCGTCGGTCCCTCCTCAATCATAGTGCTCTCTCACATATCAGACAGAACGAAAGACCGTTGCGAAATACCCCGAAACGCATTATTTTTTTCAATTTTTCCAGAAAACTAGTATTGGAAATCAATTTAACTCAAGTAGCTCTAATGGGAATCTTACTTTTCAATAAAATACTTCGGCCATCTTCATTTCCTTCATAAATAAGTTGATTTCCGAGTGTAGATCGGAAAATCTGAACAGATATTTGCTGCAGAAGTATCAGAATATCAACCGAACCGCGAAAGAGAGGTAGAATGTGAGAAAGAAGGTAAAATTACGAAAATAAGTGATATTTCGTTGAAAAATATGTGGGATTTGGAGAAAAAATATGAAGAAAACCGTCAGCCTTTGACATGACGAAATGAATGGGAGAACTGAGGGAGCGAGGGGTAAAGAAAGGAATGACCGGAGGGAAAAAGGAGATGATGAAAGAGCGAGTACACTCCCCTACAAAGATGACAAAGATGACAAAGAGGGATGGCTGGAAAGAGTCCGAATTCAGTTTAAGAATAAGGCAATGTTATCGTGCGTTTGAAATGCTCAGCAAACTCAATGTACTGGTTAGCGAGCTATTGATTGTCTGGGAGAGAGGAAGGGAAGAGGAGGGGGGAGGAGGCTTGATCTACCGCCTCCTCCCGGCCTCTTCCTAACGCCGCCCCTCGAACGGTAGTAAAATGTCAGCTAATCGTGGAACAGAAAATAATCTCACGATAATTGGTAGAAAGAGAGATTTACTTTGGAGCAAATCTTAATCACAGAGTTGGAATAGTCTGGATTCTGAATTCAAAAGTCATTTCTCTCTACCTTCTTTCCTTCTCTATCCCCTCAGTATGCTATGAATGGGTGAGAACCAATCAACAGTCCCTCTCTTTCTCCTTCCTTCCCCTCTCCCTCCTTTTTGTCTTCTCTCTTTTCCTTCTTTCAAAAGATGCCAAGCTCCGTTCACCCAATCGATAAAGTGCCCGATCACATCGATTTCTGCATACTCTTCTATTCTTCTAGCCATGATTTTTCTAGCCCACTGGCTGTTCCTTTCAATTTTGCAATAATTTATCCACCTGATCATAGAAGTAGAGCTCCAAACCAAATTACCCCCTGGCTTAGCCTTGTCCACTCAAAACGATCATTTATCACCTTATCCCCGGGTTCCGTTCTCGACTTATGCCCTCGATTTTCGCTGACATCCGCCCCAAAAGATATTGCATTTCAAGATTCTGGTTCAGTTCTGTTTTTTTTTTCTCTTCGATGCGCTCACTTACTCTATGTCATTTTTTTAATTGCAAATTATTAGTGATTTTACTTACCGAATCGATCCCTTTGTCTTTTCAAATTGTATTCCGCGTGTTTTGCAAATTCTAATTAATTTCTGCTGGATTAAATTTTAATATTTAAAAATCGCATTATTTGCAGATGTCTGAGCCAAATCAAGTGAAGAAGAGACGAATTCATGACACCGAGGATAGGGAACAGCTGTTGAAACTTCCTCTCGGTAGGCTACTCTTATGATGCCAAATTATTTGTGTTTTTTACGTTCTCTTTAGATTTAGATGTTTTAAAAGAGGGAAATTGCTAATTGTTTAACATTTAACAAAAAAATAAATTGAAAATATGTAAAGATCGTGGAATCAGGCATTTCCAATCACGAATATTTCAGGGGAGGAAATCGACTTTTCGGTCAAGAGTAACCTGACGGATGCAACTCTTATTGTTGAGGGAAGAAAAATTTATGTGGGAAAGGATGTGAGCTTTGCTCTTGTATTTCAACTGTTTTTCTTTGTCATTTTTCGATTTATCGAGTATAATTTTAAAAAAAGCGAAATATTTCAGTTCTTGTCCCTTCTATCTCCTTTCTTCAACATTATTCTGAACGGCGATAAATTTGCTGAGAAAGATATGAAAGAACACGAGATAAAGGATGTCTCATATGATGTATGAATTATCTTTTTTCATAAGCGCATATACAGATCAATTCTACAGCTCAAATTTTATATTTCAGGACTTCATGATTATGCTTGCTTATCTAACGAACCCGATTCGACCGATTGAAGGTACTCAATAATTGTCACTTGTTCGAAAAATTTCTATGTTCAGTAAATGATGTCGAGAGCTTGCTGATTCTTGGAGATCGTTTTGATATCACGGTTAGTACAACATTTCAATTTTGTTTTTAAAATAAATATTTGCAGGGCCTTGTGTATAGGGTGGAATCATTTCTGAATGATACAAAACAAGTCTCAGATATGGACAAGATAATACTCGCTGATCGATTCCGCTTGAATACAGTCCTGGCCCTTTCCTCCCTGAACACAGACCGTCCCGGACGGTCCGGGACGGTCCCTCGCGGTATCTACCGCCTCCTCCCGGCCTCTTCCTAACGCCGCCCCTCGAACGGTAGTAAAATGTCAGCTAATCGTGGAACAGAAAATAATCTCACGATAATTGGTAGAAAGAGAGATTTACTTTGGAGCAAATCTTAATCACAGAGTTGGAATAGTCTGGATTCTGAATTCAAAAGTCATTTCTCTCTACCTTCTTTCCTTCTCTATCCCCTCAGTATGCTATGAATGGGTGAGAACCAATCAACAGTCCCTCTCTTTCTCCTTCCTTCCCCTCTCCCTCCTTTTTGTCTTCTCTCTTTTCCTTCTTTCAAAAGATGCCAAGCTCCGTTCACCCAATCGATAAAGTGCCCGATCACATCGATTTCTGCATACTCTTCTATTCTTCTAGCCATGATTTTTCTAGCCCACTGGCTGTTCCTTTCAATTTTGCAATAATTTATCCACCTGATCATAGAAGTAGAGCTCCAAACCAAATTACCCCCTGGCTTAGCCTTGTCCACTCAAAACGATCATTTATCACCTTATCCCCGGGTTCCGTTCTCGACTTATGCCCTCGATTTTCGCTGACATCCGCCCCAAAAGATATTGCATTTCAAGATTCTGGTTCAGTTCTGTTTTTTTTTTCTCTTCGATGCGCTCACTTACTCTATGTCATTTTTTTAATTGCAAATTATTAGTGATTTTACTTACCGAATCGATCCCTTTGTCTTTTCAAATTGTATTCCGCGTGTTTTGCAAATTCTAATTAATTTCTGCTGGATTAAATTTTAATATTTAAAAATCGCATTATTTGCAGATGTCTGAGCCAAATCAAGTGAAGAAGAGACGAATTCATGACACCGAGGATAGGGAACAGCTGTTGAAACTTCCTCTCGGTAGGCTACTCTTATGATGCCAAATTATTTGTGTTTTTTACGTTCTCTTTAGATTTAGATGTTTTAAAAGAGGGAAATTGCTAATTGTTTAACATTTAACAAAAAAATAAATTGAAAATATGTAAAGATCGTGGAATCAGGCATTTCCAATCACGAATATTTCAGGGGAGGAAATCGACTTTTCGGTCAAGAGTAACCTGACGGATGCAACTCTTATTGTTGAGGGAAGAAAAATTTATGTGGGAAAGGATGTGAGCTTTGCTCTTGTATTTCAACTGTTTTTCTTTGTCATTTTTCGATTTATCGAGTATAATTTTAAAAAAAGCGAAATATTTCAGTTCTTGTCCCTTCTATCTCCTTTCTTCAACATTATTCTGAACGGCGATAAATTTGCTGAGAAAGATATGAAAGAACACGAGATAAAGGATGTCTCATATGATGTATGAATTATCTTTTTTCATAAGCGCATATACAGATCAATTCTACAGCTCAAATTTTATATTTCAGGACTTCATGATTATGCTTGCTTATCTAACGAACCCGATTCGACCGATTGAAGGTACTCAATAATTGTCACTTGTTCGAAAAATTTCTATGTTCAGTAAATGATGTCGAGAGCTTGCTGATTCTTGGAGATCGTTTTGATATCACGGTTAGTACAACATTTCAATTTTGTTTTTAAAATAAATATTTGCAGGGCCTTGTGTATAGGGTGGAATCATTTCTGAATGATACAAAACAAGTCTCAGATATGGACAAGATAATACTCGCTGATCGATTCCGCTTGAATACAGTCCTGGCCCTTTCCTCCCTGAACACAGACCGTCCCGGACGGTCCGGGACGGTCCCTCGCGGTCCCTGGTCATTTGTGTCTCGAGTAGAGCGAAATTTGATATGAACTCGGTAGCATTGTAAAGCTCTTGTGTTATACTATCGATTTATGTTTTCAGAATTTTTAATCATTCATAAAAATATGAGCAAATTGAACGAAAAGTGTCTCCACTTTTGCAGAAATGAGTAAAAATCGAAAAACAGGTTGAAAGATTGTACTTACCGTAATCCGGATAACCTAATTTCACATTTTTATTTTTAAACTGTCGTCGCTTTTCGTTTAATTTGCTCAAATTTTTTTTCGATTCACTAGTCAACAGTGACTCACTGCACCCGACATGGCCCGCAATCTTACAACGCGACATTTACATGAAAGGAGACACGAAGACACAAGAAAACACACACGGGAGTGAGGTCGAAACCAGCTATCGATTGAATGGGAAAGGGAAGACGAAGGAAAGACGGTTGGACGAAGAAGAAGGATCGGGCTGCATTCACTAGAAAGAGTCCACTCATCGGATGCTAGATCGGGGACTGTAAACTTTAGTCGCCAATTTTGCAACTCGCCCCTGAATACTCTCCTCCTTTCGTGGTCACTCTTCACGTCGGCAAGACAGCACACCCCCTCCCCCTCCCTCCTATTCCATTCCCATGCGAAGAGTGTGTCAAAAGGGCAATGTGTTTTGAGAAAGGAGCGGAGGGAGGAGAGGGGGGATTGGGAGAAGACAGAAGATGCAAGAGTGAGACAACCAGTGGCAGGCACCAAACAGAGATTCGATCCGAGGCTGTCAGGCACTATGTCTCTTCATTTCTCACGATTTCTCAACGGTTCGCGCGTAGCTACCCCCCCCCCCCCCCTCCCCGTCCAACTATGTGTTCTGACGAACCGTCTCAGAGTTAGAAATAAGATTCTAGAAGAAACCTCTATCGTAAAGCGATTCACATTCTTCCCTTATTCCTCCTTTATCACCTCGTTCCGCGTTCACATCTAATGCCTTCACATCTACCCAAACACATACCGCGCATTGCGCCGCGCTGAATGCATACAAAAGGAACGGATCGTAAACCCTTCACACTTCTCCTATAAAAGGATCTTCCTTCTCTTCGTTCTACGGTTCACCGGCTCATCGGCTCACCCGGCTCACCCGGCTCATCGGCTCACACCCAAACCACATCTATAGGCTTCTGACCCTTTCTCATCGCTATCGTTATTGTAACTGTTTGATAAACCCTTTACATATTGATTGGTTGGTACACATCACATCGGGAGGGAATCAAGGGAAGGGAAAGAGTCAGAACATTATTTTTATTTTATTTATATTCCAGTTACAGTGTCCATCTCTCAATTTCGCTTCAATTCCGTTGACACCAATCGAGATGGAATAATCACGGAGGAAGAGGGAACGAATTTTCTGCTGAATGGTACTGTATCGGATAGAGTGAAGAGAGATGTCGAGCAGGGAAAGTGGTGAGACATCACATTTTCATTAAATATATCAATATAAAATTGTCCAGGTTGGCCGAAATGGACACGAATGGTGATGGAGTCATTCAGCCGGGAGAGTTTGATCAGTCACTTGCTTGAGAATGGACCTAAGCACACTGTTGCATACACGCCATACTGTTTGCGCTACCATTTCCATGCTCAGAAAATAAATACATTTTCCCGTAGAGCAAGATGTGTCTGTCATCTTTAGCCTTTGGTCTGTGGAAGTCGCTCATTGCGTGCAATTGAGCGTTTTTCTTCAAATCTCGTGCATAATTGCATCTCACGTGCCTGTGACTTGATAAGAGTTACTCTCCTCTTTTTGCTCGATCTATATCTTCTATCTTTGAGAGTTAACAGATCTCGCGAAATAGGCGGGTGTACTCAGCAATTTTGTTTCCGAAATTACTTTCGTTTTCGTGCGCTCTTGCACTTTTTGCCAGGTATTTCAGCAACTTTAAATTGTAGCCATTCAATCATTCAGAGATCTTAGTTCTCGTACATAGAGTCAACGCAAATTGCGAGATGTTTCTACTGGTGCTTCTTATCTACACCTCTTCGTTATTTCAAACCTCTTCCACACTGAATTGCACGAAATGGGACTTGACGCACGCCGACAAATTGTGATTTCATTAATATTTTTATTAAATATGTTATCGTTAAAAATAAATAATTACTCCAGCTCAAACTGCACAGGCGATTCATGCGTATCATTTATCTCCAGAGGCTACGTACGTGCAATGGTAGGATTGCGCATTCTAGGCTAATACCGATTTTTACTAGTTGCAGCCTTTTCATGACAATGTATCTTTCTTTGGTTTTACAGAAACCAAAGAGGTGGTTCATTGTGAGTTATAATTGCTCATTAGTATTGTCATGCCCTGGCAATAGATGACAAAGCGTGTTTCACGGGAAATATTTCCTTTTTATTCTAAATCTTGCCATCATTCAGTATGTAAATTTTTCAGGCATGTGCAACAAACGTGATCTTATCGAATCGAACCGGATGCTATGGAACTCGTAACGAAACTCTGATTTGCTCCTGCCATTATGTTATCTTGGATTATTCGATAAAAAACAATTTTCAGAAAGGAAATGTGCAATAATTTTAACACTAGTGATGAGCTCGTTCTCGAGTCCCAGCCACTAAAGTCGTTTTTCTCATCGGTAAAATTTTCACCAATTTCTAAAACAAATAATACAAACAATTTTTGAGACCCCTTCGAAATGCAACGCATTATCCGGCAGTGTAACGAGAATTGACGGAAAGTGTGTAAACTCGAAATTTCGATTGAGATAAATATTTTTTCAGGAATTTGGACATATGCACCGAGTTGTCCAATACTCTAAATTTTTACGAGTAAGTGTCAAGTGAAAAATCTTGGGAAAACTGATTGCAGATGGCACGGTTCTACGGTTCACCGGCTCATCGGCTCACCCGGCTCACCCGGCTCATCGGCTCACACCCAAACCACATCTATAGGCTTCTGACCCTTTCTCATCCCTATCGTTTAATTACCCACGTTTGAGACTCGTCGAATCAGTGCGATTCACTTTCATTGCGAACCTTCTCCTACGGTCACTGCGACTACTTTCTACTCTCAACGTTAGTGCTCTCCCCATACTATCTTTTTCGAAATATAACGAGATGTCGAGTGCATTGCGCGCTGGCATCGATGAATGCCGTGCAAATATAAACCACATTCTACATCTATTCGATACTCAGATGGGTAAAGAATTCGATATTGAACCTTTATCAGTATCTGATCTCATCACACTTCGTCTAAAAACCTTGTCCCTGAAAAAGGACCTCGAAACCAATCTGTCAAAGATCCAAAACCTTAATGCCCAGTGGCTTGATATCTGCAAAAATAATCATAAAGAAACATCTGCATTACAACTGTACCTGAAAGCAAACGGAGACATAAGTGCCCATGTTACAACCGCTCAAAATACTCTATCTGAAATGAAACACCTAATTGATCTAATTGAGAAGCGATCACACACCCTTCCTGGTGGACATAAAATTGTATCAGCTGAGGTCACATCGAATCTACACTCTTCAACGTTTGGTTGGAAATCTTCAGACATTCCAGTATTAAACTCTTCTTACGAAGCCAGACTGCCACGTATTGATATCACACCATTTTCTGGTGACAAATTACTGTGGCCAGGATTCTGGGAGTGTTTTCAAGAATTGATCCACAAGAAACCGAACTTACCCAAAGTAATTAAATTTTGCTACTTGAAGAATCTACTTCAAGAAAAGGCACTGAAACTCATTGATGGAATCTCGCTGTCCGAATACAACTATGATATAGCCGTCGACACCTTACGTGATGAGTTCGGCAACAGTAGGCGATTAATGACTCTACTTCGTAAACAACTTCAAGACCTTCCAAAACTTTCTACACTCGGAATAGAATTAATCAAATTCTATCATACTGTGATTCGAATCTATAGACAACTCGAACAGGCTGGTGGTGAACCAGACAATACGAGTGTCGCATATCTAATCGAGTGCAAACTTCCTTATGATGCACTTGAACGATTATATCTGAACCAAGAACTCAAAGAGATGAAAGCAAGTGAATTGCTTCATCGATTACAACATCTTGTGAGACAACAACAACATCTTCTTGATATAACCCAAACCACAACTTCATCGGACCACAAACAAGTAAATTCTGTTCATTCAAAACACTTTGAACATCCATTCTGTGATTTCTGTCAAAGTCAAAACCATGAGTCTCGTGAATGTCATCGATACACCACACCTCTTGATCGATACGATCGAATCAAACTCTTGAATAAGTGCTCGAGATGTCTCGGAGTTCATTCAAACTCACGATGTAAATCGAAAAAGCGATGCAAAACCTGCTTTAAAATGCACCATACTCTTCTATGCAGATATTCGCCGATACACCCAAGTTCATCAACTTCTTCTGATTCATGTTCCACACTCAATGACTATCCTAGCACAACTTCTGAATCTGATTAAATATTTCCCTTATAGCAAATTTACAACAGTATGGAATATATCTTGGTTTTCGGGAATGTTCCGACTTGTTCAGTCGAAACTATCCTTCAGTGCATTTACATCACAAATTCAAAACTCTAAATAAAACTCCTGTAAACATCCACAGACTCCTTCTCATTTGTGCTTTCTCTCGGGAATGTTCTGACGAACCGTCTCAGAGTTAGAAATAAGATTCTAGAAGAAACCTCTATCGTAAAGCGATTCACATTCTTCCCTTATTCCTCCTTTATCACCTCGTTCCGCGTTCACATCTAATGCCTTCACATCTACCCAAACACATACCGCGCATTGCGCCGCGCTGAATGCATACAAAAGGAACGGATCGTAAACCCTTCACACTTCTCCTATAAAAGGATCTTCCTTCTCTTCGTTCTACGGTTCACCGGCTCATCGGCTCACCCGGCTCACCCGGCTCATCGGCTCACACCCAAACCACATCTATAGGCTTCTGACCCTTTCTCATCGCTATCGTTATTGTAACTGTTTGATAAACCCTTTACATATTGATTGGTTGGTACACATCACATCGGGAGGGAATCAAGGGAAGGGAAAGAGTCAGAACACTATGGATATTTTGCCCGATTTTCGATTATAGCCAGACGATTGCTCCCCCTAGCCATCGCTACATCAATCACTGATCGCTACATCACTGTAGCGGAAGTTCTTTCAAATCAGCATCGCGGTCTATTCAGAAATAATCGGTCTGATAAAGTACAAAAATATGAATTTCGAAAAATTAGAAGCAATCATTCCGAGGGATTGCGCATTAGACAATCTGGGTAGCCGACACGAGTGTTACGTAAAAAAGATGACCGACAACCCGAACAAAGAGGAGTGAATCACCGACTCTAAGAGACTGTTGCGTAAATGTTTCGCCCCTTTTTCAGTCCCTTCTCGCATTTCACGATCTCTCTCTCTCTGATTTGCAGTACTCTTGCGGCAGTTTAGTTTCTTTTTTAAACGTTCGTTAGCGCCATTTCCTAACTGTAAATCCAGCAATTTGGGTTATTTTGTGAAACTTAAATTACGTCCCTGCTCTTTCCCTATTTTTGGTCTACTTGGCAGTTGCTCTTCATCAATTTTCGACCTGCTAATTAACGATAACATTTCAGTAGGTTTCTAGTCTTCCTCTGTCCTAAGGACTACACTATGGAAGGCAATTGGGTGTTCGCTAAAGTCGTCGATGTCGAGAAAACCGGAGATCTCGATAAGAAGCAAACAGACTTTTCTGATGCGCGTGAGTAACGGTTCGCTTAATTTCGTACTGTAAATATTATAATTTGGTATATGCGTCAGCCTTCGTTAAACCCTAATAATATCCTTATTTGACCCCCTCTTTAGAATTTGTAAAGGGAGAGATTCCCGACTGCCCGCGATGCTCCGGACTGACGGGATTGGGCAAGAGCAAGGCTGCCAGGAAAGCGCATAGCGTTGCGGTGAGCAATCGTTCCGTATTCTAAAGTTGATGGACAAAGGCATTTTCATGCCGAGGAAGCCAATCCTCTCGCTACCTATCTGAATGTAATTGACATGCCTTGAATATGACCCATGCTGCGAAATCGTTCAAATTTTCAATACTTATATTTCAGAATCATTATCATGTTGTGTTCGCCCAACTAATCAATCCAAGGTTAAGCAAATCCGAAGTTCTCATCAGTCAATTGATTGGTCAAGCTGCTCCTGGTGAGATTTTTTACGTTGACACCCAGTTTACCGTAATTAAAAGTAAATTATCAGATGGATAGGTCTTTTAAAGCGCGTACGAATGCTAAGCAAAACGGCTTACTTATTTTCGATAATTTTAGCATTCCGAGTGTGCATTTACTGCGAGAAGATTAATGATCACACCTATCAAGATAGACTACAACTGCTAGTCCACATGGAAATGGTTAGTTGACGGTTCAATTCAATTGCTGTTAGGTTGAAGAAATTATCTCTCCATTCCGCGTGAACTCTCTCTACACTATTGTGAGAGCACGGGAATGAAGAGACGAATTTTTCAGTGCGGATTTATTCTTAACAACTATGATACTTCAAAAGAAGGCAGAGTGAAGGGTCTATATTTTGAATTTTAGTGGTTCATGGTGATCACAATATTTGCTTAGAGCAGGTACGATTTCTGCGGGATCAAGGAAATATCGTTTCAGGATCACCCCGCAGTTCTCTCAAGAGCTCAGCTGCTATATCGCGATGAAATTGGAAAGGCAAGAGTGTTGCCACTACAGGATCCGATCATCCATCTTGTTATGGTGAGTCCTATTCGTGGTTTAGAAAAAAAAGGTGTTATAGTGCCAGTGATATTTCGAAAACCAAGAATCCTGACAATATTTCAGTTGGGCAAGCAATCGGCTGCAGATTCGAAAGACGGACTCATCACATCAACCGGATCAGAATCCGCCCAGAAAGAAGTTCGTATCCCTGCAAACATGGTATGGTCTCTACTGCAACTGAACTCTTATCGTGCAGTGTTTATCGCAAATTTTGGAACGATTTAGTACCTACTTAATTATTTATTACACAGATAGGAAAAGGCGGAACGGCTTATTGTTTAAGTAAGCCGAATTGTTTGCAGCTTCAGACGCCCGATGAACCTGTTGTTGAGGAGGATGAGAAGAGTGAATCGGAGGCTGAAGCCAATCAGGTTCGATACAGTTTAAATTACGAGCAATCGGCTCTTCATATAACACTCATTCTCATTTGTATAACTTTTTTAAAAATAATGATACGACTATTCGTATATCGAATTCATTTTCGCATTTCTTTTGCAGGCTCGCGCAAAGGAATCCGCTGCTGCTACTCCTCGACCCGGAGCCGTGCAGCCCACGCAGCACCTGAGCGTAGACCTCAATCTCAACGTGAACGTCGTTGCGCCGAACTCCTCTTCCGCGCCCGCTCCCGAACCGCGTCAACCTTCCACCGTTCCGAGTACACACACACCCGCGTCCGTGCCACATCCACGCGCACCCGAAGCGCGCCTGGCCTCCTCCGTTCCACGCCTGACCAAATTCGCGCTGCGTCCACGCACACCTGAACGGCGCCAAGCAGCGCCTGTGCCGCGTTCGCGCGATTCGAGCCACCACAGGAGACTTTGGTGTAAGCTGTGCTACGGGCGCCATCCTACCCAGGATTGTCTGCAGTTCCGGACCTTCCGGGCTCGAGCCAAGCAACTGGTTGAGAATGGTCGATGCACGATGTGCTTGAGAAAGAAGAATCAAGAGGAAGAGCATCACTGCGACATGCGTGAATGTCCCCGCTGTCCTGGCTTCTTTCACAACAAGATCCTGTGCAGCAAGACCATGCCACGACATTAGAGAGACTGAGACATTTCATCCACATATCAATTTGTCCTTCAGTTGTCTATTGTAGCCTTCACTCCTCAATTACATTCCACATACCATCGAAACCTTTGTATCACTTTCGGAATAATTTGTATTTTCCTCGATTTAAATAATGATACGTCGCGAAGAATTACTGTGAGAGTTGTGTGGTTGAATTGTTGGTGCTGTTTCGCATTTTCAAGTTTCAATCATAAAATGATCTTCGGGAAATGGCTAGCGAAAACACCAAATCTGACGTGGTACGAAAGAGAATGCACACCAACAATCCGCATATCAGCTGATTCAGCTCATTTGTTACAACTGTCGACTCGTCGAGTCCTACTCATCGTTTTCCTTTAGAGACTAGTGATGACAATTCGGCTTTCTCGTTTCCAACATTATTTAGTTGTTCAGTCAGCCATACAAAAAAAGTGTGAATTGACAGTCGTTTTTGCAATGTGCAGCGTTCACAGCAAAAGAAATCATCAGTTTGCTAAATGCTCATCGCGATTGAGACCTAAACAGCTACGATAGAAAAAATAAGAGTGCCGGGTGGGAATAATAACGTTTCAAATCGTATGAATATTTAGTAACCAATATCGCTCATTATCGGGTATCGCATTTCACGACCAACCGTGGCTGATCGATATTCGCAAAGATGATCTGTGAGAAGTGGGGAGTAAGGGCAATAGTATGGTTCTCTCATTTCACAACACTCTTTCGTCGGTTAGAGAAGCGAAAGATTATGTGAAAGTGAGAGAGAGGCAGATCATCCTCGAAATTTTCCTCTTGCTGCGATTCAGAAATGAAAGGGAAACACTGATCTGACAATGAATCAAGAAATGATTTCATTTTTCAATCAACTGATCTGCAATGGAGTCACGAGTGGTATTATTCCCAATGAGGAGCTAGTATATTGTATTGCGCAATCGCTAATCTGAACGAGTCCTCTCGGGTTTCTGATAGGCAGCAATAATCTTGCTCTCTCATTTCGCAATGCTTTCTCTTCGGTTAGAGAAGCGAGAGAGAACACGGGAAAGTGAGAGAGTCAGACCATTCCTCCTGATAGGGTATGATAGAGTAGAACAGCTGCCGAACTATCCCAGTCATTCACTTCTCACCTGATCATTAGTAACTTGGCAGAGCGTTTCTGGTCTGGTAGGTGTGAATAGCAGTCCGTCCCTTTGATTTTCCGCCATTTCTGGAGGGAGTATGCCACCATATTACCAGTCTAATCAGATAGTCTAATCAGATCACTTTCCCGTGTTCACTTGTTGTTTGTAGAATTGCAGATTCTTTCCCTCACCGTTTTCTGCAACAGGAATTTCTGAAATTTCGCGTGCGACTATTTAGAAAAAAAATCATGCAATCAGTAGGAGCATTTCGGTGTCGGAAATTGCCCTAGTGATGTTCACTCTTCTGAACCATTCCTTGCGCTTGCTTTGCTGCAATCCCTCAGCATACCGTTTTCTCTTCGCATTTCTTATAAGTCAAATCCAGCATACAAATCAATAAACCACATGTTCAGTGTCTCGGCTAGGAAGCTAATTCGTTATTTCTCCCAGCATCACATTTCATTGACCTAATATCACGTGATCATCCTTCAATTCACAATCCATTTCATCAACAGTAAAAAATATTTCAGACTCGTTACAAGCGATCACTTGAAATCTGACTGATTGTCCGTAATCAATAGCCAAAATGCGGCAAAAGGTGAACGTTCTGAGCTAACCTTTCCTGTTTCAACTGAAACCCAAGAATGCATCATAAAATGATAAACTGTGGAAAACGAATATTGTCGACTATGCTAATACATTTTTTCAATGATCCCAATATTTCAGTCCTCGATCTT
Organism: Pristionchus arcanus; assembly: GCA_900490705.1. Taxonomy (NCBI): domain Eukaryota; kingdom Metazoa; phylum Nematoda; class Chromadorea; order Rhabditida; family Neodiplogasteridae; genus Pristionchus; species Pristionchus arcanus. The sequence goes on from LS486331.1 coordinate 94,245, forward strand.
CAATTTCGACTGCTTTTTTTGCAATTCGATTTTTCTCAATATTTCATCCATTAAGTGGACTGTATGGCAGTACCTGCTATTTTTCTAAAATTTATCTATCAGATCATATCTAGAAGTAGAGCTCCGAACAAAATTACCCCCTGGCTTAGCCTTGTCCACTCAAAACGATCATTTACATATCACCTTATCCCGGGGTTCCGTTCTCGACTTATGTCCTCGATTTTCGCTGACATCCGCCCCAAATGATATTGCATTTTAAGATTCTGGTTCGGTTGTGTTTTCTTTCTCTTCGATGCGCTCACTTACTCTATGTCAATTTTTTTAATTGCAAATTATGAGTGATTTTACTTACCGAATCGATCCCTTTGTCTTTTCAAATTGTATTCCGCGTGTTTTGCAAATTCTAATTAATTTCTGCTGGATTATATTTTAATATTTAAAAAATCGCATCATTTGCAGATGTGTGAGCCAAATCAAATGAAGAAGAGACGAATTCATGACACCGAGGAGAGGGAACAGCTGTTGAAACTTCCTCTCGGTATGCTTCTCTTATCATTCCAAATAATTTGTGTTTTTTTACGTTCTCTTCAGACCTTTTATCGATTCAATAATACTTTTTTCAATTGAGAACATCCAATTGATCTTCTTCACAGTTCTTTGCAGTAGTTTGAGGCATTCTCTAATCACGAATAGATATTTCAGGGGAGGAAATCGACTTTTCGATCAAGAGTGACCTGACGGATGCAACTTTGATTGTTGAGGGAAGGAAAATTTATGCTGGAAAGGATGTACGTTTTGTTCTAAAATTTCAACTGTTTTTCTTTGTCATTTTTTGATTTATCGATTGTAATTTCCAATAGCGAAATATTTCAGTTCTTGTCCCTTCTATTTCCTTTCTTCAACATTATTCTGAACGGCGATAAATTTGCTGAGAAAGATATGAAAGAACACGAGATAAAGGATGTCTCATATGATGTATGAATTACTGTTTTTTCATAAGCGCATGCACCGATACAGTCTATGATTACATTTATAATATTTACATTTCAGGACTTCATAATTATGCTGGCGTATGTAACGAACCCGCTTAGACCGATTGAAGGTACTCAATAATTGTCACTTGTTCGAAAAATTCCTATTTTCAGTAAATGATGTTGACAGCTTGCTGATTCTTGGAGATCGTTTTGATATCACGGTTAGCAAGTGACTTTTTTTCAATTTAAAAAAAAATATTTGCAGGGCTTGGTGTATAGGGTGGAATCATTTCTGATTGGCACTAAGGAAGTCTCAGATATGGACAAGATTATTCTAGCCGATCGATTTCGCTTGAATCGACTTGAGGTTTGACGATAAATGCAGAATTTATTCAAACAAGAACATTATTATATCAGGTTTTCGTCTACTGTGATGAACCAAGGGAAGAATATGTACGTTTGCAACAAATCAAGAAGTTTAATGTTTTTTCAAGGATAATTTAAACTTTCTTCAAGGACATGGAAACATCCTTGGAGCTTTGACAACTAGTCGATATATGACATTTTGTTGTTTAGTTTCTGAGACATAGTATTTTTACACTAATTGGAACACTGCGAACTTTGAGGGGATCAAATTACATCAACCCGAAAAGTGCGAAATCCAATAGAGACAGCAAAAGCTTTCCTGCAAATTTTCCTCCCTTTCCCCTCATTGTGCGTTGCGCGAGTATTTTTAGCTAGCACATCTCAGATATAAGAAAACCAGAAATACGATATTACCGTGTCTATTAGGAGCGTACGTTTAAAAAAGAGGCAAATATAAAAAGAACATTCCGTATAATTATGAATTCCAGGACAAATGGGAAGATTTTATAAAGCAGCTTTCGCAAAAGGCTCTGTCTGTCTATCTTAGAAACCTCGATCTGAAGAAGTATGTTACTGTGTTATATTTTGCCCGGAATTAATGCTGTTGCTCATATTTCGGATATATTATCTGAACAACAGAAATATACTCATTATGTATTTTTCAGCTCCCCAAAAGTTGAAATAATGGAAGAAGTTGATTCTGTGGGAGAACTGATCAATGGCACGTTCATTTAATAAATCCAATTCTTGTGCTTTCTTAAAATTTAGATTGATAGAATATATAAAAGTTTCTTTCTCTATTATTTTCTTTCTACCGTACTAACATTCTATTATCAGGTATCATAGCTACCGGTACTATAGGATCGAGGTGTATGATTAGTGAGAGTATAGAAGTAGGAGGCCTTCTATGGTAAGAATTATCGTGAGATTATTGTCCAATCCACGCGAAGCTGACGCGCGTTCGAGTGGGGGAAGGGGAAAGAGGCCTGGAGGAGGCTGATCTATCTGTCCTCCTTCCCTCTTCCTTCCAAGCATCTCATGATTTGTATTCTGGATAAACTGATGTTATACAGGAGCTTTGATCTCGAGGAAGATTATCTGTCTTATTATTCATATTTTGCGGAAGAAGGGGAAGAAGATTCAAGAAAGGAAGAAGGAGAAATTGCCTTTGCATTTCTCTATGCCGACTGTCAAACCGCAACAACAGCGCAATGGAGTGCGAAAGGATTTATTGAAATTGATTGTGTCCATCATGAATTGGATACGGGAGAAGAGACAGAGAGATACAACAAAAAGGTATACATACTACTAATTTTATCCCATTCAAAGAAATTCAATACACTTTTCATGATATGTGTATTCTGATGAAAATAATCGAAAGACGGTATATTTATTTTTTTAGCTGATATTACTCGGGAATGTTTTCAGTACACGTTTTCTCTGGACAGTGACCATCCTTGGGGAGGATATAAAATTCCTTTGGAAGACTACGAGTTGTTCAGAAGTCCTGATCGTTGTACAGTAACGATTAATATCACTGAAATTTCGGGTCTCAGGTATCATGATTTATTTTCCTTAATATTTTTTCAGAATTTAAAATATGGAAAAAATATGTTTGTATGTTCCAGAAGCAGCCCTAATTTTGATTTCACATCTCCCTCGGATCTCTCTGATGGTTCTCTAATAGTGGATGGAAATACAATTCATGTTAACAAGCAGGTTACAATTTTAATTTTGCTAGGAATCACTCATAATTTCAGTACCTTTCAATCACCTCAACCCGTTTCCGGGAAATGTTTCACGATAAATCGGAAGTTTATTTAACCAATGTTGACTATAGGGTTCGTTATTTTGTTGTACGTGAGATTATTTCCCATTCCACTCGTAGTAGACCATTGACGAAATGAGTGGAGGGAGGATGGAGGAAGAGGCCGGGAGGAGGCTAGTGATCTACCTGCTCTCCTCCCCCTACCTCTTCCCTTCCTCTCTCCCAGGCAATCAATACCTCGTTAACCAGCAGATTGAGTTTGCTGAGCATTAATTGAATAGAAAATTCAGGACGTTATTGAGTTCCTCTATTGGATCTATCCCTCATGTAGAAGAACTCTAACAGGTAATAGTGCTGACTTCCCCCCTCAAATCCCAATTGGCACAAATCAATTCCTTTTCAGCTTCTTCGATGTTCTCCGTTCTCAAGGTAGCGAGAGAGCTAAAAGTGGAGGTGAGAATTCAGTTTCATTATCACAGTATTATAAGAATAATTTGTTCAGATTGATGAAACCATCATAAAATACTACATTTCCAACTTCTGCATTCAGTTCTTTGAGTGCGATACACTCCTTGAATATAGAAAAAAGAAAATTCTATTGGAAGAAAATATGATTTTCTACTTTCAATTCAATATCGGTGATGAGGTGTGATGATAACGTCTCATATTTTTAAGAATCATTTACTTTTATGGTATCGTGAGTAGAGTGGATAAAGGAAGAGTGAAAGGAAGGGTCTTCCTCTCCGCGCAACGAGGAATGAGACGGAGAGGAAGAATGAGAGGGAAGGGATTAACTCTTGAGGAAGAGTGAGAGAGGAGACAAACTCTTGAGGAAGAGTTGATTCAATAAAGCGCTCGTTTTCGATGGTTTTCGCTCCGGTTTCTTGCTAATATGACTAGCATTTGCACAAACATCAACAGAAATTCATCTTTGATGCATTTGCATAAAGTTTCATTACTATTTTCGGCTCTGTCGGAATAGGGGGGTCCCATGACAATAGGGGGGGTCCCATGAAAATAGGGGGGTCCCATGACAATAGGGGGGTCCCATATAATGGGGGGGTCCCATGAAAATAGGGGGGTCCCATTACAATAGGGGGGTCCCATATCAGATCATTTAATCGTGAGTAGTAATTGCTGATTTACTGACCAGCGGAACGAAGAAGAGTTTGGGGGCGTAATTCGAGCATGCAACATGCGGCCAAACCTCCAAATCGGACGGAAAGAAAATGTTCCTAACGGTGCACAATGTATCACTGAGAATGATGTGATGTGATGACTTGGCGTGGAAAAGTCTATGAGAAGGCCAATTCGGAGCCAGAGTTCGGTTTCTCTATACTAGGGGTCACGTAGTTAATCGGTTAGAGAAATAAGCGAAGGAGCAAAGCGGGGATAACGTGATATACCTTCCCTATCCCTTCCTTGCAAACACATCTTGAACGCCGTTCACCCTAGCTGACACGAGGTGAGTGACCTTTAGAGAACCTTTAGACCTTTAGAGAACAAACTACCAAAGTAGTTTGTAAATTTTTCGTCTCGTATCTGCAAACAACTGAATGAATCGTTTTATGTGTGAAATCGTTTTTATAGGAAATACAACTCAAGAACAAGTATACGAACAAAAATGAGCTAATTTGAAATATTTTATAGGGGACCCCCCTATTATTTTGGGACCCCCCTATTGTCATGGGACCCCTCTATTCCGACAGATTTTTTTGGGACCCCCCTATTCCGACAGAGCCCTATTTTCAGCATCTCAAGTCAAATATTTTTCCCGCACTAAACTTCATACGTTTGAGATATCTCGCGTGTAAAAAAGGTACTTCGCAAGGTTTAGTAGCATCAATCAGACAAAAGAACTGAATTTCGCACTTCGGGATGTGCTTGAGAACCATTCTAAGCATAGTTGTCATGCAAAAAACATGCGATAACTAAGTTTAGAGTTATGTACGATAAGCATAGTACCCTTCGCTCAGTGCACGATGAGTTGCGCATGTTCAAAATCAAAGTCCGCGTCTTCCTAGCACGATTCTCAATCAACTCTTGAGGAAGAGTTCTCACTCTTCCTCAAGAGTTAATCCTCCCTCTCATTCTTGAGGAAGAGAGGCCGCGCTCCCTCCACTCTTCTTCAAGGAATGAACCCCTTCTTCTCACTCTTCCCTCTTCCTTTATCTTCTCTAATCGTGAGATTATTTTCCATTCCAAGCGTAGCTGACCTTTTACTATCGTTCGAGGGGCGGAGTTAGGAAGAGGCCGGGAGGAGGCGAGTGATCTACCTTCTCTCCTCCCCCTTCCTTCCTCTTTCCTCTCTAGACAATCGATAGCTCGCTAACCAGCACTTATCATTTGCTCAGCGTTTCAAACGCACGATAACAAAATATGAAATTGATTATTTCAGAATTTATTGAAGAGCAGCGATTGGTTCGATGAAGAATCGGAACACAAATTCAAAGGAATTTACACACGAATTAAAGTACGCACAATTTTCATATCTTCTTTGTAATTTATCAAGATCCTTGTTACTACTGGCTGATCTCAACAATTCAAGTTTTAACAATTCAATTCAGAAATGCCCTCTTTTCGCGAGGATGACTCCTTCTAAGAGATCTGAACTTCAAGATTGGATTCTACAGCAAGAATACGCGTAGTGAAATATTGCAACTTCCTTTACAGTAGATATCTTTCGAAACCATCCTCCTTGGTCTCCTTTGTTGTTTGAACGTTATTCATGTTGTTTTTAATAATAAAAAATTATGATTGCAAGTGGCTTGTCGCACATTCCTATTTATCAGTATCCCAATATCTGGCGTCGTGGGAAAAGCTCGAGATATGATTAGCGTTCTCTTCATTCTTCTCACTATTTCGCCACTCGCTCAGACGAAAGAGTGTGTGAAATAGGGATGCTCAACCAATTCCAATACCCAATTAATTGACTTTGCGGCCGCTCACTCTCTCGGAAAATGAGGAATAAACGACAAGTAATTGGTCAACCCAATACCAATTACCCAATTAATTGGTATTGTCTCCAAGTATTGGGTATTGAATTGACATCACTGGTGTGAAATAGAGAGACCGCGGCTCATTTTTTCTCCAGTTGTGAACATGCGCAAAACGATCAGAGGCGGAGTGAGAAAGGCGCTTTCAAATATTGTCATTATATTCAACTATCGTGCGTTTGAAATCAATGTGCTAGTTAGCGAGCAATCGATTTTCTGTGATAGAGGAAGAGGGAAAGAAGAGGAGAGCAGGTAGGTAACTCACCTCCTTTCGGCCTCTTCCTATGTAACTCCACCCCTCGAACGGTAGTAAATGGCAACTACGTGTGGAATGGAAAATAAGCTCACGATAGTTGTCAGTTAGTATTATTCACAATTGCTTACGATTAGCTTTAAATCATTTTATCGGAAAAAATCAAGACGTGACTTTAAATCTATATTAACTGATTTTTGGCGGGCCCAAGTAGGGAATGATGCCTCTCTTCATTCTCGCACTCTATCGCCGGTCAGAGAAGAGAAATACCACACGAATTGAAGAGAGTCATTGCCTTTAGGCGTTAGTTTCTTCTTTTCGGAACACTTTCTCGAGATCAAGAGCTTCCACCTCGAAATATATTAATTATTCTCCTTTTGCAGGAATTGGCAGTCAGTTTCACACGTGTGGGGTGAAAGTCAGCTTTGAATATCACCGAAGAGATCATGCTTCCGAATCGGAAGTTCCGAGTGGAGAGCCGAGCCAAGACTGCTGCAGCAAAGACCGCGATGGCTTATAAGCTAGTTTGCATGCGAGAGGCGCGAGGTCCCGATAGCGCAGTCGGTAGCGCGCCCGCCTACCAGTCAGGGAGGCTCTGGTTCGATGCCCGGTGGGGGTGATTACAACTGTGTTCCAACCACCGAAGGTGCCATCACCGCAGTTCATGTGTGTCACGCAAACGCGGTGACGTACCTAAAGTGACGAAGAGGTGACATATGACCCACCTTTTTCCTGATTTTCTCTATTCCTCCCTCTGGCCAGGCAAGGAATGAGTAATGGCCAGTCGGAGTCTGATCTGACTCTCTCCTTTCACTACACTCTCTCGTTCTGTCTAACCAGCGAGAGAGTGTGTGGAATGGAGAGACGTGCTCTCTCCATTTCCCATGATCTCTCGCAATACTTCCGCTCGGCCACACTCAGCTCATAGATCCAAGCAACTGTTTCCATCTCCATCCCTCCCATCGCTGATTAATGTATTTACCACAGCAATATCGCGTTTTGTCTTCTTTCTTTCTAGTTGCTTCGCTATAACTTCCCCTGCATTTCCATTACCTTGTCATTACAGTAAAATACCAAGCCCTCGACTCTCTCATTTGCGTTTTTTTATTCTCTACTTTTACGTGACTAGTGAGAGATCAAGAGAAGCCGAGAGAGTCTGAGTCTTTCGAATGGTTCTTCCGATTTTGAGATTTTGCTATAGCATAAAAATGCGACGATCATAGAAATATCGCCTCGAGTATCGCCTTTAATAGACTAATGACATTCCTAAAGTGCTGCTCGAATTGCACGAATTTTATTCAGCTTCAGTGTCTTTTATCAGAGTTACTCTCAATGATCAATCCATCTTTTTTTACTTTCCAAGTCTGCCTTGTCTTGCCTCGACTTTGCCTCGTCGAGTGCACATATTGCTACATTAAACAACCACGGCAGATTAAAAATTTATTACTGTTGGACTGTATTCAATCGTCTCTCCGTCTCTCCATATATATGTCTGAGACCAAGAAAACGAAGAAGAGACGAATTCTCGTCAGGGAGGAGAGGGAAGAGCTGTACAAACTTCCTCTTGGTAAGCTACTCTTGATGTTTCGAACTTATCTGTATTCATATCGTGTTTTTTTTAATCTTTATTAAAATTTCAGGGGATGAAATCGACTTTACGATCAAGAGTGACCTGACGAACGCTACTTTTATCGTTGAGGGTAGGAAAATTTACGCCGGGAAGGATGTGAGTATCACTTTATTGCAATTAATTTCGCTCAGTTTTATACAGTTCAGCTTTCAATTTTGCGCGTAGAACAGGTATATTCTATTTCATCATTATTTGCATCCGAATTTCTAGTTATTCCTGAGAAGCTAGCATATCAAAGCTAGCACCTGAGGCCTGAGGCTAGCATGGTTATGTTTTCATACGGTGTTATAATAATCATAGCGGTATATTCTTTTTCCCATATTCCGAGTTCAATCCCCTAAAGATTTCCTCGAGGCAGACCCAGCCGGTGTCCGCCAATTGACCTCGGTCGCGGTAACCTACCTTATGTTAGAATCATAAGACCACAGGGTATTGTACTCCGTCTAACAGCCGGCCTTACCTAGCGTTGGTTTTTGACTGTAAAATCGCATGAAGTGGATACACCTTTTCTTTTCACATTTGATTTCGATTATATTTTTACAATTGCGCAACATTTCAGTTCCTATCTCTTCTGTCTCCATTCTTCAACATCATTCTGAATAGTGATAAATTCGCTGAGAAAGATATGGAAGAGCATGAAATAAAGGATCTTAAGTACGATGTATGAATTATCTTTACGCAGTCAATGATTTAAGCTCTAATTATTATATTTCAGGACTTTATGATTATGCTGGCTTATCTAACGAACCCGATTCGACCCATTGAAGGTATTCCAAATTGAAACTTGTTCAATAAATTCCAATTTCAGTAAATGATGTCGAAAGCTTGCTGATTCTTGGAGATCGTTTCGATATCACGGTTCAAGACATTTTGAAATGTATTTACAAAATTATTTGCAGGGTTTGGTGCATAGGGTAGAATCATTTCTGCACTACACTGAGGAGATCACAGATGTAAACAAATTCATTCTAGCCGATCGATTTCGTTTGAACAGACTTGAGGTTGGAGTAAAAGCAGTTAATGCAGAATTTAAGCTAATTTGAACATCATATTTTCAGATTTTCCTCTACTTACAAATGCTGAACTATGTACGTTTGCGACTGACATTGAGTCTTTATTTAGCAAGACAGTCTTTCCCCTAGTCTCTCTCCTGCAGTTGGTTGCGAGAGTATCTTACGTTCTTAATCACTTCTACACTGAGAAACAGTACAACCAAAAATGATAGTATTATCTGACTGGATCCACGAGAAATTTCATATCACCATAAATTCCAGTATGATTTAAAAGATCATCTTTCCGAATCGGCACTGACTGCTCATTGTCAAAACACAGATGATTTTTCTGGGTAAGCTGTTGTTAAATAATCATTATGTAATTAATGGAATTAATGATCACAAGTCGAAAAAAACAAGGAAAGACAAAAGCACCCTCCTTTTAATCTTTTTTAAATTTATTTTCAGTGATCCTAAACGAGGACACATTAAAATTTTGGAAGAAGCTGATTCTGTGGAAGAACAGAGCAATAGTAAATTAATTATTTAGAAATTAGTAATACTGTGATCCAAAAAAAATAATTTAGAATGATTATGAGTATACTTAACAAGAGAACATTCCGTTATATTTTCGTATTATGTATATCCATACTTAAATATACGTTCTATTTTCAGGCATCATAGCTACCGGTATTTTTTCAATGAAAATTCAATCTTGCTTTTGCTTCAAATTTGTAGAGGTGGGAGGCCTTCTTTGGTAAGAATTGTTTTATTGAAGGAGTCTCATGAACAATATCGTGATATTTTATTTCATTCTCCATTCCACACATCGCTGACCTTTTACTACCGTTCTAGGGGAGGAGTTGGGAAGAGGCCGGGAGAAGGCTAGTGATCTACCTGTCCTCCTCCCTTCTCCTAGTATCTTCTATTTTCATTTACTATTTAGCTAGAGAGGGGCGGCATTAAAAGGGGTGAGGCATCAACGCTGGGTCAATTATCAGAAGCTATTTGCATGCGCTGTCTCTTAATTGCTCTTCTCTCCCTCTCTCATTGCCTGCACGATCAGGATCGCATGGAACGCTGCCAAACTATAATTTCTCAGTTCAAAGGTAAATACAAAACGTGAGAGTTTCGAAAGTGTCCTCGGGTGTGTCTCACATCGAAAACTTATCTAGCCGGATTTAGAAGCCACCCCCCCCCCCTTTTTAAGAGAGTTAGTCGCCCCTAATTCGCGCGACGTCTTTGCAGTTCGTGGGACTCCTTCTATAAATTATATTCTAAGTATAAATTCATGTCGCACAGGACCTTTGACCTACTTGATGATTACACGACGAATTACTGTTATCCTATGGAGGACATCGAAGAGGGAATGGCCTTTGCATTTCTCTATGCCAACAAAAACGCGTATACTTTCGTGCACTGGCGTGCGAAAGGATTTTTTTGAAGTAGATCTTGTTCGTCACGATTTGAAAACGGGAAAAGAGACCGAAAGATACTACAAAAAGGTACACTACTATGTCCACATTCTTATTGTTTAAATCGGAATACCCTCACCAATCTAAGTGTATTTCGAGGGAAACAATCGACTGACGGCATATTATAGCTACAATTAGCTAGATAATCGACATTGTTTTCAGTTTTCGTTTTCTCTTGACAATGATCATCCCTGTTGTCGATATAAAATGACAATGGAAGATTACAAGTTATTTAAAGGCCCCGCTGCTAGAATAACCATTAATATCACAGAGATTTCGGGTCTCAGGTAATTAGTTGCTATATTTTTAAATATCGAAAATATGGGGAAAATGTTTCAGAAATAGCCCTAACTTTGACTTCACTTCTCCTTCGGATTTATCTGATGGTTCACTAATTGTGGATGGAAATACAATTCATATAAACAAGCAGGTTAACATTTTAATTATTACAATGAATTATACAATTATTCAGTACCTTTCAATCATCTCAACCAGTTTCCGGGAAATGTTTCACGATAAATCCGAAGTTCATTTAACCAATGTTGACTATGAGGTTTGTTTATTTTGCTATATTATTTAAACCGAACTGAACAAATTAAGGATGTAATTGAGTTCCTCTATTGGATTTATCCCTCAAATAGAAAAACTCAGGCAGGTAGTTTTTCTCTCCCCTCAAATCTTTATTTACATCACGATGCAATGATATTCAGCCTCTTCGATGTTTTCCGTTCTCAAAGTAGCCAGAGAGCTAAAAGTGGAAGTGAGAATTTACTGTTAAACGTGACAATGTTAAAATTATTCAGATTGATGAATCTATCATAAAAGAGTACATTTCCTATTTTGGCAGCTTTTATCTCACAGGCGGTGGGTTCATTGAAAAGATCGAAAGGCACGTTTTGTTAGAAGAAAATATGATTTTCTACTTCCAATTCAATATCGGAGATGAGGTGAGAAATAGATATGCAAATTATTTTAATGAAACGGTTATTTATGGGGTCCAGAAGAAAATAATTATAATACTTCAGGATTCATTGAAGAGCTGTGATTGGGTTGATCAAGAATCTGAACCAAAATTCAAAGGAGTATACAATCGAATTAAGGTATGCATTATTTTTCATATCTTAATCGTTTTAAAGGGGGATAGGCATCAATATCTGGCTAGATGATTTCTTGATGTGAAGTGATGGGTCGCTGTTACCCGATTTGCGCCGCTCGCGTATGATAAATGAACCGGTATTGATGAATATCCCCCTTTAAAGCTTTTTACATTGTTAATGTCATTTCATACTTTAATATGATCAAAACTAAAATAATTTACTCCAGCGATATCCCCTGTATGCGAGAATGACTACAGACAAAAAGGCTAAGATGCTGGAGTGGTTGATGGAGCAAGAATACGAGGAAAAATATGAAGAAGAAGATGATGACGAATCTGAATAAGATTATGCAATCAGTGCTGTTGGTGGGAGTTGTTGTTGATGCTCCCTTCCGTAAAAAAAAATTTAAAATTAGATCGGTCTTCAGTTATTCCTAATGTTCTTTTCTTGTTTTCTCTATATTATCCCCCCCCCCATCGTCCCCCGTATTTATTGATTGTCTTACATAGCTTTCGTTGACTACTGTACTATTGTACTGTTCATAGCAGCAACATCCAATATAAACATTATTACGCTGCTCGGTTACTCGTTATTCAGTAGCTCTGACGAAAATACTAGATGCCGACTCGAGCAATAGTCACAATTCCGCACTATTTTTGCATTTCAGCGAAAACGCGATAAGTATCTATCTTGAGATCTTGAGTCTTTGGACCCCAGCTGTGTGCAATTCTCTAGGAAATCTCGGTGCTTCCACTGCTAGAGTTCATTTATAACTTATTTACTCTGGACAAAAATTGGTCGGGGTCAAAATACATCAGCAATATAATTATAGGAAACGTGTGATGTTGAAAAACAATGATGAAATTGCATAATTCGGAAGGACGAGGGTAGAGAAGATGCAGTAACAATCGAAGCCTCCGTGAACTATTGGAAGTTGGGTAAGGAAGATGCCGTTCAGAGCTTGATATCAGAGATGAAGTGCCACTTTCCGAGATCGCCAGGCAGGGCTGCTTCAGAGCTAGCAGCTGGAGCTGCAGCTACAATAGCTGCAGCAGAATCAGGCGTGGCCATATGAACGGCGCCCTCTGCACGGGAGAGGCTGCAAAATGTCTCTTTATAGCGGTAGCGCTACGACGTGACCTCTCCCCGTAGTGGTTTCGTCAAACAGTTACCGCTTACTGTAATCCCTTTTGACGAGAACCCCATGAGAAGAAGAACCTAGCGACATTACAGCATGCTAGCCATGTTTGTTTCTGATCAACTTACGTATTCAGCTCGGGTTTGGGTTCGGTGATCAACTTCTTCCAGAATGCGTGAGTCTCGTCAATCACCTACACGAAAGAATTATTTATGATTATCAGTGATAAGCACCATCCCCGGGCAATTGCACAAAATCGAGAGTTCGACAGGAAATTTATTGACAATCGCGGGTTTTTGCTACCGAAATCGGGGTTATCGGGGTTTGAAATCGGTCATCCCTGATGATTATTTCGCATTTTTTCTTCTTTTTTTAAAATGCACCTTGTAGCAGAATGCCTGATCCTTGTACTGCCCATCGAATGCGAACAGGTTGGCCGGCTTGCCAGTCGGGATTTTGTAGGTCTTGAACCACTCGAACGTAGCCTAAACAAATTGTATTTCATAACTAGTCTACATACATGAAAAAGTTACGTGGCAAAATCCTACGAAAGCGGGGTATGTTTATGAAAAAGGCCTTAGAAACTGACAGATTCTATGAAAGCGGGGTATGTTTGTGAATCGTAGGAAACATGCCTTGTCAACGAAAACCATAAATGCGGGCTATGTTTTTCATTTCCAGGTAGTTTTCCACTAGCTTTTTCATGTATGCTAGTCTATACTGGACCCGACTTCGGCAGGATCTCATCGGCTCTCTGGGCTCACCGATGCGCCGTTCGCTCTCCTATTCATAAAAAAAATGTATCGAAAAGAAAAACGACGCATACACTTTCTATATAAGGAAATGTAATCGACACCGAACATAACTAGCTCCTTTAATTGATAATTACGGGAGCTACACGTTACCCTTGCAAGTCCGGGGAAAATTTTCTCGACGTCGTCCATCGAGTTGATATCCTTGGCAACGGGATCAGTGACATCAATGGCAACAAGCTTCCAATCAGTCTCCCCATCATCGATCAAAGCAAGGCAGCCGACCACCTTCACCTGTAAAGGGTGTTCCAATTTTAAATTTGCCTTGCTGCCACGCTTCAGAAAGGTTTTTTACTGATTACTAGGGTTGCAGGTTCGGTATCGGCAATACCGCGCGAGAGGGGCGGTATGCAAAGAGGGTGCGGTAATACCGCATCATTCCCCTCTCTCTGCTCAATCCCTTTCACAGCGTGCCAGAGAGAGGAAATAATCCAATTATCGCGGCAAACCATTCTTCATGATTGCGCGCGGTGAGCGGTGAGAGAAAGCAGGGAATGATTTGTAATATCTGTGAAACACATCCCACAACTCCGTGATAAATTATGAATATGCAAATTTCCCTTGATACGATTGCTAATCAGCAAGCCAACAATCCCGTCTGAAAGTATCAAACCATTTGAATAAAATTGAACGAAATTATTTTAAATTAATAATATGGCCATCCAACTCAATCAATATCTCAGTTCCCGATAATAGGGAACCCCGCACCATCATTATTTTTGGAATCCTCACCAACTACCCGACTAAAGTATCAAAGCGAATATTTAATAACTCTCAAATTATTCGAGAAAAACGAGATACTGTTCTCTTATCGTGATTTACTCGAAACAGGTGACGAATTACATACATCCTTTTTGATACGTTAGTCGGGTAGTTGGTGAGGATTCCAAAAATAATGATGGTGCGGGGTTCCCTATTATCGGGAACAGAGATATTGATTGAGTTGGATGGCCATATTATTAATTTAAAATAATTTCGTTCAATTTTATGCAAATGGTTTGATACTTACAGACAGGGTTGTTGGCTTGCTGATTAACAATCGTATCAAGCGAAATTTGCATATTCATAATATATCACGGAGTTGTGGGATGTGTTTCACAGATATTACAAATCATTCCCTGCTTTCTCTCACCGCTCACCGCGCGCAATCATGAAGAATGGTTTGCCGCGATAATTGGATTATTTCCTCTCTCTGGCACGCTGTGCCTTTGCTCTCTCCCATTTTGGTATGCAAAGATGATGCGGTATTACCGCACCCTCTTTACATACCGCCCCTCTCGCGCCGTAATACCGAAACCGATCTCGAATCGGCAACCCAACTGATTACTGATATAATGAAACGAAACAATTATTCGGTCGTTATTTGTAGATAATTTATAGGTTTGAATTCAACCTGAATAACAGCTCCTCTCTTGTGAACAGTCGATCCGATCTCGACAACGTCGATAGGATCGTTGTCGCCCTTCGCACCAGTCTCAGCATCCGTGTGTTCATTATTCTCCCACGTCCAAAAATAAAATGTTTCTTAAGGCAGGGTAAGGTAAGGTAAGGTTCTTAAGGCAGGGCAAATACACGTATATTTTACTCAAAGGTATTAAAAAAGGTATTATTGGCAAATACGCTCACCTGGGGGAGTGCTCCATAGTTCCAGATGTATCCATGATGGGGAAAGATGTTGTGGACGAATCGAGGCACTCCCTTCTTCTCGTCCTGTTTGATTGGCGAGAGAGGCTCTTTCGTCGCCATCTACAATCACAGTTGATTTTTTTCTTTTCTTTTCTTTTTTTCTTTCTTAATCGCAACTACATGCTTCGTTTTTACAAAACCTCGGAAACCGAGTATCTTTTCAGATTTTGGGTAATTTCATCGGCCTTTTATCCTTCCTAATCGCTCACCTCCATCTTTGCATTGGTCCATCGAGGGATCTCGACTACCATGTTGAACACCTTGTTCGCCTCATCCGCGTATAGGGGAATATCGTGCCAGGGCGATACGTAACCCTGTGGTCCCTCTGCAAAGAAAAGTGAATGGATATTCATACAGTGATGAGCACCATCCTCGGACAATTGCATGAAATCGGGGGTTTGGTAAGAAACCTGTTGAAAATCGAGGGTTTTTCAACCGAAATCGGGGGTTATAGGCTTCAAACCCGGGTTCCAAATAGGGGGTATGGTCCGATATCCGACCCCGTGCTCATCACTGTATTCATATCAGCACAAAAAAAATGAAATATAGAATAGGAACTGACTGATGTAGCATCTGTAGTCCAGTGTGTAGAGAGAGCCTTTCTCTTCAGTCTCGTACTTTATCATGGCGCTATCTCCAGACATTCCTGATGTTTCCAGTGTTATTATCGATATAGTGTTCTGGGTAACGTTTGGTGTGCATACTTTGTGATGTTAGCATTGAAAGGGTCACTGTATAATAAGTGACACAAGGCATACCGGTTGAAAAGGGTCGCTTCTGCTGGTATGCAAACGCGTCGCTCGTAAGAGAACTGAAAAATGATAGGCACTACTGCCGAAGACCAGAACGCCCCTACAAGCCAAGAGCAGACTTCGCAAATCGTTAGCAATTACTCTCTACACACAGCCTAGTGGAGATCGTTCCCCCGCAATGGTAAGACCCCTCTCACCAGCTGGTACCCATCTCATCCTCTCTCATCTTTGCGACCGTAGCTGCGCTTCCTCGATCTCTTCCACACATTCCGCAAAAAAGCCATGCCATTCCTCGTCGGGTAAGAATTCTGGGAGGCAAACCCACCGCGCGCTGGCGAAAGAGACGAATAAAGTGTGGAAGATTGCATTATTCAACTGTCACCACTCCGCAACCACTTTCCATACCCCCCCCCCCCTTCTTTACATACGCGTATGTACATGCATACATACATGTGCATTTTTCCTTTGATTTTACTATAAATTTAGAGTTTCCAGAGAACTGGAGTTAAATAGAAAGAAACGGCCTCCGCTATCATTTTAGGAAATCCTCGCTCGAAAATACGTGGAAGTTAGATTCTTCGATTTCGAGCTTATTTTTCCACGGAATTCAATTTTGTGACAAAATTGAGCATTTTCCCTCATTTTCGCCCTCTCATTCACCGCTCTCCGGTCCACGAATCAAGTGAAATGGTTTGCCGCGCTGAACAAAGGAATTCGTCTCTCTAACACGCTGTGCATACGCGGACAATATGAACAACAAATACGAATGATATAAGAAATGGCCGAAAGTATCATCGAATGCGCGAATGACGTCGTCTCACCTTGTGGCGGCGGCGCGAAACATCCCTCCAATAATCGGATAGGAGGGTCTTCCAGAGGGCGGACGAGCAGTAGAACTAGATATATTCGCAGGAGTAGCGTCCGCGCGTCTCTCTCTCCGCTTTCCTTGGGGCGCGGGGTCTAGTCTGAGGGGGCGGACTCCGCCCACAACGACGTGACCTGGCGGGAATCGCTCGAGCGAGCCTGACGCAGCCGACGCCGCAGTGGAAGCGGTCGTACTGCAGCAGACTGCACCCATTCCTCTGCCTCCTCCTCCGGTACTAAGCTTGGTTGAGGTTGAGACGAAGAGCCGAAGAGATGCAAGCGAGGAACAACCAGGTTTCATCTGGAGACATATCAGAGCTACTTTTACGGCGAGCACAGCCTTCTTTCCACTTCGATATTCTCCCACCTCATTCTGCCCCTCCCCCTCACCCCTCCACTCACTCTCTGCTTGCCAACTACTCCCTTGTCATGCCTCTCTCATCTCTTTCTCAACATATACTGCTTATAGAGACGAAGATAAACCCCTCCATTACCCAAATTACTAGTTTTAAGCATATCAGTGCTGGAAACGGTATGTTGTTGCAGTCGAAACCCTTATCGAAAAGAAAAAAATTGCAATGTTTTGCCTATACCTGAATTTAAAAGCAATATGTTATATGCACGAAAAGATGAGTCGAACAAGTCGAAGAAGCCTCAATTGCCATGGCAACCAATAGAATATTTGTCGTCGCCCAACGCAATACGAGTGAGGAGATGGGTAAAAACATAAGCCGATTGATGCTTACTCTCTCTCTCTCTCGATGTCTCTCGCTCAACGCTCAAAAATTCAGTGCTACAGGCTGACTGTTTTCCGTTGGCCACAGAATAATTAACAGGTAATTTATAATTTAGCACTAACCGTGAACTTTCCGCTTGCTCGAGAGCGTAAAAGACGACGACGGATGAACAGATGAAGAGAGATATGAGAAGCAGGGAGATAAAGAGAAGTCGCCGACGATGAGACGTCGTGGACTAGAAAGGGCCAAATGTGCGAAAAGTAGCACTTTGCCGCATACTTTCAAGAAAAAAATTATTGCATTCTTTTCCTCTTCCAACGAGACACAATAGCACACCGATTCCAGCTATCGCCACAAGGATTAGCGATATGTGAGCGGGCACGGAAGAGGACAGACAACAAATAGGATAGTAATCATTAGTGAGGACGCGAAGTAACAGATATTCTGATTTCATCGTTGCTGACTTCACCGTCTCGAGCAACTTTGCTGAACAAATTGGGAAAATCAATGGGCCCACGTCATTAGTTTTAATCAAGAATGTCTCCAAAAACAGTAAATGTCAAAACAGTTAAAAAATAAGGTTCAGAGCGCTCCAGATTTCGAGAAATGCGTAGGCCACGACTTAATTCTGGAATTTTCTAGTGTTAGACAGGGGTGCATAACATTTCCAAAAATCAACCAAATCAATGGGCCCGCACGAAAGTTATACGTGGTCAACGATAAGCGAATATATTGTTCTTTGATCTTGTATAACTTTCGCGG
Organism: Pristionchus arcanus; assembly: GCA_900490705.1. Classification (NCBI taxonomy): domain Eukaryota; kingdom Metazoa; phylum Nematoda; class Chromadorea; order Rhabditida; family Neodiplogasteridae; genus Pristionchus; species Pristionchus arcanus. The sequence continues at coordinate 112,547 of LS486331.1, forward strand.
GGCCCGTTGATTTGGCTGAGTTTCGGATAAGACATTCAACTTGACCCTCGCCTGTCATGATCAAAAGTCGCGGTGATTCTATACGCCTGCTTAACAAAATGAGATACATAATGGACCCTGATTCTTTAATTTGCATATCGCGTGGTGGCCCCAAATGTTAGTGTAAGCATATTTTGCAATTCATGAATGTTCAGGCGAGATCACATTCAATAAAAACTATGTTCATTTAAATCCTCCGTAGAGTATTTTTACTAAGTGGGGGTAAGAAGGACAAGCATTGGGAATTGTTCTGACAAGCACAAAAGTTCCTACGCCAATGCTCGGTGACAGATCGGCCAGGAACAAAGAGCGGAGAATGTCGCAGAGAAATTCCCTACAACAATAAAACATATCACGATAAGAAGCAAATCAGCTCCTGGTGCTTGCATTGAAACACCTTCACGCTTCAATATAGAAAAAGTTAAACAAGAATTCATTCCATTAACAAATAGATTTACAATTTGCAGTAAATAGTCAACTCTTTTACATCAATAACCTGTTGCAAATATACGAATTTAGAGCCAATAATGTAAAAAGTACGCCGTAAAATCGCCTTGATTGTGGAAGCAACTTTGCCATTTACTTTACAAAGAAATGAACGAAACTTTTGAAGTTGACATACTACGCGACACGAAGAAAAAAAAGAAGAGCTAATCACTCGACGACCGAAATATTTAAGAACCAGTATATAAGACGAAATCGGGAATATGACAAGAAATACGAGATATGTGCTAACTCTATGACAGAAAGAATCTAGATAAATCTAACGAAATTCGGGGCAGATATCGAGATATACATTAATGTCATGTGATAACATTCGTCAACGATTCGACAACGTCGACGGCCATCCGTCTATGGTCAACTCTATCGTATTCTCATGTGCATTATCCTGACGGAATAAATAATGAGTGAATGAATGAACATCGTGTTACGGAAAAACAACAATGTTGCGAAACTTTGCACGATGCGGTTGTGGTGGGGTTAATCACTAGGCTCATCAGCAGAACCGTCCACCTCACATCTTGGCCTCTTGTTGACTGGTGTCGAATCCGTGCTGCTGTTAACGGGAATGTTAACGGGAATTGTTAAATCATTGTGTGTCAATCGTTGGACGACGTCTCTCCACTTCATAAGCGCACGCAGACCCATAGAGAGGTAGTTCTGGAAGAATGGATTAAGAAGATATTATCACACAGGGGGGGGGGGGCGCTATGACATTCGTGCAACGCAACAAGGTTGTTGAAGCCGCAATATATTTGTCCAAAGGTAAAAGGTAAAGGTAAAAGGTAAAGGTAAAAGGTAAAGGTAAAAGGTAAAAGGATTCCTTGCCTCTGAATTTGCTGAACATGAAGAAAGATCTGCAGAGGGCCTGAGAAGAATTGAGCGCACCTGAAATAAATAAAATAGACCAGAATACTGATGAATATAAGACGGAAAGAAAGCAATAGTTCTAAATCAGTAACTGCTTTAGCTATTTAGAGCATGAAATGCTTCGATTCTGAAAAAAAATCCGACGTTAATCTTATTATTGAAGAATCTTCGAAGTCTAAAATCACTGAAGTACTTACCGATTTCGAAACCCCCCTTCTTATCTATATGAACGTACCCTCTCAATGGAAAGAGCAAGATGAAGTCGAAGAGCCTCTCGCTGGTCAGCTTCGTACATTCCTTAACCAATTTAGCATTTACAAAATTCGTTCAAATTTTGCCAAGGGAAGTGTCAGAGTTTTTTTTTAATGCGGTATAAGTTAATTATTGCATGTAATTAAATAAAGATCACTGACGATCAGTGTAGAATGAGGTAAGAGCTGCCATTGCGATGTGCATCTTTAGCACTGTCACTCGTGCCTCTCCTGCTTCGAGAAAAGCGCGCGCTACAGCGGACGTGTCCGTGAACAGTGACACTGCAAAGAAATGACAATGATGATCACACCAACTTTCAGAAAATATGGAATTTCATATATATTCGTGGGATCCGGGCCCATTATCCGACTAGATATTCAATACAGCCCCTGTTATCTGACCACGTTCGGGGATACAAATTACCTCCATTCTATTGTGGTTATCTGTTTCGAACTACTATATATATCCTTGGCCCCCGGTCGGTATTGAGAAATGTATGTGGAATAGTAAGAAGAATTACGAACATACATTTTCATTGTCAACCGAGGACAGAAAATATACAGTGGTCTGACACTAAAAGCAGAAAATATATAGTGGTCTAATGGCTTAACACCCGATTTTATAGCGGATATATTGTGGTCTAACAACAGATTCCATTAAATATATAGTGGTCTGATTCCCGGCCCGGTAGCTATGAAAATGTATGATTACGAACCCTGTCCAGTATCCTCAATTCGACTCGCAGTTGCCCGATCGACTGCATCTAGAGCAGGCGTGTCCAGCTGAAATGAATCAATACAGGGGTGTGCGGTCACTCGCTTTTCCCGCTTTTCGTTGCCGAACAGGGTTCTCTTATTGGAAAATGATTTTCCAATAACCCTATTGGATTTCCAATAGTTTCCTGATTAAGCGAACTCTCTCGCTCAAAGTGCGGAGCGAATCCTTTGTTCTTCTTATTGGAATTTCGGAAAATTTTAGAATAAGATAACTCTATTGCCGAATTGCCTTATAGTCCAAAAAAAAATTTTTCAGGTTCAAAAATTATTAAAATTGTTATATATTTTTATTTCCAAATTCGTTCCCACTCCCGTCCCGTTTGGCCATGTAAATAAGACGAACATGTATATTTGTTATTCTCGTTATTCCCGAACATTATATTAATGTTCGGGAATAACGGTAACGGGGGAATATGATATATTCGAATTGTGCACCTCGTCAACCTTGTCAAAATCATCAATGAGAATTAAAGCGTAATTCAATCTTAGCGAAAAGCAAAAAATATTCAATGACATATATTTCGAAGTATTTCGATATAAAGAGAGAAATAAAGAATTAATAGGTATACTTTATTAATAGGTCTTCTTGTGCCGTCTAGAGTCACTCACTGAGAAATTCAGAATACAATAATAAGCTAGTAAATTTGTCCGTACTTTGCGCTAAACACAGTATTGACATTATCAATAGCACGATACTAAAACCCACTTGTTCGAGGAGCTTCACTCTGTCTAATCCGTCGACTCGGAGTTGTGGGGAAATAAGCACAGGCATCCGCACCATAAGCTCCTTGTAGAATTTATCAACCTGAACAGATTCAAAACTAAATTTTTCAAACTGAGTAATATAGACGTACTTTAAGCGCTCCACTGCGAGTGTAGCCAATGGATTCAGATTTCTCTTTAATAGTCTCCACTGATTTCATATCTGCAGCCCACCAATTTTGCACCTAAATAAAGAAGTGTGATATATCCATGATTAATTGAGTGAGGTATTACCATCTCGAGACTAGCGGGTGTTTTGAATGCTGCTGATGATAGGTTCTTGCACGAATTGTCTGCGAATTGTTCGATGGACCAATAGAGAACTTCCGCATCCTGAATTGACATTGCTCTCTCCCTTCTTGATGGGGATAGCGCATATAATTATTTTAGTGACTTCGTTAACTCAGTTTTGACGCTTTCATTCCTAATCCCACTTACTCCCCTTCTACCTTAAGCACTTACGCATCCTTTATAGTAAATCCCAGAGAGCTTCCTTGTTGGAACGAGGCAAAGCCCCGTCCCTATTTTTCCGGCTTGTCTAGCCATCTTCGGCACATAGAGTTGGTCTCATAATCCAGAAAACTAAACCTTTTTAGCATTCATATGCATGGATATGAGCCTTCCTCCATTCGCATCATCATTCAACTCCGTACGGAGAATATCCGACACAAGAGACGCCGTGTTTTGCTGCCACAGTAGGTAGACCTATAAAATAACTATTCTTCTCGATAAACACATCGCCTTACATTGGCTATCAACAAATCATTGCTTTATCCGTGGTTCAGTGTAGGTCAACGACCGTTCAGTGGTAATGGTTTATCATAGAAGTGAGAAGAGCCGACGGCTCAGGGAAAGAGAGAGAGAGATAAGAGAAGGATCACTATCGGTTCAAGCCGATACAATTGCTCAGAACTGACCAAACTTTGGCAGACAGCTTGGGACGACTTCTTTTGGAGAATTTGGTGGAACAGTTTCCGCCCTTCTTCCATCTTATCGTCTTCAGCTCTCTAAATAGTGCCTTCTCCAATTACTCAAAATGAAAACTAGCACTGATGAGCTCGAAAAAATGACACCGTCCCGGATGCCGCATCCGTAGAATGGTTCTGGGCATACCTTCGGACATCCGCATATAGAGAACTGTCTTCGTTTAGAATAGGTGACAGCCCACCAATGCATATGCGAGCATCCGCAATTTTAAACTTGTCACCATTCCGAGCCCACAAGTGAAAACTGGACGAAAACATCTTGAAAAAAATTGCCGAATTTGTTTCTATTGCCCGGAGAAAAATAATCAATGTAAAAGTGAGCTCGAAAAAAAATGAGCAGACTTTTTTTCCTTGCGCACACTCTATCGTCAAACGAGAAGGGCGACGAGCGAGTGTGCGAAAAGATAATATTTCGATAATATACTGATAATATTTCGGGCTCCAGACTGACATCAGTGAGGAAGAGAGCGAAGAACAAGCATCGGACATTCCTCGTCACATCGGCCGTCGTATTGCTCGAACAGATGGAGCGAAGGACCACGCGAGAGTACGTTCTCAAATCAAATATTGTCATTTGCCAAACTGGAACCAAGAATATCTGGTGGTATGGAACTGGTATCCACAGTCATACATGTGCCACGTACGTACTCGGATTTTTGTCTCCAATTCGTAATCGTTTAGCATTGTGGCAGTTTTTTTTTACAGATACCGATATTTTTTTACGTTTTTTACAGACGAACTCAAGTATATGAAGTATACAGTGAACTGATATCCGACCCGGTTGTCACACAAGTACATGTTCTCAAATGCCTTTCGGAGAATATCCGCTACGTTACCATAGCTGAGCGCCGATTTCCGTAAGGAATTTTGAGGTGGCGGCGACCCGTTCAAACAGTGAAATTTTTCGAAAAATTGAGGGGTAACCACGGGTATTTTGAGGAAAAATATTCGAAAATTGGGCCGAAAAGGAGGTGACCCGTGCATCTGAAGCCGTTTTTGAACGCGGAGACTTCCCTGGCTCACGTATGTACTAGTGTTGTCATTTCGAGTTACTCGTCACTCGCGAGCGGTTTCCGCTCTCCTCACTCGCGAATGAGATTCACTCGCGAGTGCATTCTTCACTTTTCACTCGCGAGTGTTTTCGACTCTCTTCCCTCTCATTCTTCACAGTGCAATAACTCAATTATGGACGCGAAGAATGAGAGGCGAGTTCACTCGCGAGTGTATGCAAATCCACTCGCGAGTGGTTTTATTCCACTCATTCGTCGAGCGAGCGCTCGGCGAATAACATTCGAGCGAACAACACTAGTATGTCACAGCGTGTCAGAGTGGATCGAAAACCTCATTTGCGTGGCGGATGGCCATTTCTCTTCCCTCCCTCACTAATCCTTTTCATCCCTTTCATTCTGCGCTTCTTTGTTGCAGTGGATGGGTCGGTGGAGAGAAATGAGCGGAAAAAATTTAGAATGCGAGTGAAACATATATCACTATTAATCTGAATGGTTATATTTGCCACGAAATTATTTCAATTCAATGCAAAATTAACCTTAGTCCTAGACTAATTCGTGTGCATCATGCAGCGCTCTCAAAATCAGTCGAAAACCGTTGAAAACGGCTGTTTAGGCCACGCAAAATCCTTCATCGCCTCAGAGGAGGAAGATATTGACATGGCATCTGTGCAGAATGTTTTCCAAACCCTGGGCGCCGTGGGCGCGATCCACCGGCATCACCCTGCATTTTTTCAAAAATTGGGGCATCATGCTGCAAAAATTTTTTTTCATCCTGGGATCCAATTTTTTTTTGGGCATCAGTCTGCGAATCGGGCCGAATCGGGCAAAAATTTTTTTGGTGGATGCCTGCCCACGTATGTACAAAACACAACAAAAATAAATCGTACTCGAAGAAGTTCTCGAAGAGGGCACTCATCATCAAATTTTCGCCATTGTCTCGCATCTTCGTCATCAGTTCGAAAAGATTCCTCTCGGCCTTAGGAATCACCTGTAACTTGGCATAAATATAATGATGTTTGGGAAGTGGGGAACTGGACTATAGTCATAAGTAGTGATCTTATGGTGACAGGATAGCACCTGAGATACTCACCTTATTTCGATCAATCGTGTCCAGCTTCATCCCCATATTCGCCCGAACAACGTGCCATGTATTTGACTGTGGCAATTCCATAAGTGCCTATACCAAATATCATTGTTACTAGGGTCGAATATCTAGGTAATATAAAATATCATATCTATCAAAATTAGGTAGATTTATACTTAATTTCAAATCATACACAGGCATCCGTTTCGGTCTGATTTTGATGGATTTTTCACAAGCATGCACGGTTTTGCAAAGAATCGATTAACTAATATATGCCTGCACTACTCACCCGGCAGATACACTTTACAATCGTCTCCACTGTGAGCATAGAAATGTCCATATTCTGAATCGCCTTGTCAACTGATTCTTCATCTCTACACACATTCAACACCGATGTGATCAATCGCGACTCAGCCGCATTTCCGGTCGCTGCGACTGTAAATAAGGTGATATTTGCAGCCAGATAATTTGAGACAAATATTACCAGACGCTGACGAGGCGATCGCTCCTGTGTGCCCTCTCGTCCTCACATTCGTAGCTCGGACTGCTACAGCATCAACCGATGACGACATGGCGCTCGCCTTAATAGCATTATCTGACGGTTTCGGAGCGGCCGTTGCCTGGGCCAAACAACAGAGAAGTTCCCCGGCCCACATTTCGAAAAATACGGAAAAAATTTCAAAAAAAAATCAACTAGATTGAAGAAGAGATTTTTTAAATAGCAAAAAAATCATAATCACAATAGCGTTTTTTTTTAAATGCATGAATAGGTTTACGTCTAATAGTAGCTTGATCGAATACAATCATTACATACTAACCTTCCTCTTCAGTGGACGTTGTTCGGCAATCTTGACTTTCGCTATCGTTGCTGTTGCCACAGATCCCTTCGCAGAACTGCCCGGTCTCTCCTGATGCGATGGTAAGGCGGGCAATTGGTTGTTGATCGCAATAGCAGTACGAGATCGTGTAGCTGGCAATGAGACGGGCTGGGCCGGGCGCTTTTTACCACTCTGAAAAGACTCATCCGCGCTTACGTTTAATACGACGTCCCAACTTACCATAGCTAGCTTTCCGCTGTTCAGATTCTTGGTCATTTTTGCCATTTGAGCCTCCATGGCTCTCGTTCGGGAACCGCTGTAATCATCAATTTTGTGACAATGCCACAAGAATACAAATGTTATTTTGGAAAAATCGCCCGGAAATCACGAAATTTGTAAATCCTCACGATTAATTTTTCGCAATATCAAACCTGTCATGAGAGAATCGAGTGTAGGGAATGAGGCAAAAATCGTGAATTAAGTTAGTATCAAATTTGGCCACTTCTAGGCATGTCCTAATAGAACAATATTGATACTAACTCATTTATCGATTTTTACCTCGTTCTCATCTTCATCTCGATAATCTCTTGTCAAACGTGATGTAAAAAAATGGAATCGACTGGGTCACCAGAATGCGAGATATTGCTTAGAGAATAACTAAAATGCGTGAATTCAAATTATTGGTCTATTCCAGAAATTTTTCAAATACCTTGCATAAATTTGGTTAAATTTGTATTTTTTAACTTCTGCCCGGTAAGCGGAAGCCCAGGTTTGATTCCCGGTCTGTGCATTAACCTCTGATATCTCTAATTAAATTGTATCTTGAGCCTACTCGGCAATGACGAGACTAATCACTCAGAAGAAAGTTTATAATTTGAAACACATTTTTAAAAAAACATTACATAACACACTCACTTTCCACCGGTCGTGTTGAGCCTTATGGAAGCTCTCGTCTGCATTCTTCCTCCAGGTTTAGCTGCTCCTCCCCCACCACCTCTCCCTATTGTTCCAGCCTGAATTATGTTTCTCTCACATATTCTATTTCGAAACTGAATATGAGGTGTGGCTTGGTAGCACAAACAAAGCCAGTGACGAGAATCGCAACGAGAGAAATATATTTTTTTGCTGCAGATACGTCGTGTTATCAAAATCGCACATGCCGTTTTAAGCATAATGCCCCATCCTGCTTCCTGCAGAACTGTCTCTCTTAAAAAGCAGAATATTCACAAACAGTACCAATGCGGTAATCGCAATCCTTCTCTTCTCTTCGAGTGACTGAGTTGGCGGAGGAGCTTGTGAAGCCGATGGATTGGGCGGAGGAAGTGGAACCGATGGAACCATCCGAGTCGTTGTAAGA
>LS486332.1:0-46738 GCA_900490705.1 Pristionchus arcanus
CGATAATCATACCTATCGTATTTATCTAAGAATTGAATGATCAGCGAGTTGATATACCGCTTCTTTACAGGTATTCTTCTCGAAGAATGATGCTCTTCGTGGTGATCTCTGTGCTAAACTGCGCGCCTATCCGATCGAATGGCTGCTGACGAATGCACAATCAGCGAGTGCTTCTGGGGAGATGCCGAGATGAGGGACGATCGCATGGGGTGAGTGGTGTGCTCGTTGGTGTGGACAGGGCGACGTTCATCACTACGTTTGAAAGTTATAGAAGGAATACTGGTCGTAGTTGGTACAGTATCATAAGTTTCAGTTGGGTTGGAATAACAAAAATGTACGTAGTGTGCAATCATTACAATCTGAACTTCTCGTTTATCATTTTGTATAATATGATACTTAAATGCCTGCAACATTCTTATTAAACACTCCCCCCCCCTCATTTTTTGCCTCTTGCACGGCGTTGAGCGATCACTTGTTTTTCAAAGGAGCATTACTTTTAAGCCAGAAAAGCATTCAATTTGAAATTTGGACATAACCTAGATAATGTATAGGACACTATAAACTGGAATTGCAAGAAATCGATATTATCGAATTATACTTTTTCGACAAATCATTATTCCTTGGTGGATTTTTTCTAACTCTCTCTCTCTCTCTCTCACGGATGAGCATTTTATACAACATAAAACGACTCAAAACGGATCATGACCTGGTCAATGCCAGCTATCTGAAAATTAGATTCGCTTTTCGAATTAACCCATTTCCGAAAGCAGATGTCAATAGTGTTTAAATTGTCCGATTCGACCTATTCTGGGCTGATTATTAGGCCTATGAACCTGGCAATGAACCCTTTTGGAGCGGTTCAAAACGGATCAAGATGGCTCTTTTTATACCGTCTGGCCGAGGAGGATGGATGAGCCGTGAGAGTGAGGCTGTAAACACCTCTCTTACGGATAGCGGTCTGCCAGGGAGCGATGGACGGATATCCGTTATCCAGATTTGCCAGCCTAGTCTCTAGCATGTCTGGAAGCGGTATGATGAAAATCCGAGCTTGAAATTGCAAACCCCCTCTCCTATACATCATCAAAGTAATCCAAATTGATTGTTTTTCTGGTTTAAAAGTTATGCTCCTTTGAAAAAGTGACCAAATACCTATTGTCGATTCTGTATATGGCTTTTCATGTCATGGGTGAAACATGAAACTTTGGGGAATCTTTTCGGGGAATGTTCTTCTGTATCCACATTTCCACATGTTTTGTAATGATTAATTCCTAATATCCCTTAATCAGTCCGATGCATCTCTATCGTCGTCGGTGTCTACAGCGAATGCGCACGTCGAAGGAATACAATGAGAAGGAGGAAGATCTAGAAGAATTTCTGAAGACGGTGCGACCAGAGTGCGACCAGAATCCAAATTGATTGTTTTTCTGGTTTAAAAGCTGGGAGGTGAGATCTATTCAATGGGATTCATAACGACCAAAGTGGCGCAATTCACTTCTTTCTATCAATTCCGGGCCTTTATGAGCAAGATTCAGCAGATATTGATTGTACTTTATCTTCACGATGATTTCATCTACAAAATGATTCAATTATTTGATTATCGTGATAATGATTCAAATTTCAGTATGCACGAAACGAGAAGCAGTTCTTCCACGATGACGCCGATTTTGGAGATACAGTGAGAAGAAGGAGATGTCTCATCGAGATTGCAAGGACGTAAGTGAGGGGAACGGGGGAATATTGATTGTGAAATCCATAGTTATTGCCCGAATATCGTCCAACTCTTCACAGACGATTTGTTGAAGGTGTGAAACCTGATGATATTCGTGATATTGATATTCCTGGTTTTACGAGAGCTTTTGAGTTCAATGTGTTTGCAGTGACGTCGATTGTACTCCGGAGACGCTGGACATTCCTCGCTTCTACGAAGTCCATTCGGGTAGCGTACACAAATGGCAGATGAGGGCGTATATATAACGAATCTGACTGAACACAGGAGCCCACCCCCTCCCTCTCTCTTTTAGTTTTTATTAATTATACTGTTTACAACCTTTCCCCCTTCCCCCCCCTTGCCCCTTTACCCTAGCCCCTTTTTTTTAATTGACGGTGCCTTTTAAATATATTCTTTAATATTGAATTATATAATTTTCGTTTATCTATATTGTATTTGTCTATTTAGTAATTAAATTTCAATTTCGTGTGTAATGGTTTTCCGATTAGTGAATTTTTGTCTTAGAAAAATTTTTTGTCTTTAGAAGTAGAATATTAAATGTGTCGTTCAATAATCAAGAATTAAATCAACACCCTATTTTGTGTTTTCTTTTCAGAATAAACTATTGAAGAGAAGGAATCGTGATGTAAAAGTACTATTAGTTTGCATTTATTTGAGTCCTCTTGACCAACAGCATTGGTCACGCGCATTCCTAAAATTAGGGAACAAATTAATTAATCAAGCAATATTTACAACATCCCCTATTATTTTCGATGATTATAGGGACAGGAGTCCATTTTCCAATAACGGTCAATTTTCCAATAAGAGAACCCTACAAATGAGTGATTACAGACCCTCTTTCGCAATCTACTGCATCATTTACAGTCTCTTTTTTTAATCAACTCGAAACGATTTGAAGATGATCTAATGGATACAGTTGTATTTTGAATTCGTTCAGAAATAAGGTGCACTATCTGCGGATCGAAAAAACACTATGAAGACCAATCTGTTGCAAACTCTTACCTCCAATCTCCTGAAGATGTCAATCTGTATGTTCTCTATCTTAATTCCATCTGTACTCATTTCTCCTCTTCAATCGATAAAAACACCGAATATCGTCTACTATTTATCCGTATCCTATCATCTCATTTGGACATTGACTCCCAGTGGATCCACTCTCTCTCTCTTCATCACCTTCTTCATAAACAAAAAGTGCCAGAGGCAGTATTTCATCCCACTATTCTCGGTCAATGAGTTTCTCTTCTGGAATATACATCTCACCTCAAGCTCCGCCCACTAATGCACCTCCTGATTACTTCTGTAACCATTCATTCTCTCATCGTTTTCTCCTCCTTGACAGGCTCTTCCTCTCTCATTTCATTCCTTTATTTCCATTTTCAGAATAATGTCCGGCAGAGTTAACTTCAAGCTCGACTTCAACGGAACTGAACATCGGTAAGTCTTCTCCTATCTGAAAGGCAAACCCTTTCTACAGAAGCATGATGCTCTGAGGAAGGGAGCTATTGCATGGACTGTGCTATATTCATCCTTTTTTCTTCCAGTTTCGCCTCTGCTCTTCAAGATGAGAAACTGTTCCTCGTACTGAGCAATCACGTGGCTACAATCGTCAACGAGGAATCGTACGAACTATTCTGGAATGGTAAGTGAGTTACGATCGATTACTCACTTTTCTCCTTCTCTATACAATGATCTCATCTCAGACGAGGACTCGGAAGTCGTTCTGGAGACGTTATCTGATCTCGCCACTGCTATCGATTACGCAAAGAGCACGAGAAAGAGGTGAGTCCATACCCCCTCCCCCTTAAATGGACCCTCTGGTAACCCCCATTTCACTGTTCCCTTCCAACTCACCAACCACCTGATACATTTTCAGTGAGTCCAAGCCTCCTTGCGTGCGTCTCACTGTCCGCGTCACAGCTGAAGAGAAGACTTCATCCGTCGAGGAGGAAGAAACTGCGGCTGAGACGGTGATTTACGTGCCTGTCGAAGAGACTGAAGCTCCTGAGGATATCAACGAAGAAGAATCTCCTGAAGAAGAGCAGAAGGACGAAGAGATGGAGAGATGTGAGACAGCTATGGAGATAGAAGAAGAGACGGAGAATGCAACCATTGAAGAGAAGAAGGAAGAGGAGATGAAGGAATCTGATTCCACTCCTATGAAGAAGGAGTCGATTTCGACCAACGTTGAAAAAGATTTGGCTGAGAGAGAAAGGGAACTGAAGATCAGAGAGAAAGCTCTTCAGATTAAGGAGGAAATATTCGATAGAAAAGTGGCTGAATTTGAACTGATTATGGAAGGATACGAAGAGAAAATGACTGATCTCAATGAGAGAATCGATATTGTCGATGGTACTTCGAATGATGATTATCTAGAGGAAAGAATGGATGAGATGGAAGAGAGACTCAACAAGATCGAACAAGATGCTAAGAATGAGAATCTTTGAATTGTATCTTACATTCTCAATATCCGTTGATAAAATCCTCTTTCGCCGTAATATCTCTGTTTCGCGACTCATTATCACCTTCTAATCATACATAATGTCACGTTGTACCACGAAAAAAAATTTGTTGGAGACTAAATGAGAGAATACTTTTTATTTTATCTAATCCAGTAATGCAACGAAAATCTTCGAACATCTACAAAACTATGCATGGATCAAACTCTTTACAAAATATCAAGATTATAAAAAAATAGTGCGTGCAAATTCAACGATGGGTATTCGATAACTATACAAACAATAGAAACTATCGCAAATTTTCAAATCGATAAAATGGTTTCGTATTGAATCAGTAGAGGAAGCAGATTAATTCTAATCGTATTCAATGGTACATCACAATTCGACCTCTTCGCTTGCCACTTGGATCGGACTGTCTGGTTGAGGCTGTTCAATCGACAATTTGGCCATTGTTTCCAGAGGAGGAACGGAGATCCAATACGAACGTGCCTGGATAGGCAAGATTAGACTGATATGAGACAATCGGAAGATAATTCATGATAGCACAATGCAAACGAAGAGAAATACAGTACCGCTCAAAAGTATGGCCCTAAAATTCAAACCCTCATAACTTTCTTTAAAATGTAGCTAGAGACCCACGGTTTGGAGTGTTCGGAAGAGCATTGTTAGGGGAACAACCATATATTGTGCTAGTGTGCGTGAACCCACAAACTCATTCGCTGCTATTCCTTTCGTGAGGGGCGGTCGGAAATATTTTATTAAGCCTCTACGGAATTTTTCCATGAACTCCCACTTCTTGTGTAAATAGTGTAACCATTGGTGAGTACGATGCACTATGGGAGCCGTTGAACGCTTTTCGCAAAGAGCCGGGATATTGATTTTCCTGCACCCATGAAAAAAGTTCAAAACGTCATAACTTCGGTACCAATAAAGCAACAGGTCTCAATTTTGGTAGGTAACATCAGTAAGTGTTGGAGGAACATCCTGCCAAGTTTGAACCATATCGGCCACGTGTGGCGAAAATTCGAAAAAAATCTGAATTGAATTTTCGCAGACTTGAAAATTGCCATTCCCATGGCGCGAAAAATCTGAAATTTCGTATCAACACGAAGAATCTATTAGTGAATGTGTGTACGAAATTTCAAAATGAGAGCTTCGATTTGACGCATTTTAGGATGTCCTAATCAAAGGTATCCGACTTGCTAAAATGCCGCGCAAGTCCAATTTCCCTATTGAAGAACAGTGAAGAATCGTGCTCTTATCGACTCTTTTTTCTTCAAATGATAATTGTGTGTCTTCTGAAAACACTTTACGTTAATTACGGAGAGAATTTCACCATATTCGAGATCTTCGAATAAACCACATCTGAAAGATTTGAAGTTTTCCGCTACGCACCTCCCAGGATATGATGTCCTAAAATACGTAAAATCGAAGCTCTTATTTTGAAATTTCGTACACACATTCGCTAATAGATTCTTCGTGTTGGTGCGAAATTTCAGATTTTTCGCACCATGGGAATGGCAATTTTCAAGTCTGTGAAAATTCAATTCAGAATTTTTTTGAATTTTCGCCACACGTGGCCGATATGGTTCAAACTTGGCAGGATGTTCCTCCAACACTTACTGATGTTGCCTACCAAAATTGAGACCTGTTGCTTTATTGGTACCGAAGTTATGACGTTTTGAACTTTTTTCATGGGTGCGGGAAAATCAATATCCCGGCTCTTTGCGAAAAGCGTTCAACGGCTACCATAGTGCATCGTACTCACCAATGGTTACACTATTTACACAAGAAGTGGGAGTTCATGGAAAAATTCCGTAGAGGCTTAATAAAATATTTCCGACCGCCCCTCACGAAAGGAATAGCAGCGAATGAGTTTGTGGGATCACGCACACTAGCACAATATGTGATTGTTCCCCTAACAGTGCTCTTCCGAACACTCCAAACCGTGGGTCTCTAGCTACATTTTAAAGAAAGTTATGAGGGTTTGAATTTTAGGGCCATACTTTTGAGCGGTACTGTATATCAGGAAGATACACATAATACTGGAAATCTGTCTCATTCCTTACCTCCGATTGTTCCTCATAGAAATCCCATACAGTCATTACTAGTAGGAATCCATCCTCATTGATTGTGAAGCAAGGCACATGAACCGCAGGGAAGGAACAATGGGGAAGAATACGAGACCAACTGAAACGAAATCATCAATGGTATCAATGTTTGATAATTGTTTATCAGATCGACAAGAGCAGAAAGATCTCATGAATTGAATGACGTTACAGAAAGTTGTACAACAATCCAGGATGATTAATGGGATTGTCAGTATTAAAGATCAGAACTGTCTCTTACTTCAATGTAATTGCATCGAGTGTCCACAGTTCCGAAGCACCATTCAGAACGAAGATATGACGGTTTCTAAATATGAATAATAAACATGAGAAGTACAGAGATGTGTAAGGGAATTGTACTTTGATTGAAATATCTAAATTTTAGATTCTAAAACCTCAATATATTCCAAAAAAAGACAGCCCAAGAAGTGAATAGAATAAGGGATACATCCATCCTCCTAAGAATGCAATAATATTTGTGGATGATAAAGAAAAAAAAGATGAATCCTCAAAATCTTCATTGTCCAGTATTACCGTACCTCCATACAGTAGTCTGTTCGAATTCGACGAAACAAGCCTCATTCTTCACGTATCCAGTCGATTGACAACGGACGAACGATCGTGTTGAAAAATCAAAGATACCGATCTGATAAAATTATTATGCTACCTTTCGTTAATCCCCATTTTCTCAACTTTTTCATTCATATCTAACAAATTCATTATGCCTTTTCGACTTGCTTATTAGAATCTGTTCTTGCAGGATATAAGCATCTCGATATCGGAATGTATTCATACACCACCCGTGCGATAGATTCTTATTATCCCCTTTCCTTGTTCACTCCTTGACAAACCTCATTGTTAGTGATGAGATATGCCTTCCTTCCAACTACTGCAACTTCTTGCATAATGAATCCACGAATAGTGTGAATGGACGAATGAGGAGATCCAGAAGAGGATGAGGAGGCTGAATTTATTGATCAAGAGATTAGTCACCGAGATTGAGGGGAAAATATATGTTATTATCGAATATCTGAACACCCCTATCCTCTCTATTTTTAATGTTTAAAGTTTAAACTTTTATTATACCTCCGAGATCATACATCTGAATGTTTCCATCGCAATCCCATGCAACCCCGTAGAATGCGCGATGACCTACAAATCAGTACCATAAAATAACCGAAAAAATACTACTATCGTACCGGCAAGTACGCGTGCCATGTTGTATCCATTAGACAACTCCATAACCAAGCAGCAATCCGCGATATCCAGTCTATCTGAGATGGACAAATCGATCTTAGGGTTCTTCAACTATATACCGTACCTTTACTTCTGATAGTGAGAACACGCATCCAGAGGCCAAAATTACGGTAGAAAAGGCCGATTCTGTCACTGCATATTTATAAGTGAGAATGATATTCGGTAATAGAAATCGATATATTTATACCAGTCGAGACGAACGAGATGAAGTTGATCATAGTACTCATCGGGAAGAGACATTGAAACTTGTTCCTTTCCAGAGATCTGAAGCGAAAAAAATAGAACAGAATATAAGCGAATTTCGAAAGAAAGCTCGACTAAAGTCCAGATATGTCTATTCATTATCACTTCACTAGTTACTATCTACCACGTGCTTTACCACTTTCAAATTCAAGACTGTGATACTAAGGAATCAATCGATATTCTCACCGAGCAGATCATTGTGAGACGGAGACATCCGGAGATCGACGAATGCACGTACACAATTGATTCATTTATGAGAAGAGATGCCTTCAATCATATCGTATCCTTTGATTTCTTTGCGAGACCAATCCTTGATCGTACCTGGGGCAGACAGAATCTCAGTTTGCGGAAGCGACGTTCCAATGAGGGAGGAACGGGCTGGGAGGTCTTGAATGGAAATAATAGATACGTGAAACAGGAGTGAAACACTATACAGATCTACCACACCATCTATCATAGACCGAAAAGTGTCATATCAGAACACAATAGCAAAAAATAAGCAAACACAAACCTCACGGGGAATAGTGGTAGTCATTGGGGGTTTGAATCAACAAGATCCGTCTCCTCTTCCCTTCTCGTTCGTCCCCCCATCTCCACATCTGAGAATGTCAATCGATATTTTGACCCAGTCTCTCCCCAATCAATGATCTACCCTTCCTCTCTCCTTACAGAGATCAAAGGTGCACTTTCAACCCTTATTTATTTTGGATATATTCTAAGCTTTTCTAAAAGGTTTTATTCTCGATTTCACACAATGCGAATCATTGTAAAGACAGTGTGATAAATGAGCAACAAAAAGAAAAGTTCACTGTTATTACACATAACGAAAATTGGGAAGGGATGCAAGAATTAGCGAGATCACAAATGGTAACAAATAACTCGGAGGGAGACATGTACACATAATGGGTCCCGTCTGGAATTGTAAAGCTGTAGTCGATCGATAAATCTCATCTTCGAATGACAGGTTCGGTTATGTTGAGACACTCGATCATTCCCTGCAATCTTTGTATAAGCATCTTCATTTTGAAGGAAAACTCTTATCGGTAAGAACAATTTCAATGTGCAACTAAAATGGTTTATCAAATTCTTCACCTCCCAGATATCGTAAGCGAATCCAACGATAGCCTGCTGTGTCGCAGCACAATTCTCGCCTGCAGCCTCTGAAATGGTGAATAACTGTGAAACGAGATCCCACGACACGGCATCAAGAAGGAAAGGAGGTAGTGTACGAAGCGCGTGTCATTTTTATCACAACAATCACCGTTCATCACAGTGATGATTGACACGATAAGAAAATGATGCTTCACTCCCTTCCATCCTACAGTATATTCTCACCTGCAGCAGCATCTATCGTGGAAGGAGCTGCCGTGGCTGAGAGGGGAAATTCATCGTCGCCTTCCGCAGCTTGCAGCACTGCAACAAGTGTTATATTCACTGTCCTTGTATTCATTACAGATATTGATACTCCACGACTCAACATGGCACAACAACATAATTATCAGGTTGTCCTTCCGATTGCCTCCTTCCTCTACTCACCAATCATGGGTATTCCCTTTTGCTGATCAATTTCGATTCTAATGTGATTGTCCTTCACGAGGAACGAAGTGTAGAACATATTCTCGACGGATTTGGAGAAGTCGGTTGGATCGATCACGAACTGAATAAACAATCAATATTTACTGATCCATCTCATTGAAATCTATGAAAAGGGCCCAAGATTTCTTAAATTTTATGCTTGTTGTAATTATTGTTCAGCCATTCATGCCAACGGACAGAAATCAAATCGTTGACTTCTTCCACTCACCCAATAGTAAGGAATGATTCTACTCTTCTGTCTCCTCATTTCTCGACGGAGTGACTTGCGAATGCAGTCGAGCTAAACGAGTATCATTAATAACTATCCAACAAACATCTCGATCAGGATCAGGGTGTGCAAAATTTTCCGACTTTGAAACCGGGATAAATATTTTTTCCCGAAATTTCCCGAAAATGTTTTCCCGTACACCCCTGATCTCGATACTCCCTCTCTTCTACCTCTCTGGTGACACTTTGGTCGGGATCATCATGGTTCTTGTCCTTCTCACACAACACCACTGCCTTCGCCTTCGATTTGTCATCCTGAAAATAAATGTTTGGGTACTGATTCTTCGATCCATCTTCCATCTGTTCCTACCGTACCTTTGGCAGTCGTTCCTTCTTCGCCTTTGGCTGCAGCGGTAGTGGAGCAGTATCTTGTAGCAGAGGACGGCTGTTAAAAAGCTATGTTATAGATAAAACCACAGCCATCAATAATTGTTCGTCAGTAGCTCAATATTTTAGTTCAACGAACAATTGTCAATTGCGGAAACGTAATTTTGTAATGCTTGTGAACTTACAAGTAAGTGAGAGTGGGTGCAATCTTAAGGAAGCTTCCAAATCTCCGTCCGAACGATGCCCATTGAGTTGCAGGCATTAGGCCATCGTTCTCCACTCCATCGGGTACTGAAACAAAAACAACAGTTGGATACCGTTCGATTTTAGGTTATTTCTAATTTAAATCTATTGAATTATCAATAAATCCAAAAGCTCACATCGTTTCTTTGCATTCTTGGGTCGAAATTCGTCTTCATCCTCGCTGTCATCAAGAAGATCACTGGTTGAGGGATCAGACGAAACCAATTTAATTGGCTCGTCGTTGTAGAACGTCGATGTCTCCAACTGAAATGGAGCCAGCCATTTCATTTTTTAGTTGATAACTATCCGTAAAGCAAATCACTGATTGACGAGTTCAATGCTCAATAAACTCACAATTTTCTCGACGAAGTCCTTCGGCCTCAGCGTCTTCTCTATATGAGCCTTGTGCAGTTTCTGGATACTGGCCAGCATCAATTGGCCTATATTTTTTATGAACTGAGCATCACAAGCAAGTTCCTTCGTAGATGCACCAATCTGAAATAACGTTCGTACTCGTTTAGATACCGGTATTAATACTGTGTTTGAGTGCAGTTCGTGCCTCCTCTTAAAATGCGATTCATAGTAAATTATAACATACTCGTTTTGATACTGAGATTGCAACGACAATGACACGAACAAATAATGCACTTTCTCAGAAGTATATCACATTCCTTATTTGAAACTAATTTCCATAAATTCGATCGATTCGAACCTTGTTATAGTAACCGTGTCCTTTCGTGAGCATCCCTTCGATTTCATTGTAACCATCTTCTGTGTCGATTAGATCGGTCTTCCCACTCTCCGCGAGCTCCTTCGTAGCTTCTGCAAAGGGATTGACCAACCATCACTATTTAGCAAAGACATAAAATGCTCGAATTGTTGGTGATGTTAACTCTGGTTTCTCGTGACTAGTAGTAAATTAGTTGGGGTGGGCGGAGTCTGAGCTGACTAGTAGTAAATTAATAGTCTGACTAGTTTCTGATCAGTTGGTTGCTGACTAGTTGTAAGCAAGTAGTCAGCAACTAGTTGGGAGGCTATTTGCCTACCCGTCGTGACTAGCACGCGCCTTGCCTATAAGGGCCTATTTTTCAGCCCCCTTCAGATCAGGGTCTGATCATCAGATGGCTCCCGAGCGTGGATGCCGTCGACTGCTATCCCCAACAGGGAAAGCCTTTTGAATGTGACTACCGTACATGGTCTTACCATGCATGGATCAGTTACGGTATGAGGATCACTCATACGGTATCAATCAATAATACAGTGCCTATTCGTTTTCAAAAGTGGGCGGGGCCTATCCCCGACTAGTAGTAAATTAGTGGCTGACTAGTTGTAAATTAGTTCCCTGACTAGTGATTTCCCTATCCGCCAGCAACTAGTCAGCATACTAATTTACAACTAGTCACGAGAAACCAGAGTTAAACATTACCGATACAGTGAAGGAAAGAAATACCTTGCACTTTGTTGCTCATCGTGTAGTAGTGCTCTCTAATCTCAGATCGTTCCTTGTACATTGCATTCGGGTCCACTCCATCCGGCATCTGAGTTAGTTTCCTCGCTGCTTTCTTCTGAAAAAGAGCCCATTAAGTAAATTTAAGCAAAATCTAGCTTCAACCTGTTCCTCAGTGAGGCGAAAGTCGTTCTCGTCTTTATATTTGGCCCTCTTCTCATCCTCACTATAATCGGAGTCGCCATCCACCATCTAAAAGGCATCATAACATAAGTTAATTAATAGCAACAGCTGGTAACATGAGTAAACACGAAAAAAAAAAGAATTAAAAAATATTAATTTGAATTTTGGAAAAATTATACGGTATGGTAGAGCTGTGTCAGGTTTAATATTATTCATTTTATTTTTATGCGTTGCTTTCAAGCTTGCAAGTTATATCAGATATATTTTGCATATATTTGCTGTATAGTGGATATTATAAACTCAGATATTGATTTACAGAGCTGTTGAGAAGGAACGAAAAAACGAGCCTTCAAAAGTACTTCTATCTGATAGCCCGTCAATAAAATCCCATGAAGAAGCCGAGACACACGATCTGCTTCGTCCGGATCGCTGAACACGAGACTCAGAATAGAAGAGAACTGAATTGATCTCATATAGTAACCAATGGTTACTAACCATGCGATTCCTTCGTAATTTCAGAGCAATAATTAAACATCTGTATCTATATTCTTTGAGATGATCTTGAAATCATACCTATACCATGATTTGTCTAATTATAAAAGATAGAGGCCTCGCGAGGTGGGCTTTCACAAGGCGGAGCCACAGAAATATTCTGCGATTTTTCTACCTATCAAAATCGTTAATCGATTAGGTTACATTTCCATATTTGCATTTTCTTTCTTTCCCTCATTCGTTCTCCTCCACTCATTCCATCTTCGTCCCTTCCTCCCAACTGGTTCGCTCTCTCTTGGAAGGATGAGTGAAGAGAATACTGGACAGACGGGACCTCAAGATTCAAATGGTGAAGAAGCATCATATCATGATGAAAATTCCAAGGGAAAGGAAGATAGATTGAATAGTCAGCTCACGGTAAGATATCGTAATCCATTCCCATCTACCGTACTCTTTTCAGTTCCATCCTGGACAGCTATTCGGAGACGATCAGTGGACAATAGTCGAGGAGATTGAGAAGGGCTGCTTTGGAACGGTGATTTATCTACCGTAGTCGAATGACTATTGATTTTATTTGAGATGTATCTCGTCGATTATAAAGGAATGTACGCTCTTCGTGCACTTCTCAAAGCGGAACCAAAGGAAGGGAGTGCTATTCGACTGGAGGTTGAAGTTCTCCGAAAAATAAACCAAACTGTAAAGAATCATATTCCTGAGGTAAGATGGTCTTTGATCTCTACCGTACTCAATCGATCGTTCAAGGTGTTCCACTACGAAGAAGGACCTGAAGTCTACTATTGTGTAACTACTCTACTCGGGGAGAACTTCAAGGCTCTCAGGGTACTGTAATCTCACTCTACCGTATCTTGTACATTAATCAATTGTAGAACAAGATGGACAAGTGCGATGGAAGTTGGCCAACTCTCTCTCTTTCCACTTGGGTTCGATTGGGAATTCAGGCACTTTATGCCCTCAAAGTGGTCCATGATAATGGATATCTCCATCGGTAAACGGTAGAAAGGAATGAACGGTCGATAATTGATTATTCAGAAATATCAATCCGAATAATTTCGTGATGGGCCATCCAACTGACCAAGAACGATCAAGACTCGTATTCATACTCGATTTCGGCCTCTCTCGCAATTACGCTGTCAAAGTACTGTAACCATTCTGATTATCGATTGATACAGTAATACATTTAGGAGAATGGAATATGGATCCCTCGATTGGCTCGAACGACAGCTGAATTCAGAGGAACTGCGAGATACTGCTCGCCCAATGTCCATGACAAACAGGAACAAGTAAGTGATGATCTTTGATCTTTAATCGTATATCGATTAAGGGTCGACGAGACGATATCTGGAGTCTCTTCTTCGTATTAATCGAGTTGCACTGTGGTCTGCCCTGGCAGGTGGGAATATCTACAGTACTTCTTAACCTACCGTACTCTTATCGATTGAAGGAAATTCGTGACAAGCAGACGATCGGGCTCATCAAGACCCATCTCTCAGACGAAGGTTTAACGAAGAATATGCCGAGTGAGAAATTGATGTTTGATCTCTAGAAGATGATCTTTGATCTTTATCAGGAGAGTTACGAGGAGTGATTCCATCCCTTAGAGGATTGAATTGTTACATGAGACCTAATTATTCGGCCATCTACAATTCACTTCTCGCTGTTATGAAGAGGTATTCAATGATAATGATACAATTGAAGGAATGGAATGATTTGAGATACAAAGTGCGTTTTGACGATCTATATGATTGGGAGAAGGATAGCGATCTCAAAGTGGTAAATGAATGAAAGGATCAATCGATAAATACCGTATTCATCTCAGGTGGAACCGCCGACTTCCACTCCGGCGTGGTTCGAGGCAAAAGATTTCTTTATCTCGGACCCCATCTCAATAGATTGTGGACCCTCTTCGGTTTGACTTACTTCTTCTATTATCTTCAGTTATCTCATTACATTCAGAACGAGGAAGATTCGCCACAAGAGAGAGAAGAAGAGACTTCTGATGAGACGAATAGAGAATGAAGAATCAAATCATTCCATTTCCCTCCATTTCTTATGTCTTCTGCTCTATAATTCCAAGCAATAAATAATATCGAGATATGAATGAACTCATTGAAATGGCATACTGTAGGCCCCACAAGCCCCGCCCACTTTGCTCTGACACGATTTCGCGAAAAAGCGAGAAACCAAAGTCACAAGGTTCATTCTAAACCAAATCACTCGTTCGAGAGTGCGTTGGATAGCTACTGGCATCCCCAATCGATTGAGCACTGTCCGAGAAGTGCTCAACATCAATAAGTAGATCAAAATTGGACATAAAGGTAGGGAATAGGGTCGATTCACAACGAAATCAGCCTTTTCTAAGGTTTCCAGTGTACCAATTCTGCTCGGACAAAGTGTTTCTGACTCATTGGAATATTTTACGATTTTTAGAGAAAAAATTAGAATTTTAGAACGGCTCCCCGGCTTGTGACTCCTTAATTTATGAGGGACGTGCGAGAGGCGGGCGGAGGGGAGCGAGAGAGGCGGGAGGAGGGAGAGAGACACACGCAAATGAGGCTCCTCCCCCTTCCCTCTCGTCTCACTTTTCCCTCCTCTCCTCCAATGAGTTGCGCGCGTACTTCTCGGGCTCTAGCGCGCCTCAGAGAAAAGATATCGACAAACGGTAAAAAGTATGATGATATTGGGACCACGAGGGATAGTTTGAACGCAAATTTGTCCCCTTTGTGTAGAATCGGCTGTCTGCGTTGTGGCCCCTAGGCATACAGTGCGATATTATTTAGCCATCTTCTTTCCTTCTTATTTGTTCCTGTTCCTGTTTCACTCTTTTTCTTGAGATTGTATACTTGAGCGAGATTCTGCACGAATTATCAGATAATTGGGGAGTTGAAGTTGATAATTCTGTCATGTAAAAAATAGACTTTCGTAGATCATTACGGAAGGAAGATATTTCGATTTGACATTGCAAGGATATTTAAAAATGGAAAGGTCACGAATATCAGTCTATTGACAATAACCAGCACAGCATTTACTTGCATCTCATCATTTTTCTTCAAATATGATCCTCTTTCTGGTTCTTTCCTTCACATATTTTGGACTCTTTGGGATCTTCATCAATTTAAGGTTGATGTTAATATTCGTTCCTTCAGTTGGAAAGTGTATGAGTCCCTAGTCATTACACGCAACATTCGACAATTGTTTTATACAGTTAATGTGCAATCGAAAACAACAACGCCGAAAACGACGTGAAGTTCCGAGGAGAAAAAAAACAATGTTCCGCATACATACATCGATGTAATCATTACTTTCGAATCCGATGTGAAATCGCGCGTTTCACAGCGTTCTTTCAACACCCCGTTCGATAATTATCGGTTACGATAGTTTGGTTGAGCTCTTACCTAACTTCATTTCCAATGAGCGCTGTGGTGAGTTTTCCGCTTTTGTGAAATTGTGCAAACATGAAAATGCGGTTTTAGACAGACTATGCAAAATATTTCGTTTCTCTTTTCTGCATCTCAGTTGCTTTCTCATCAATAACATTCACATGTATGACTATTGTGTAAGCATTGAACTATCTACGTTTTATTGATAGCACATGTTTCTTCAGGTATTATCGAATTATGAATAATGCGGAATTCCGAAGCATACAAATTTATAAACTGATGGTAATTAATGGAATGACTGTAAGTACCTAGCTCAATTGTCAGGGCAAATGGTCCAAATCTTCAGAGTGCTCTCGATTTCTACACGTTCATTGTCGCGATAAATTTGAGTTCTTTCCCTAACATTGATGGATACTTTATTTTCATGAATGATAATAATTTAGTGAGTGAAGCTATGTTTGTTTATGAATTTAACTATGGGTTATTCGAGGAATTAACACTGAGAAAATTGAATGAAGTTTTCATTTCAGTTAGTTGTCATTGCATTCTTTATGTTTTACGCAACTGGAATGCAAGTAACTTCAACTATGCTTATTTCTCTCAATCGACTCATTTCTCTTCTGAAAGCTACAAAAATCGTACGACTATTTTCGATGTTTGGAGCCCAGCAAAATATTTAGAACGAGACTCGATTTTTCAAAGTTGGTTGTGTTATCATTATACTTTCACCTCCTATTACCATCGTTCCCATCTTCTTCGGTTTGACATAATATTTGTACTGAGTGCTACTGACTTTCATTGAGGAAACTGCTATTACAAAAACCAAATAGCTCAAGATGGTCAGAGTTATTACGTTCCAACATTGGATGAGATGGTAAAAGAATGGAAAATCATCGAAAAACTAGATAGTCAAAATGTTCAGGAACTTCTCTCTCCATTCACCATTTATGTAGTTGTTGTCGGGATAATTTCGAACTTCTCCAATATTCTGCTTACTTATCAATTCGCAAAGTTAACATCCTCTATGTATTTCTATCCAACTTTCATTTCAAGACTCCGACGTGAAAAAACTCATTCGAGAAATTTCGTCAAAGTGGCCAAAGTTGAGCAAGGCATGTTTATTTTGACAGATCATCTGTTAATTCTTGGAGAAATTAGATATAATCAATTGATTTATCTACTTGGGAAGAAAAGCGCATCAACTCCGTTTCAGGCTTGATTGCCAGTATAATTTGCACCTCATTTCTTCAGCTGTCAATACTGATAATTGTGGTGAGATTTGACTACACTGGATAATGATAAATGTCTCCTTCACAGCTCGCGACATCTCTATTCAAAGTCTACGCTTTAGCACCTTCGCTTTCAATTTTTATATCGCTCTACACTGGATCTCAATTCTGGTATTTTCCAAAAAACAGAAACGAGTAAAGAAAGTGAGTTGAGGCTGACTATTCTCTTCGTTCCATCCGTTCGACGATTCATTATTCCGAATATTCAAATAATGAGGAGGCTTCAAGTGCAATCAATTACTCAAACCAGTGGCCGCTTTATCGAATAAAATGTATCTACGACATAAAACCAATTCTTTACTTAATTCTATCTTCTCTTTTTTTTTTACAAAATCGTGTAATATTAGAGCTCTAGAGCTCTAGAACAATTTCGGAACAAAAATTTTATCACTTGGCGAATTTGGTATTTCAAGCAAGTGACAGTTATTGGTTTTTTCATCAGTTTGTTGTTGTGAGAACTGGAAGACGATGAATCCCTTCAATATTTGAGAATTATCTGACCTAACTCCTCATTTTCCGCCTTTCTTCTTTTTAGGCTCTTTACTTTCAGGATATCTCCATTGACCAGTCAATGTTGAAGGAGCAACAGTTCCGGACACTTTCGATAGGTCTCAATTCAGAAAGAAATGAATTTCATTTTATAGCTTCATGAACTACCTGCAGTCGCTGGTTTCCCACCAAAATCAGACGCTTTCAACTCCTGAAGTCAGCAAAAATTATCGAAAATTATGAAGAAAATTCACGGACCAGTGCTGAGACCTCGGCTTTTACTTCGACTTGAATTGTATTGGTTTCTCTTGGAGGAGAACGGAGACTCAATCTGAAGAGTTCAACAATTCAAAAAGAATACATTTCAAAGATCACTTGGGTATTTTGTAATAGCACAGAGCTGCGCAGACTCCAAGAATGAGTATTCCGATTACAATGATAACGATAAGAAGCCACCAACTAAAAGGAATTGATTTGTTGAAAAAATCTGCAATCAACTCACTTATCTTCAAGAAATTCTCCGAAGGTTTTGAGCTGTAAATGATGAATAATGATAGATTGGAGAAAATAATATCTCACTCCATTGTCGGTTCTCCCCTTTGCCAGTGATTTCTCATGAACTACATCTCGACAAACTCCGATATCATCACAGTATCCTCAAATGATGCATTGATAGCCAGATATGACTAAGAATTACTTCATACCTAAACTCTCCTTGCAAACTTCGTTCGCTTTTTTCAGTAGTCCTGGATGTCCCCATCGCCCTTTTTGACTGTATTTTCGATGAGAGAATTGACTTATATCAGCTGTTGAAGTGCAGGCTGAAAATATTTGATCCATGAGTAAAGTAAAAAAAAGGTAGATACTTCCGTCTAAATTGCAGTACTGGATACAAGTGTTGTCAGAGGTCTCACATGGCTGAAATAAGATTGTAGAGTACAATGACAATATATTCCATTGTAATTAAAATTGCACCGAGCCTTCTATAATAATAACAACCATAAATGAGAATCTAAACCTAATATTCAAAGATGGTCGACCAACTGTAAAGACTTCGAACAGAACGGTAAAAATGAAATCTTTCTTACCTCTAATCCCTCGGCAGAACAAATATTTCCTTTACATTGTCCATTTCGACAAACACCAGTTACGTCATCACAAGGCAATCCATTATTGATTGGATTTGATGGAGGACAAGTCGCATTATCAGCAAGACAATTCGTCTTCGATGTGCAGTCTTCGTCCTTAATTACTCATGATTGATTCCCAAGAAATTTAGTATTCCATTCTTACAGGCGAACAAATTTCCGTTACTCCTTTGTACTGACATTGCTCATTGCAGCAATTTCCTTGACTTGGAGAACACTGGCGCTGGTCCTGAGGAGGGAATAGTTCAATCGAGTAACCATATAGCGGTTGATTACCTTGAGTTTACAGGCATGGAAGGGATCATCTCCCGGCCAACAGCAATCGTCACGAGCATCCTCACATTCCTATTAGAATGAGAAGGGAATGAACGAGGAAAATTAGTAATTATCACCTGTTTATTGTATCCACAATCGCATATTTCTCCATCTTCGATTATTCCATTGCCGCAGATCGGAGTGTCCGATTCTAAAGAAGTGAAGAATGACATTCAATACTGAAATATTCACCTTTCAGACAATTCGTCTGTTTATTATGTTCAGTCTTCGGATCGATAGACAATAGCCTCTGCAATGTGCTAATTATGATCTTTTCTTCTCTAAAGATTAATAGATAAAGCGTACTCTGAGATTTCTCGTCATGTTTCTTATTGAGCATGGAGAGAACAACTGATGATTCGGTTTATATCCGTCATTTGCATATTCATACATTATGAAGTGACCCTCAAATGACTAATGATTATTGTTTTTAACAAGTCATTGGTCACATTTTTCTTATCATAATCACATTCTGGATACAAATTGGATTCGAGATCAACTCCATTCTGTAGAAGTGAATGATCATGATTAGATCCGAGACTATGGGCTAATTCATGAGCCAGAGTTAAATGTCGAAGACGATCAGGAACTTCATTTCCTGATATTATTATCCTTTTATTATTAATTATTTACACATTCTCACCATTGCTTCGAAATGAGATCATTCCGGTATTGTACGACTTTCCTCCTCCAAGCGCTGTTCCTTTAGTACAAAGAAAACAGGCAAATGCGAGCCCTTGAGTAGACCTCTCGAAATCCCTCAAATTATTCTGGTGAAATACTTTTTTAAACGTACAGGAAAACCTGAAAGTAAATACATAAGAAAGACAGTCTTTGTCATGATTTTGTGCTGAATGCCAGTCCAAAAATGTATTTGCATCTGTAGTTTCTCCAGCAAAGGGATTCGCAATTTGGCCAGCTCTTTCCCAAATCTGAACTATAAAAGTTCAAATGAAATTTTTAGTGATTTTTACTTTGAATCCAGCAATTTTGAAATGAATTCCTGTAATTCCTCCAAAATCAATTTGTCTATATATTTCATTGACTCGTTCCAATTGAACTTCCATCATTCTCTTCAGTTCACTTCGTGTTCTTCAATTTTTAGCATTAGCAATTAAAATTAGCTTTTCATTGATGCTCTTTATCATAACTCACTCTCGGACATCCCCCCTTCCAGCTCCATTGAACACATACTCGTAGAGGGTGTGATCGATCTGCAAATTTATCGTTATCATGGTATCTGTGACGATTGATGAAATACCGTAATAAGCAATCCACATATTCGATTTCTGAAAATTCCATTCTCTTTGATTGATTCTGAACGACGACGCTTTTGTTTATTCACGAATTGAGAAATCCTGAAATAATCATTGTATCAATTTAATATTAAGTAAACACCGTAAGATTACATTGAATCGTAACTCTCCTGTCGAGTAGGAACTCCTTTCAATGGAAGCTAAACGAAACGTGAAGACTCATTTTACGAACGATAGAATTCACCTGTTTTCCGCCTATCTCCTTTTCGCATATATCGAATGGAATATATTCAGAAGATGAATATCGTTCAAGATATTCGGGAGAATGATATCCATTTCTTCCAGGACGCGTCAAATCTTGTGGGGATCTCAACCTTCCATATGCCCTTCAATTAGAGCTTCCAACAATAAGAAAGAGTTTAGGAAGAAAAAAACCTTTTAGTTCGTTCAACAGGCATCTCAATTTCATTTGCTGAATAAATAAATGAGTGAAAAGATGAAGTAGAATTGTACGGATAAGAAGACTCAATCTGAAGTGTCTTTATTCATATATTTTTCCTATCGAAACTCACCCAAAACTCTTCACCATTCGACAGTTCAATTATCCCCTCGAAGATTCCATATCGAATTGAACCAGAGACACGAGAGTTATTCTCACCTGAAGTTAAAAAAAGCTCAGATTTTCAGGAAAAAAACTTTCATAATTTATGTATTGTTAGTTGAAATCACCTTCGATTATTCCTTTGAAAATATTGTGCTCCCAATCAATTTTAACAGTTTCGTTTGCATATTCGAAAGTAGCGTCTTTTAAGAAAACTGAACTGAAAGTGAATACATTGTCGATAACACTTTAAAATCCACAATTCTAAAGAGGGGGGAGGGACTCAAAACTCACTCTTTCTCTTGGACTCTCGCAAGGATTAGTTTGAAATCTCGGCCATAAGCGTGAAAATTCAGACGAATTCTCTCATCCATAGATCTAAATGTAGAAGACAGATAGTAGTCCAGAACGTGATGATTTGATTTAGACCATGTTAGCTTATTTTGTTCGATTATCAAACCTCGAAACACGACTTAGGTCTGTCGGTAGATAATTGAGAGGTTCGTAATGTTTGAGAAACTTGTTAAGACTTTCTCCTTAATGAAAACATGTCCAATGGATAGAATTAAAACAGACCTGATGCAAAAATAAGAAGAAATATGAAGAGGCATTTCATAATCGACCACTCAAGAAGAGAGAAAAGAGAGCGAATGAATGAAGAAATTGGGAAGAAAGTGAGTGAGAAAAAATCAGATTTCAGGCTCATGACGAAGTAAGATCATTCATAATCTCGAATCATGACGATGGTGATTCAAGATGATGAATAATCTTACTGTTAGAATATACAGTAAGGATACTATATAATTATTGATTCGCCTCACTCTCCATTATACATAGATTCGCTGTAGATGAACTCTGACATACCACAGAAGAAAAGGGTGTTCTCGCCGCAAGCTTTGGAAAGACATACGAAAGGCTACAGCTACATCATGCCTCTTTCTCTGGAGCTTACATTAATTCTGTGTAGAGAATCGTCCCACTACTGTGGGCAATGATGATAGGTGATGTGTATGGATACGTATTCCGTATGGTAGCTAAATCTTCTTTTTGCAGACAATTCGGTCATGCAATCGCTTTGGATAATGTGGGCAAGAACTGTGAAGAAATAAATAGCTGTACTTGAGATAATACCGTGTGGAAACAAATTTGATAAAAAGGCTACTTTATATCAATGTGCAAAAATAAACAAACAATAAATGTGAATATCATATACACAAAAGTAATGGGGAACATACCAGCATATTGCGATAGCGTAACAATCAATCAAATTGTGAACTGGCACTTCTAACAATGATAAGGGGGTAAGGGGAGGATTACGGTAGGCAAGATCAATATGATACCAGAATCGATGCAGGATGGGCGATAACTTTTACAATTCTCACCTTACAGGTCGATAGAATTTAAGAGAATAGATTTATTTCCCTCCTTCCATTCCACTTTCAAATCATTCTCATTAACTGATTGTCGAGTGGTTGTGAGTCCTTTCTCCCTTTCCACTCTCATTTCCATACAACTGCTCACTCTTTTCATTTCCCTTCGAAGGGCTTCCAAAACGGAATCGTTTCGAGTGTAATCTGAAATCATTTAATTGAAGAAGGTAACAATAAGGACAGCTCACCTGTTTTGTGCACTTCAGCGAATTCGTTTTTCATTTGACAAACTTTCTTTTTCACTTGCGTTGTTTCCATATCTGTAGCAGTAGAATAGAGACGAAATACCGAACCCCTCGAAACAATTATTTATCCTCACTTTCGAAGTGAAGTAATTCTCACCACGTTTCCAGCATGGGATGCATGTCCTTTAGAAGAATTTGTGCAGCCTCATTTCGTCCCTCTCTACGGTTTATGCACTTTACTCGAGTCTAAACTTGCGAATATAATGCAAAAAAACACGTGCTCATTGTCGATCTATGAGTTCTCACTTCATGTTTTCCAACTTTCATCATAACTTCTCTATTGCGACCATGATGTTCGAACGTCTCTTCTGGTTCCGTCAATCCCCATCCATAATTCATTTGAATGCATGCCTGAAAATAAAATTAGTTAGAATTAACTGATCGATTCAAGTGGTGCCTTCCAATTGTGGTTACTTACCAATAGAATGTGATAGGGCGAAGGTCTGCCAGTCTTCCTTGAATAATCACTTACATTCTTGTCATCAATTGATAGCATATCAAACACTTCCATGCATTCCTATACAATCTTCAATCTCCGAATCAATCAATCAATAGAAATACCTGCTCCGATACATTTCCTTGTACAACATATTTCTCATCTATTTTAATTCCAGGAATGAGACCCTGCAATCAATCGTTATCCTTCCTCATCAAAGGTATTCTCTAACTCTGAGTGTTTCACTGGCAGCCATCTTCTTTGCAGTCCTTATCGTTGCTGCACTTCCTCTTCCCATCAAATTCACATCTTCTTCACCTCCTTCCCTTTTTGTCCTGAGGAAAACCAACGCGGAGTAAGGATTGATTTTTGAACTGCAATTTTTAAATTTACAGTCTACTCCCTGTTGTGATTTTCAAAAGTGGTGTGACAAAAGTAATCAATTTCTCTGTCTCAATACTTTTCCATTCCAGAAGCATCTCTTAGCTACCAGTTGTGCTATCCACCCTCTCAAAATTCCGAGAGGTCTGGCATGGGTCACATTTCAAATGGCTCACTTCAATTCTTCAACCTTGTATTCGACCGTTCCTCTCAACACTTTCAGCACATATTCATACAGTAGTCCGACCGCCGGCTTTCCGATAATATTGAGAACCCGTCCTCTCTTCTTTATTTTCTTATTTCCCGGTGCAATACGGATTGGATGGATCTGCAATGATCGACCCTTGCTGCAAATTCGTTTTTCAACCCGAAATGTACAAATTAAAATGTGTTCATGCGAAGAATAAATAAGAAAACGCCCAGAGTATTTAAAACAGACAAATAATCTTAATTCGTTTAACCTCAGCATCAAAATCGATGAGCGATCCATCTTTGATCGCCTGTTCCTCCATCTCTTTCCTCGCTTTCTCATTCACAGTTTTCCAATTTTCTTTGCGAGCATTGATGGTCACCTCAACACAAAGTATGCATAAATAAACATATTTTGTTAGAGAAACATATGAATTTACATGTTGAGTGCTAAATAAAACTGGCATAAACGAAGGGAATAAATGAATGAATTTGCCCACCCTAATCTCCTTCACACCGAATTGCTCCTTCGCCATCTCATACAAATCATCTGGTGATATTCTCTCCTCCGTCGTCTGATATGTATTACTCGTGTATTTTAGAATACAACATAATTGTACTGACCCTAATTTGTACTTGTGGATCTTGAAACTCATTATTAAATCCATGCGATATGATTCCACTTTTACAACTGCGTTCTCTCAATCTTCTTTGCTCCTGACACGGTATCGACCCGAGAGGAATAGATTGTCGACGGAGCTTAAATTGGATAAATTAATAGTTTTTGGCAACATAAAATAACTTACCGAGTCGGTCTTCAAATAATAAGGCCTCGATAGTGTGACCACACGCGTTTCGTGATGCTTAAATTTAACTTGTTTGAAAGGCGATATAGTTATAACCGAACCAGGTATATGGGAACTCCGGAATCATGAATAGTTCTAATCCATCCACTGGGTAAAGGAAGAACCAACGGATCTGGATCGAACTCCGGAATGCGCTTCATTCTGGAGAAAATACATTTCACAGTTACACTTTTTCAATCAATCAAGGTAAAAGATCACCGCGTCATTGATTTCGCAGCTTCGCCATTGTTGGAACTGTCTATATCGCCTGATATTTCACTTTCAGCTGGCCTAAAATATGAATTACATTATCGTGGGGATCCATGTCAAACCTTTCACTATTGTGTTCGTGCAATTGCGTATCGTCTAGCTTGCTTCTTTTGACAGGACACTCTTCTTCTTCTTCCTCGTAGTTATCCATACTATCTTCTTCTCCAGTGGATAACTCCTCATCACTACTCGAGTCATCATAATCCTTCCTAGTCTTATCTTCTTCTTCGCTCTCGTCACTGTACTCATCATCACTCTCCTCCTGCTCCAGTGCCTCAAATTACATGATCAATTTGTTAAATTATAATCATGAATCTACGAAATTATTCGTTCTTCGAAATATGATTACTATTTGCAGTGCCAGTCGCATGTTCTCCAGTTCTGCAGTTGAAAGTGAATCGTCTGCGTCATTATCGTTATCCATTGTGGATGATTACCTGCAAAAAAAAACAAAACTATGATACTATAACCGCGAGAATAAACACAACTCAAAAAAGTGAAACGATCAACGAATCGAAAAAATGCGGGAAAATTTGAATAGCGAGTATATCAATAATACAGTACTTTTTTGCAATAAGTACCGTATTCTTTTTTCAATCTTCGTTGACAATTTCTAAATATTTTTTTCTAAATATTTATATTAGAATGTGTTACATACTATATGTATTGGTCGGTGTTCGTTGGTGTCATTTTTCATCTTCATTCAAGGGACTTCATGCTGATATTTCCGACTAATAGTTATGAGAAAATCAGACATGAAGTCTAAATATTCGCGAGAGACCTCACACTCGAACACTAGTGATGTTTTGTGAATTTAATACACATTTATTTCAACAAATTATTACTTATTACAACCCAGACAATATCACAGTCTCAGCAAGGGGCGAGGACAGATCATAATGGCGTGATGGGACAACAATTAATCGAATTGTGAGAAATACTGGCACCTCAAACGGATACGGTATGTTTAAGGGTTACGGTAGGTCATGGAGTAGATCAATACGCTTCCAGAATTGAGGCAGCCAGTGCAGCATTGTAGAAGTCCGACTGAATATTTTTGTCATAAATCGAATATCAATCCAAGAGACCCAATCGATAACTACTGTCTCTCCACCGTACCTCGGGAGAATCCAGATGATTCTCGAAGTCGACGACCTC
The DNA here is from genome assembly GCA_900490705.1 of Pristionchus arcanus. Classification (NCBI taxonomy): domain Eukaryota; kingdom Metazoa; phylum Nematoda; class Chromadorea; order Rhabditida; family Neodiplogasteridae; genus Pristionchus; species Pristionchus arcanus. Next base: position 25,799 of record LS486332.1, read on the forward strand.
TCTGTACAGACGTCGCTGTGCCGCCAGGGATACCGTAGTCAGCGTGTCTTGCGACGCCGAGATACTGTAATTGATTTTATGAACTACAGATACGGTAGCTCCTGGGGGAAGGGATACTGTACCTGAGTTCCTTCCACTTTCCTTCATCATTGCTCTGTCTGCAGATGAGACACTCATTCTGGCAGCCACCCTCCAACTTCACATTCTGCAGCTGAAATTAGTAACAAGAGTGAATCAGCTGCACCAAGACCAATGAATTCCAAGGTAATTCTACTTCAAATCGATGGAGAAATGACCGTTGCAAATCTAATCGATATCAACCGTACCTCAACAATCGTTGCGGGACTTCCATTGATGGCGGCAATCTTCTGCGCGAGACGAATCGCAGTGGGAGAGGCGCTGCAATGAGTTTACATTCATATTTATCTAATTAACAGAGCTATAACCAAAAAAAAACATTCGATGATCGTATTCGGAGCAGAACTTCTAGTAACCCGGATACACAAACCCACATGGCAAAAATATGTTTCAAGCAATTTTTCTGAAAGATGAAATATCCGAAATTCATAGCCTGCCTTCAAGATAAGAAGACAAATGTGCTCACCCGGTCTCCTTGAGGTTCTGTGGTGCATAGTACACTCCAACGATTGCCTCTCCATTGGGACGAGATGAAACCAGAGTGAGAGCAATCTAAAAAACGAGTTTTATCTCACGAAATACATTAAAAATCTTAATATCCTACCGTACCTCAAGGGAGGGCGAGAGAGGCGATGCTTCATGAGCGAGAGGAACCACGTTATTCACCTGATATCGATTATTGTATACCGTAACCCTTGCTCCTACCATACCTTCACTTTTGATCCCTTTGCCTCTCCAAGAAGGAGACCATACACGGCCTTAGCTGGATACTTGAGTGCATGGAGGACGATGGTTGCATACGGTAGGGAGTCTACTTCGATTGTCATCTATCAGCAACTGACTTATTCATGACCATCCTCCTTTTTCATTCAAATATTGAATTGCGGATACTGAAACCGTTATTACCACCTTAATCAGTCTTCAATAGAGTAAATATTTATCATTGTTACTCCACAATTCGCTTCGTATTTCCGATTGATAAACGAGTACAAAGCAAGCATAGTAACAATTATTAGACAAATGGAATGCATTCCGAATCCGTCATTAGTTTAGAACACCATTATAAAGTTGCTGATAAAGTATAACAAAACTATAGAAACTAGAAAGAATGGGAAATCATTTATTACAAATCAGATAACTCAAAGAGATCACAGATCGAGATTTGATATGCTACAGAAAGAGTTCATACAGTACACGAAATGATGGAGAGAGCACTCAGTGTATACCTAAAGATTTCAACAATTGAGGAAGGGATTTCTGTAGGGGATGGAGTACAGTAATCACTGTGCGGATACGGCCTCGGGTGTGGTCTCTTCTTCCTTATTCTCATTCGTCGGCTGGGGAAGAGTGTAGTCCGAGATAGGTGGAATCGGTACTCGGATGGGCACGATCTGTAGAGATATTACCGTAATCCAGACAATCAGTCTTTTACAGTATCCATCTACCGTACTCTCTTCTTTCTCACCTCAGGGAAAGCTCTGCACTGTCTCTTCAATCCTCTCTTCACTTCTAGTACCATCGCCGTTTCTCTCCACTTGGCGATCTGTAATTACGAATTCATTTTCTCCTGTGACGCAATGCCAAGGGGTTAGCTGAGATTTAGGAGAGAATCAGGACGCGAGAGAGAGAAGTGACACATGGCCCCGACCCTCAGTCTATTCCCAGTCAACTATGTAACTCGAACGTAATCCCAGCAGTAGATAAAGTCTCTCTTAAAATATCACGAGTAAGGTGCACCTTCCACAGTAAACAGGAGCTGGTAGTGGGGTCTATCCAGCGACTTGTTTCACTCCAACTGTTTCTGATACTTTCATCTTGCATCAGAATACTTATTTCGAAATACCAGACAAGCAGGATGCTAAATTTATCGAAACAGAAGATAAAATGCCTTCTCACCTGCATTCCAGCCACATGCCCAGCCCTGAATCGATGCCTCTTCCACAATTCCTCAATCCGGGTCTCCTGATGGGCCATGAAGCGAGCAACGTCCTTCTGTAGAGATCAAAGATCATTCCAGAAACCATTGCAGAGATCAAAGATTACTATCTAATTCAGCATCTAATGATCAAAGATCAGGACTCACCTCCACAACCGGCAGGCGTTGCTTGTCGAGCAGTGAGTGAGGACTACAAATACGCCACGATTGGATGATTGTAAGGTTACGGTAGGAAAGACCAAAGATCAAAGATCAACTCACTTGCAGGTCTGTTTCAACTCGAGATACTTGCAGAATGTCAGTTGGTTCAGTAGATTCTTCATCGTTCGTTCTCGAGTGATCACCTGAGAGAATGAAGATGAGATGGAGGATTCATGTTTCGCCAATGAGGTAGAGTGTGAACGAGGCATTTCTGATCTTTACCATTCTGTCATTTTCCACAGCAGCACAAGTATTTTTTTAAAAACTCAAATCTCGATCAATCATATTCGAAGTGATCTTTCTCTCTAGAATGTAAAACATCAAATATCAGCACTATGGGACCAGTTTCTTGTTGTTTCACGCCTCTACCAAAGGCCCCTCCTATATGTTCTAGTGCCAATATTCCACCAATGGCCTATCCAAAAATAACCAACCGCTTTTTCGATGGATAATCGCAATGTCACTCGATCTTCCTCCATCTGCAGCTCTTCCAGGGCCCTGCAACGACAATTGTTATCGTTATCCCTTGCTACCGTACCCCCCCTAGCCACTCTACCGTACCTCTCCTCCTTCAACTTCTCCCACAGTGGTCGCATCCTTTCATCCATCAGATCGAATGGATTCCTCTTCACTTCCACTGGCTCCACTGCATTGCCAGCTGCAGATGTCGACGGGGCAGCAGTCTCTGCAGCTGCAGCATCTCCCGACTGGTCGCCCTCTTCTGCAGCCTTTGCAGCAGCTGCAGCGGCCTCGGCGACCTCCTGAGCGGACACCATGGGTGGCCATCCACCGGGAGGAGGAGGACGAGAGGCAATCGAGTACTGCTGATTGTACGTCAAGAACGTGTCTTGCTGGAATAGACTCAGTTCGTGATTGGCAGTGCTAGGGGGTCTACCGTACCTGCAGTTCGGATGGTTCCCACTGCACCGTTCGATCCTTCTGGTACAGATCGCCAACGTGCTTGTTCACCTGGAGATCATTAATTTTTTTTGGATACCTCGATCACGTCTAATGATGATCCGATATTGTCTATCCCATATAAAACTCTTGAAACCCTAGTCTACCTAGCTCCTTAAATTTCAATTATACAGTGACATCTATCTAAAACTCCTGAAAGACTGAACAACATGGTTTGGTCATCATCCTCCTCCCTATCATCCTCCCGCATCCTATCAACTATCATCCTCCCGCAGCCCCAATCCTCCTAGTCCCCCCTCCCTCCTCTACTCACGAGTGCATCCAGATTTGCCCTTGCCATATGCGTCGATTGGGTCGTAATCTCATAGATGGCATTCTCCAGTGAGGAACTGGCCGTCAGAGGGGCAACTGCTGCTGCAATTATTCAATTCATAACTATTAGCAATAATTCACCAGAATTCACACTGTCAATTGAAAAAGGAACATCTATCACCGTATACCGTCCCATCGAAACGCAAGTTAGCCTACTTGATACTTCCCATAAAACGTGCGTTAATGATTTCATACATTTCATAGATTATTATCCTGTTCATGAAACACTAATGATCCATGATATTTTTTGCTCGTTTTTGTTAACTTGTCCAATAGTTAGCCGGGAATCACTGAAGTATCACCGCCTCCCCATTTCATATCGCTTTCTCGAAACCCCACTCCTCCTTTTGCTTACCCATCCAATCGAGATCTCCTCCTCCTCCTCCAATCATTTCTCCTCCCTCTCCCATCGCTGCTCCTCCCATCAATGGAGTCGCGCCAGTAGAGTAGTCTCCCTCGCCCTTAATTTCCATTATTAATATAAATAAATATTTTTTAAAAAATTAATCTACTCGTCTCAATGTCAATCGCTCACCTCTTCTCCTCCCGTTTCTTCCTCAATGACAGCAGTGAGATTCTGCCTTCCCCTCTTTCTCTTTCCTCCTCCTTCCGATTCATCCAGACCACGACCCGATTGACGAACCTGCACGGATATCATCAATTTCAGCATCGAAAAACCTCCCAAGGAGCTGTTTTAACGACTTCGACATGTCATATTCGCCCTTATCTACATCAAAATCACATAATAAGAGTCAAAATAGTAGAGCTTCTAGGTGTGGTCACTGTTCAATATCAACCATATCAAGAACCTTCATAAACTCGCGCGCGCTCTCGGAAGTTGTGGCTGCAGCAAATATTCGATAGTCGTAGAGGCGCGTAGGCAGGCAAAGAGACTAGTGTTCCCCCCTCCATCTCCCTCCGTCTATCCCCTCTCTCTTTCTCTGTTCTCAGCCCTACTATAGTTCAAGCCTACAGCACTCGCGTGGAAGGGAAGGGACGGTAACTATGGCGACGACTGATGATAGACGATATCAATGGGGGATACAAGGCAAGTGATCCACAATATGACCACGGAATACAATAATAAAAAAAAACGTTTTTTTTTCAAACATTAAAAAAACTGAGGATAAGAATTTAAAATTGCAGCATGATTATTTAATTATTTGTACCTAGAACTAGAATGCCGCCTGGTGAAAATGAAAAGCCGCTCTCAGAAACGAAGGAGCTCGTGCAAGTGTACAAGGTCAGTTCAATATATAATCTAATCAATTACTATATTTTTGAAGCAATTGTGTGATTCCCTCAATGAGAATAATCATCTCAAAAGAATCGAGGTGAAGCTCAAGAGAACGGAGGATGACCTATACGAGATGAAGAAGCACGTGCTCAAGGTTTTTTTCACTTGCAAAAACATGATCATTTAACTATTCACATTTTAGAGTGCCAAGCTTCTCGAGGTTCTTCGTGTGAGTGATCAATCTCGAGATAGGGGATTCTTTGTCACTAACATCTCTCCCATTCCTCTCCTTATCTGCCCTTTCAATAAGAACGTCTCTGATACGCAGCAGTTCTACACGCTTATCGAACCGGACAAGATCCTCATATGCCATGTTGCCAATCCCTTTGTCCTTCATGTTATCTGCCCTCGTGATACCACTGAGTCCAGCATCAGATACACTGTCTTGAGACATACTATTCCCACCAAATTCGAGCACAAAGACCCGGAGGTTGGCAAGATCTTCTATTTTCCCTAATTTATCGTACGTTCTCGTTGTTATCTTGCGATAAACATTGTTGACTACTGCCACTTTACCCTTTCACACGAGGACGAAATTATATTAATTAAATAAATATTTTTTTTAAATTAATAAATACCTTGCTCCTAGTCATCCTCTGGGCGCTTCCCTCGTCGTCTCCTCCCCTTCGACCGCCCGCTGCAGGAAATCATTTGATTACACTACTCAACCCATCTATCCCCACTCTCTGAAACCCCAACCCACCTGGTCTTCCTCTGCCTTGCTTTCTCGGTTGCGAGGAGGGAATGGGAGTCGAGTGGCTCGATGATGCTATCACGTCATCTGAAAAACAATAACAAGATTTATTATGCACTGGAGAGATATAGCTGACGTCACTATACTAGAGTTTCAACTTTTGGGTGGCGCCTAGGCCGCCTGAAAATCAATTATCGCTCGAACAAAGAAATGAATAAAGCCTGATTGACCTGGAGAAAAAGAATGGTAATTGATTTTGGGCGCCTAGGCGCCCATTCATTCCACTCTATTATTCAGTGAGTGTGGGTCGACTCATTTCGAAGCACCGAAAAATGAGAGAATTGAGAATGCGAATATGTTTCGTCGCGCATTCAAGATTTTCTCACCCATCTATCTCAAAAAAATGAAAGGAAATGATAGAATGAACCGCATTCGTGGACTGTGAGACATCAAAATGACCTGGCAGGTCGGATTAACAAGGACAAAGAAATCTGACCTGTCAGGTCGCACTCATTTTAATACCTGATCAGGTATTTCGACCGCGTCATTTTACCTGATCAGGCCGAATGGCCCAAAAGTGGAAACCCTACACTATACACAACACCAACCTGCTCCATCTCCATCATCGCTCTGCTTGGGCGGTAGTACAAGTCGAAGAGGCGGCACCTGAAGTAGCAATGAGTCTTCACAAAATCAGGCAAAAGATGGGGCTGAGCCGGGGATTGAACCCGGGACCTCTCGCACCCTAAGCGAGAATCATACCACTAGACCACTCAGCCATGTGGGAGGAGACTGCTCGGGGCACACTATCACTCCGTCTCGCACTCTCTCATCTCGAGGGAGGAGGGTAGATATCAACCTATTCTCACCTTTTTGCTGCCCGCACTCTGTCTCGTCTCCTCATCATCCTCTTCTTCCATTTCCACGTCTCCAGCTGGAAGACAATCGATAATTGACCATACCCTACCGTAATCCTCTCTCTCTCTCAATCGCAAACTGACCACTGGGAGTGGGCGACTGGGTGCCGAGACGCTGTCGCTTGGGCACGGGCGGCGCCGATAGCTCACGGTCCTGCAATCGATCGATAATAACAAATACGGTACTCCTATGGGTGCTACCGTAATCCGCCCGAGACTACCGTACTCACCATGGTAACTCCTCTGCTGGGTCTTGAATCGGGGCTGCTATCGTGGAATTCGAATGGGTCGTCTCCATGGGCCATCATTGCTGCAGCTGCAGCCGCAGACGACATCTACAGACGGCGTTTTCATTTTATAAATAGTCACCAACATTGCAAAACCCACCACGCCGGTTTTCGCAATCCCTAAAGATGGAAAGGAAAAGTGTTGTTTCAGCCCGTCATTTCGCGGTTTTGTCTGCACCATACGTACGATTCCTTTCAGATATTTTCGATTTTTGAGTGCCTTAGCCGATCTAGAAACGACAAATCTCCTCCTACCTCTGGTTCAGCACTTCCTCTATTCTTCGCCCATGCTCCGATGCCCGTCGCTGCCCTCTTACTGGCCGCCTTGTCCGATTTGCGATTCGACCTGTCTCCCGCCTGAAAATTCGTAGTTCATTCAGTGTTTCACAGTCTGCTCATCAGCTCGAGACGACTAATATTGATGGATTGATGTAGCCACTGCTTTAGAATAACAACACTTCAGACTACAGTATAGCAACAAGTTCTACCGTACCCCTCACCCAGCTTACCTTCTTTCTTTTCTTCGCGGAAGTAGTAGCAGATGAGGGTGGATCTTCTGAGTAAGCACGAGAGGAGGACGGATGATCTCTGCAAGTTATCCAATTATTAAACGACATTATATTTGCGTATGAGAAACTACTCTCGATCATTTTTGTATGAGCAATCATCAGCACTCGCATTGCCGTTTCTTTCATATTTCACACTCTATATTACATCGAAAATGCTGCCCGCAATCCATCGATGTAATCACTTTCCCAACGAATTATCATAGTCCTAATCTAGCATCCCCATCTCATTCTTGTTTCACCCTCATCATATAACTATCGGGTTGATGCAAAAGTTTCTGAGGTTTTTTGCACTTGCATGTTACAAGAGATAACTCAGCTCTTCTTTAACCAATCAACGTATACATTTTTATATTTTGTGTGGGCATGTATGCTCTTTATAGCGCACATGCATGTTTATCAATTGCGATCATAAGGCCGTCACAGTGCTTTGTCAAAGTCAGCGCGTTGGTGATTCAAGCTGTCTACTTCCGAGGCTAGAACTTTTTTGAGCTGCTCAATTTGCATTAACCTACTTCACTGATCTTACGGGCATTCATCAGGCATCACAATAAAATTATAGAGTCCGTCCAGCAAAGACCGCCTTAAAAATGACAGTCGCCTTTTTGAAAACTTGCGTCAACTGGAATGCATTGTATTCAGATTATTTGGGAGGGAATTCGTAAGAAAGAACCTAGACAATCCGGTGGTGCTGAAAAGAAAAGTACCTACTCTAATAAGTATGGCATAAAAATTTGGTCGAGATATGTTCACAAATGTAAGAGCAGCAAAAATTGTGATGTTCACTTCGAAATTCGATTGCCGAAATCAGCACAAATTACCATCCCCAGCTAGCAACACAGTTTACAATCCATGTTTTTCGTGCTTATCCGATAGAGGGACCCTTGCTACACTACTGATTTATAGGGCAAAGCTAGGGCATCGCCAATGTTTAATTAATCAGAGTCGCCCCGGAGCATACAAAGTTACATTTTTTTACCTAATTCGCACCATAGTCAACATTATTAATTATTACTTGCAAACGAATCAATCGTTATCCAATTTTAAGTTACCTTTGTTGTGGCCCAGTATCCTCCTAAATAATAGTGTGGAGGAATTCAAGCGAGATGTAAGCAATGAGTAGAAATTAGAGGAAAAGAAAACCTCAGAAACTTTTGCATCAACCTAATACTTCAAACAGTATTTTTTTTTCACAATCATTCCACTATTCCGAAATTAACCACACACTGATCTCATCCATGTTTCGGAACTTCTTCGGTTTTTGGTCCAGTCTACTACCGCTCCGAATGTGGAGGTGGTGGTGAATGAGAATGGTAGGAATACTCTGCAAGACTGGGCCAAAAATCGAAGAAGTGCCCATGTTTCAACCTCATCCTATAACCACTTTTATTCGCCCTTTGGCAATCATATCGAGGCTTATCGTTCCAATATTCACTTCGTACTCACCTTCCGTTCCTTCCCTGTTTCAGTCCCTCCCTATATCTCTTAGAAAGCGTTTACTTAAATAAGATCGAAGTGCACCACCAAATTAAAATAACTCACTTTACACTAGTTTCTTCTCCCTCCTCGACAGGGTCCGAGTCACGCGTAGCCGAATCTACAAAAGGCAGTTCTCGATCCACTATCGTACTTCCCTCCCCTCCCCTACCGTACCTCTCTCGCCCTCCTCCTCCCTCTCGTCCATTCTTCTATCTCCAACGGGAGTGGGTGGTTGGACATTGACAATGGGAGTATCGAGTGTGATCTCCTCTTCTTCTTCCTCTTCCTTTCCTTCCTTCTCATCTTCATCTCCTTCATCAATCATCAATTTCCCTTCCTCATCGTCATCATCATCAACGACGTCGTCGGCAATCGTCAGAAGGGAAGATGAGGCGATGGCAGTGACTTCTGACAAGGGCATTATTGTTTGCTTATTTTTTTTTAGAGAATTTCGACATCTTATTGATGAAGACGGATTGATCATCTCAAAGACATTTTCCGCAACAATAATCACCCTAGCACCCCTACAATATATTTATTATTTACAGACCATTTCGTCATTTCTCATTGAAGACAACGGATTGTCCTCCTTATAGCTCCACCTCGAAAGCACAATTCACCTACCATTATATTAGTATTAAACAGACAACTTGGCGCTTCTGCCGTTTGGGGGGTCTCCCCCTATTCCACTTCTCACTCTCCCTCATTTCTCCTCATTCGGCGCATTCCGCACGGTCGTCTAGTTCATTTCGATCTATCGCCTTTCTTTCCTAGACGCTGCACACATGTAATGATCACTAACAAAAGGCTAAGCATGCTAAGCACTAAGCCTAAGCACTAAGCACTAAGCACTAAGCCTCAAATGTTATCCTTAGACTTACAGCTTAGTGCTTAGGATCAGGCTCAGTGCTAAGAATAAGGCTCAGTGCTTCTTAGATCCTAGTGTTTAGTGCCTAGCACTTTTGTTCCTAGTGCTTAGTTTTTGTAAAAAAAAACAAAAATCGATGAATGTGAATGAAGACCATTCGTCAACAAATCAATTAGTCCAGAATGAGATTATGTCTCTCGTCTCTCCCTTGTCTCTCGTCGATTTACATCCAATCAATTTACATCCAATTTATCCCTATATAAGCTTTCGATTTCACTTCTCTGGTTCAGTCCATCGCTCTCCAATCTGAGGAGAGGGAGGGGAGCATTCGCCCCCGCGGACTGGGTCTCTTCTGAGGAGGAGACCGCGCTCTCCTCAGTGGAGGAGAGCAAAATGAGGGGGGATGGAAAAATGGAATAGGGTGAGACCCCCCAAACGGCAGAAGCGCCGACAACTTCAAATCGAATACGGAATAGATCGTCCATTTTATAGCCCCCTCTTGCAGCACGAATCAGCATCGCACGTCGGCGAAGATATTAGAATTTTCAGATCACATGCCCACTTCAAATCGAATACAGGAGAAACAGTTCATCTCATAGCCACCTTTCGCAACTACAATCACCCTTCCTATCTACCTCTGTCAATTAGAATTTAATATTCTGTTCAAATAGAGGTATCGCATTGAAGAACACCGGTTGTCCTCCACATAGCCCCCTCTCGCAGCACTAACCTCCCTGGTTCCCAAATCTCCCTTCCTTCATCCTAACTGCCTTCCATATCCCCTTCCTACTCACCATTCTTTGCCTCTGCTCCTCCTCCATCACTTTTAATCTCTCCATCTTCTTCTTCCTCTTCTCCTCCTTCTACAATCACTGAAATGGGCGTGGTGGCAGGGATGGAAGAACGGGACGACGAGGGAAGATCCTCCGCGCGTCTGAACACGGATCAATTATCTAGGTAAAAATAATTGTATATGGCGGACACGTTTTACTAAGCTAAAAGTAAGCTAAAAGTAACGAAGTCTGAACCAAATTGAAAATTATGAACCAGGAACAGAGAGATCGCAGTGGGCAAGTATTACAAACACTAATGTTAATATTGCATTAGATTAGAAGACGCATGATGGTGGGAAAAAATACATATTTAAAGTTACCCAACCAGGACAAATTATCGTTTGAATGCGCGCGAAAACCGCAGCAGAATCAGTCGAAAACAAACAATTAATCAGTGCTACCCCTCTACCGTACCTCTCGCTCTGTTCCGTGGCCACACTCAGCTGTTGCAGCTCCGACCCTTTCGCCATCGAGGGCGAGTGCAGTGGTGGGGGCAGATGGTGCGGCGAGTGCAGGCCGCCTGCCGACGATCCTCCGCCCACACTACCAGGCTGCAGGGGGCTCTCGAATACGGTAGTTGTAGCCGTGGTGACGGAAGTCCGCGAGGAGGAGGGAGTGGCGTACTTGTCGGAGGGAGGACGAAGGGGAGTTGATGGGAACTGAAATTATGTTTTATAGAATGCAGTCACAATCGATTAATCTAAACCGAGACTGAATTTAGGATACTCCGATAATCAGAATGCACCTCAGTGATGAGCACCATCCTCGGACAATCGTACAAAATCGGGGGATCGACACGAAAGCTGTTGAAAATTGCGGGCTGTGCTTCCGAAATCGGGGGTTACAGGCGTAAAACAGGAGGTCAAAATCGGGGGTATGGTCCGATATCCGACCTCGTGCTCATTACTGATGCACCTGGTGCACATGCACGTAACTTATTCGTTCATTATTGTGCCCATTTCCCCATTGAGCTTCTTAAAAATCAAGTACTTACCGTCTCCTTATGTTTCTTCTTTTCCTCTTTGTCCTTCTTCTTTCTCTTATCCTTCTTATCTTTTCCTCCTTCTTTCTCTTCTCTTTCCTTCTCTTTCTTCTTCTCTTCTTCACTATCTTCTTCCTCTTCACTCTCGGGACAAACTTGAGGCAGATTCGAGGGGTTGTGCAGCAGCCAGTTGATCTGAATAGAGAAATTATTTTATCAAGCAGGCGATCATACCGATGGGGCCCAACTTGAGTTAAACGATTGTAAAGGCGCTTCGAGTAGAAGCACGATTCATTTTATGATCATGAAAACATCCATTAGAAAGAACTAACGAACGTACGATTAAGGTTTCACAGCGGCTATAACACAACTGCATGTTCAGGCTATTTAATCTCGTAGCGATTTCAAATCGAAAAAAAAGATTCGCCATCTCTAAAATGCCTAGTCTTACAATACTAGTTGTCTGAAACAAAAAAATTCCTCGAGTCCGGAAACAATCCGGAAACATTTTCAGATCCAGCACGGTTCATGTTTCACATAGCGCATAAAACAATCGAATCGTCCAGCTACTCAATTCGTAGTAGGATCCGATTAGACAAAACCCACAGTATCTCTCCCCATCTACCGTACCTTTCCGGCTCTCTCCTTCTGTTCGTCCTTCCTCTGATTCTCTAGATTATTCTCCAGACACTTCTCGTCGATAGTCGCTCCCGCCCTCAGGAGCGTCCACACCAACTGAAATATCATGAGATATTTTGAGGGTACGGAGGTTAAAAATGCAATGATCGAGAAGTTACGGTAGCTAAATAATTTATATCACGAGATTACGGTAGCTAAAAAATCAATATCATGATACTGTAGCTAAATAATCAATTGTTGAGATGGATGCTATACAATCAAGTGCCCGTTTATCTATTACTAATCTCGTCCTCTCCAGTCCCTACCGTACTCAAGCTATTTCCTCCTTCTCAATCCAATACCCTATCCTTCTACTAATCCATTCCATCTTCGTCCTTCCTATTTCTTCTCATAATTCACTTTTACTCCATACTCATTCTCTTCCTCTCGATATCTGTCACTCTTTTTCCATCTCTCTCGTGCTACTCCACTTGATCTGTCGCTCAGATGTTCGTTTTTTGCTTCTCCCTCTCTCACTCCCTTCTCCTAGTCTCTAATGGCGCGTGCTACTCTCTTCATCTCTCTCTCTCTCTCTGATCTACCCCATTCATCCAGCATAACGATCTTTTCCCATCTCGAGAATGGAAAGATAAAGCGAGAGATAATTAGATTCAGAGAGGGCAGTCAATGAATGGAAGGAAGGAAGGATGAAGCGACACTCTCGCTGGTCAGTCAGCAACCACATCCCCTTTAGTTCCCTTTGCAACAACAAAAAGCACCCCTAATCAAATCAAACCGAAGAGTTCAAAAGGGTAAATACATGCCATTAATCAGAGCAGAGGAAATCGGAAGTGCTGAGGGAATCACTACTAAGTTCGAGAGAAAAAGTTAGCGCAAAAAGTTCTTGCAAACAAGATCCCCTCATTCTTCAGAAGAAGCCGTCCCGTTCCCATACCACCACACGAAACGGACGAGAAACAACAACATTCAACACGTGATGGGAGACGATTAAATGCTCGCTGCCAATGAAAACACAAGATCAATGGATGGAAGGGGGTATCTAATCGGGGGAAAAGTGTCTCGATCATCAGAGGCTGTTCCACTCTCCATTTACACTACTTCTCTTCTCTCTTTCCTCCCATTTCCCCATGCACCTTCATCTTTTTTTTGCATCAGTTTCTCCGTTCTTTCCCTTCTCTCGATCAATTCCGTTCATTCCCCTATCCCTTCTCCCTCTCTCTCTCTCAATGGAGCAGACTACTTGTAGCCTGTGCACTCTTTAGCTGTATTATCTCCCCGTCTAGTTCACTAGTGCAAACGATCAAAATACCATAAGTGGCAGAGCTCTAAATCTCACCATGAATTCTATGCTGCCTTCCACGAACGCATTCTCAGAGATGAATGCCATAAATATTTCGCACCCAATGCGGCCCTAAACCTCCCCCCGTCCCTAACAAACAACTCCTGTAATTATCCATCCTCCCTTCCCACTCGTCATCTCAATCTCATCTTTCCACCATCTCCTCCCTTCTCTCTCTACTCTAAGCAGAAAGAGAGAGGAAAGAACTGACTGCCCACTAAAAGCCAGATGCCAAAATGTGGTTGTATTCGTTCAGAGAGATGCAAGTGGGGGATGGATTCTTCCTTTCCCCGCATAGAGAGAAGGGATGGGATGAGAAAGGAAGAAGAGGAAGAGGCGCTCTCTTAGGATGACATACAGTTATATTATATATATTACTCGCTCAATTCCCTACGTATATATTCTGTACAGAATACTATTTCGCACTCGCCCCCTCCACAATCAGAACAATTGGTGCATGGGCCAAAAACAGAGAAGTTCCAATTCGTGTTGATCATACACATTCACGGAGGGCATGCTATGTACCGCTCTCTATGCACAAAATCCCCTATCTATTACGATCCCGCCAGTTAATAAATGAGTCATTCCTGCCAATCGATCGCCCCTTCTTCTCTTCTTCCGTTCGCTGGTCATGAAGTGCGGAATGAGATTAGAAGAGGAGGAAAGACGAAGAACAACGGAATGAGGAATGAGTGGAAGGAGGGGAGAGGGATCTCCCCTTCTGATGGGGACGAGTCGCTGCATACGCTATTCGCGTCCATGTAGAATCATTCGAAAATAGGAGAGAGAAAATCGAGAACAGTAAACTTTTGCATCGGAAAGATCGTTGAACTTTACGGTGACAGGAGCAAAAACAAAGAGGAAGAAAGGGAGAAGAGAGGGACGGCCTCCTGAAGATACTACGGCAAAGGGAAGAGAAGGGCTTCATCTGTTTCTATCACTGTTCTTGGCGCATGTTTTGGTATCTCCTGTACCTTCTTGTACCACTCTTCAGAGGGGGGAGGAAGAGGGGGGGGCGATCTCTCATATTCCCCCTGCTCCTTTTCTTTCCTCTTTTGCTAACCTCTTCGGCCTCCTTATTCGGTTCTATTCAGAAGGAAGAAGAAGAAGGGAAGAAGTCTCAAGTTAGGAGGAAGAAAGGGAGGAGAAGGAGAAGATAGTAGAGAAAGAAAGGGGAAGAGAAGGGGCAAGAAATAGAATGAGCAACGGGTGAGAGAGAGAGAGGGAGAGAGGGAGAAGTGTTCAGAGGGATACGCAACAAGTGAACAACAGGGGGCAAGGGACGGACGGAAGCACTTAACACTTTCTGAAGGACACGAGAAAACAAATCTGGAGTAACAGATTCTAATCTGATCTTGTACCATAGGGAATAAAAACGATAAGTAAGTGATGATTCACACGAGGCTACGCAACGAAAAACGGTGGCCAACAAACATCAACGGACGCGGATGAAATTGGAAATGACGCTTGGACACGTAACATTCCTACATCAACTTTCGCCATCGATCGACCCATTTGCCATTCCGGAGCTCCCTTTCGAATGTGCAATTCTGAGCGAAGGGAGCTCTAATATTCAATCGGATGGTCAGCACCCAAAATAATGCATCCTCGCCTACCATACATCTGAGATGCCTCCAATCAACCGGCTTTGCTCCCTCTGATATAGTGAAGTCTTACAACTTCTTCCAGGGGAGAAAACGAGCCCCATGGGAGGATTGAGGGAGGAGGTATCCAAGTAACGGCCGGCCACACTCAAGGGAATCTCCAGCTGTTTTCGTCCATCTCCATCCTATCTTATCCCCCCTTCCCTTCGACCTACCGCACACTTTCTAATTGGCCACCCATCCTCTTCGTCCCCTTTCCCTCTCTGATCTCCATCTGCATCTGTCACCAATGGAGTCTCTACAGTGTCTCAACAAGAGAATGAGGGAAGGGAAGGGAGGGGGCAAACCATCTTAGCATGACTAATTATATACCTATCGATTCAGTCGCTGGTCAAACTTCCTTCCGTACTTGTCATGCCTAATCAGCATCTCTTCCCTACTTTCTCTCATCTGATAAGACCCCACACGTCATCTACATTCCCACCGTGTCACATTGACTGGGGGCTATCCCCAGATCAGGCGAGGCAGACTAATCAATACAGGCTACCGTACGGGGCGTCAATCAATTATCGATTAGTGGGCGGGGCGAGGGGCGGATTATCGATCGATAAGGGCGTGCAATGAATCAAGTAAGCTGCTCTCTCTCTCTCGGAAGAGAGGGTGATGGTGAGAAACACGGAGAGGGAGAGAGGGAGGGGGTTAGAGGCGGGAGGAGGGGAGGCGAGAGAGGGGGAGGAGGGGGAGAGACAGAGAGGAAGAGAGAGAAGGATGCGAACGAGAGTAGTGAGTGAATGTGATGGAGGGACAGAGGGACGAGCAATAGAGGGAGAGGAGGGGGGAGGGGGGGGGGCGGGAGTGAGAGGGACGAGCAATAGAGGGAGAGGAGGGGGGAGGGGGGGGGGCGAGAGAGGTCAGAGAAGGCAGACACTGCAGGGGAGGAGGAGGAGACCCCTCTCGAGCATATGAGAAGGAGGGAGGAGGAGAACAGTGCCCCGCGGTCCGAAGGGAAGAAGGGCAGAGACGTAGAGGAGGAGGAGGGTTGGAAGAAGGGGATGGGGTAAAGGATGTTCGAGAGGAGAATCGAGAGAACGAGTGATCATGCATGCAATTAGAGAGCGTGCTGGATGATGAATGAACCATTGAGATGATCTTTGCATCCAATCAATGGGATCAAACTCCTCCATCGCCATGGTAATCACTTCTTACAGCATGCAAATTGCCAGCTCATCAACGATCAGTCTCTCCAAGAACTGTTCGATCATTGTATGCTGCCGTAGCACCTGACCCCTGCGGTCATTCACATCATCCACTTCAGAGATCAAAGATCAACTTGCACCCCAGGGGGCAGATCAATGCTCCTTTTGCATGGGGCAGTAGATGCATTCGTCCGCTTCTTCCTCTTATTTCCTCTCTTTCTTTCTCGAGTTTGGGACGGAATGAAGGAGAGAGGGAGAGAGAGAACAAATAATGGAGAGAGAAGCCAGAGAGGGGGGGGGGGGAGATTCGAGTGTGTGATGGAAGGCAGTGAATGTGCATATATACTCGAATGGGACGACGATGATGACGATCTCTTCCCTTGATATGGGAAGAGGAATGGAGATACGGAGAGAGGGGAGGAGGGGAGGGTGATTCGGATAATGGATTGCGGCGCCCATGCACCTCTACGTAGAAAAATCAAGAATTTCATGGATAGTTATCGGAGGTTGATGATCGGTAGTAGTTCAATAAGCGATCGCTCGAGTGTCCGGATCCCTTGCAGGGATGATACTACTGCATCAATCCATTCATGAATCATTACTTGGACGATCCGTGTTCAGCAAAACACCGAACAAGTGCTCTTCGTGTGCAGCATTCGCCCATCACTGCAGCTCATCCCATTTATCCATTCAGAGATCAAAGATCAACTAACTCCGCACAAGGGGTTCAGTTGAAGTGAAGGGGATGCATGGGGTCATTCCGTGTCGGAAATGAAGGAGTTACGAGATAGTAGAGAGGGGGAAGGGAAAAGGGATTGGGAGGAAGGATGGAAGAGAGGGGGGAAGGGATTGTAGGATGAGGGAAAGGTCGGAACAGCGGAAGGACGAGAGGGGATTAATTGTCCAATGGAAATTGAGGGTATTTATAAAAACGTAGGAACATTATACTAGCAGGCTTGGACATGACGCTTCAAACCCACTCGTGAAACATTAATTGTTCAATGGAAATTGTTGTTCTTTATATAAAAACAATAAGGAGAGAGACATATCTCAGCTTCTGGATATTCCACCTCAAACACCACTCGTGAAACCCCAAAGCACATCTCGTCATCTCCGAAAATCAGCTTCACCCGCAAACGCACAATTTATTCCTTTTTCGGGGCGCGAGCACAGATCGAATGGTGAAGGAGTGGAGGCAAAATAGCCCTGGGCATTCCTTCGAGCATCCGCAAATAAAGATATATCGCCTTTTAAGTTATGCGACATTCCACCAATACCTATGCAGGCATCCGCAATCTTAAACTTGTCACATTTCCTAGCCCACGAAATATCTGGTTGAAATTTGTGTTCCCCTTCCCTAATTCATTCATTCATTCCTTACAAACATCATCCATCCCTCTCCTTTCCTCCTTCATTACCTCACTTCTCTCTCTACAGCAATGAGTAATTCTCTCCCTCTATCAAATATGCATGATCCGCGAGCCTTTCCTTTTCAATTTCTGCTCCACTTTTCGTCCATTCTTTTCAACAACAAAGGAGGGAACTTCCAGATTCTGCGACGGAGTCAAAGCACATTCGAAGAAGAAAGAGAGAGAGAGAGAGAGAGAGAGAGAGAGAGAGAGAGAGAGAGAGAGAGAGAGAGAGAGAGAGAGAGAGAGAGAGAGAGAGAGAGAGAGAGAGAGAGAGAGAGAGAGAGAGAGAGAGAGAGAGAGAGAGAGAGAGAGAGAGAGAGAGAGAGAGAGAGAGAGAGAGAGAGAGAGAGAGAGAGAGAGAGAGAGAGAGAGAGAGAGAGAGAGAGAGAGAGAGAGAGAGAGAGAGAGAGAGAGAGAGAGAGAGAGAGAGAGAGAGAGAGAGAGAGAGAGAGAGAGAGAGAGAGAGAGAGAGAGAGAGAGAGAGAGAGAGAGAGAGAGAGAGAGAGAGAGAGAGAGAGAGAGAGAGAGAGAGAGAGAGAGAGAGAGAGAGAGAGAGAGAGAGAGAGAGAGAGAGAGAGAGAGAGAGAGAGAGAGAGAGAGAGAGAGAGAGAGAGAGAGAGAGAGAGAGAGAGAGAGAGAGAGAGAGAGAGAGAGAGAGAGAGAGAGAGAGAGAGAGAGAGAGAGAGAGAGAGAGAGAGAGAGAGAGAGAGAGAGAGAGAGAGAGAGAGAGAGAGAGAGAGAGAGAGAGAGAGAGAGAGAGAGAGAGAGAGAGAGAGAGAGAGAGAGAGAGAGAGAGAGAGAGAGAGAGAGAGAGAGAGAGAGAGAGAGAGAGAGAGAGAGAGACGAGAGAGGGGGAGAGGAGGAAGGGGAGGGGAGAGAGAGAGAGAGAGAGAGACCACTTACACTTACTGAATTACCGGGAAAGAAGTCCTTTCCCACACATTCTATTCACAGAGGGAGGCATTCCACTACAATTTAACGCCGGAAGCCCATGCACTTTTTACAATGCACACTAGACTGTCACGATACAAATTGTTCAATCACAAGTTTTGAACAACATCAAGTACTGCACATGAGCAATAAAATGAAATCAGTTTGCGATAGCTCAAGATGGTGTAGGTACCGTACCCTGACGTAGTTGCAGTGGACGGCGTCGTGCAGTGGAACGTCGCCGAATTGAGAACGCGCGTTCGGATCCGCACCCTTCCTGCAATTTGGTGTTGTAGACGGACACGTTCAAGAAGTTATTGCTTTCAACAGAGCAGGTTGATCCTTAATAAACGGTTCGCAATACAGACTTGACTGTTGCATCGAACTGAAAAAGCCAAGCCGAATAGAGAGGAAGGTAGATAGCATAAAATCAAGGCAGACTTCATCGCACAAATTTTCAGCGGGAGGTTTATCTAACCTTACCAATTTATCCTAATGAACACCCGCAAGGAAGCTCAAGCCATAAACTCCCTGCTCTTGGCACTTCTTTTGGTCCTTCACTATTCGCGTTGAATATCGCGGTCAAAGGTTAGATAAATTGAATATAACCAATCCAGATCTACTTTCTCCAAATATACAAATCGAAATCTAACTGAGCAGCGGGATAAAATAGAAGCCTGCCATAAATAAAGGTGTCAAATACACTCACTTTTAACGCCTGCAATACCTCCTTGGATACCCCCTAATTATCGCGTCTCGTTCAAGTGTGAAATCAAGAAAAGCTGCCACGGGAAAAGAGTGAACCTTTTGCCTAATCGAAAGGAAATACTAATTGATGAGTTGGCGCTTCAGTTCTTCATCACTTTTCTTCAATAAGTTCTAACTGCATCATTCAAGTCAAACATAGCGCACTCACATTTCAAAAATCATTTGCAAACACTGCCTGGCCTATTTCGAGTTTTGATCATTCCTCATATTCTGATCGTGTTAGAAATTGCAATTCAGCAGACTTTGAGATCACATATCACCAAACACTTCTAGTAAAATCTAGCCGGTGATTCTGCGCCCCCCCCCCCTAATATAATATCTAATAATGATAGTGTGAAAGTTCGATACATTCTCGCCTTACAATTCACTAATTACTCACTTGAGGAGGAAATCGACGCAATCGACTCGATTGTTCGATGCCGCCTCGTGCAGGGGAGTCCACCCCGCGTTGTCGCTCTGATTCACCTGAATCATAATAATAATAATATTATTATTATTATTAAACCTTTAATAAATAAAAACATTTAACACTAATTTGAACATCATGACGATGCATTCGTGAGGTAGACAATCGACCGTTATCTCCCGTTCCCATCTCACGCTGTAGGCACAACAAATGTATTTTTCTCGAAACATCGATGCACATTGAAAATTTGTGTTTCACGACGCTCGCATAAACTTGAGACAAATATTTCTTGCATTTCTATGCATTTCATGCTTATTAAAAAATCTCTGCATTCATATTCCACTCAATATCAGAGTTGAAAAAACATGGTAACTGATTGTGAGGAAAATTTGTGTTTCAAATTGGTTCCTTAGGGCAGCGTTATTCAAATAATGGGATCAAGATGTGCTTTCCAATTTGAATATAAAAATGTCATTTGCTATCCCAAAGAGGCATTCATTCATTGAATTCCCTTTTAAACTGACAAATCAAACAACAATCATAATCATTCCCCCCCCCCTCCTCACCTCTGCTCCATCAGCCACAAGCTGCTCGCATGTGCTGACATCTCCCTTCTTCGCAGCCACATGCAATGGCGTCTCGCCCCGTCCATTACGACGATGCACCTTAGACTAGGCGGGTTTATTATTTTAAACATTTAAAATTAAAATTAGTCCATAATCCCACACTCTTTCAATCATTTTCAGCTTTCAACTCCCGCTACATTCTCGCTGCAATTCTCCTAATCACTACTTGAAGAACACTCTCACGGATAGATCCTTAGCATTCCCGATCAAACAATTTTATTCATAAAAAATCAAGTAATAACTCTTCCCAACTTCTCAACCCCCGTTACCTTCCTGTTTCAGCGTCACTACACAGCGAGGAAACTTTCCCAACAGGCGATTAATCTACAGCATTTGTTCCTATACTATCTCCTCCTCACTCCTCACTTTTGGTGCCTTTCTTCTTCCAGGCCCTGTCGATGGAGCTCCACCGGGTGTCACTCCACCCGGGGTGAGGGGAGAGGCCAGCAGCTCCCCTCCATCTGTCGACCCCGATGGAGAGGGCTGCTCCATCTATAATTTATTAGTTTTTTTTATTATATATATAAATTAA
>LS486332.1:46843-98751 GCA_900490705.1 Pristionchus arcanus
CTACAGTATATTATTATTAATTATTTGAATAAATACTATAAATAATAAAAGTACATCTCTTCCTATTACTTCCCGTTCGCCTGTTAGAGTTTACTCGAAACAAAAAAGCTGCCATTCTCTCTTTCGATCTTTCCCCTTTAACATCATCCCTTCTGTCCAACCCCCTTCAAACTCGAATCAATACAAATCACAAACTATTAGAGCTGAAATCCTGTTCATCGTTGACTTCGGAGACGAAATTTCACGAGGAATGCCCCCAATCTCATCACCTTCCCTTATCACACTCCCTCCCCCCTCCCCCCTCTCTCTAGTGATTACATGGCTGCTGCTCTTATCAGATGAGGCGTGTACGTCACATTGATTTTCAGTGAACCAGGCTGTTTCTGGTCATGCTGATGCTACTTACTTCCGATTTGTCTTATTATAAATTAGAGCTTTGCCAAGCGTTTAAAATATATATCAGAGAGCCTAATAGTGAATCTTTTCCGTACGATTTCAAACCGGGAATTTTATTTTTCGTACATTTAATATCTATCTAACCCCGGGTAGTGTAATGTTAGAGTGCAACATCAAAATATTTTATTATAGCTCGTTCGCTCACTATGAATCATGTTTCAGTGACTCTTCATAGTACTTCAAAATCTTGATTGCACTGATTTCTTCCACACCGCCAAGAAGAAAGTCAAACATAGCCCATACGTAATTTCATTTACCATTTACAAATTAAAATTACATAAATAATTAAATAAATGCGCACCTGCTTGATCCTGGCCATTTGCTGTCGCACACTCACTGGATAGGAAGTGGTTGTAGTGACGACTGGAGAGGAAGAACGAGAGACCTCACCCAAATTGAGCTGAAGACGTTTGTTATGAGCATAGAATAATACAAATTTCATTCAAAACATTGAATGCATACAATTATTCTATTACTTAGAGAGAAAACTAACTTCCCCACTTGCATTGCGCGACGTTTTTTTTTTCATGTAAAAAAATGACAGTGTAATCAATTCAAGTGTACGCTGTCCTTAGTCAAAGCACACTTGAGACGCAAACTCTACTATATTTTAAACTATCATTACTCCCAGTGGATTCATGTTTCTCTATTTCTATCAATATGCGCTGGAGTGGAAAGGGAAGAGAGGATTGAAGGCCCTCTCTTCCTCTCGAAAGATCTCCTCCCTTCTACGTACTTTCCCTAAGCAGGATTAGTCCCTTCGTAACCCGACACTTTCTAGTCACAAGTACCGTTGCAGTTAATGCATTCCCACCTTATTTGCAAGCACAAATTGGAATTGAATGGAAACGGCAGGCTCTATGAAAGAGGAGGGAGAAAAGCTAAACGAGTGAGGGGTGGAATATACTATATAGAAGAGAAATCATAATGGCTTCTTCAGCTTCTTTTTGCGTGTAGCTATCACATTTACGACGCCCTATTCAATTACCCCATTAAAGAGAATGAACGAATCCTTTCTTAATTGTGCAAAAAAATGCGTATTGCATTCCTTGTTTTCTTAGTCTCTTCAAGCGACCAAAAAGCATGCAATATACCGAACGAGAGAGCAAAACACTCGCGAATCAACCTGAAGAGGGGGGTTCAAAGAAGAGAGGAGAGCAGAGAAAAAAATGGAAACTGGAGGAGCGAGATAGAATGGCAAAACCAGAGAGCGGATAGAGAAGAAAAGGATTGCGAGCCGTTTGATTTGTTAGAGCAGCCGAGAGTGCAGAAGAATACGAGACGAAAAAATAGGAGGGAAGGGGGAAGAGAGAGAATAGGGAGAAGGCTGAATCATTCAATCCCTCCTACCAGGCGCTTTTTGTACACCGGAAACAGCAAATGTGAATAGATCAGAGATCTCTCCATCTCATTACCATAATCAGTCTCTCAATTAGTCAAATCTCTCACCTTTGGTGTGCTCGGTCTGTTATCGTCGTCGTCCATGCCTCAATCAATCG
Source organism: Pristionchus arcanus (assembly GCA_900490705.1). Classification (NCBI taxonomy): domain Eukaryota; kingdom Metazoa; phylum Nematoda; class Chromadorea; order Rhabditida; family Neodiplogasteridae; genus Pristionchus; species Pristionchus arcanus. Next base: position 48,799 of record LS486332.1, read on the forward strand.
ATATTCTTCCCCTGAATCTACCGTAATCCAATAATTTGTGTGTTCAATCAAAGATAGCGAAGGGCCGACGCGGGATGCTCTCAAACCGATTATTCACGAATCTTCAACTCCACAGATTACAGTTATCAAAATATTTTATTCTCGATACATACAACCAAAATGTACATTGCTCCAAAATCTGGAGTGTGTCGTCATTATTAGGCAATGTGTAATGGGGAGAAGGGGTGAGTGGGCTAAGAATAGGGGGTGAGGGATTGTGTTCAATACTTGGCAATGTGTTAATGTTATTCAGGTCCTAGAACGAATCTGTGTAAGGCTACTATGCTCTACATGCGAGTGGGGAGGGGATATACACACTTTGGAAGTAGTATCTCTCTCAGGTTTGAGAGGAATTCGGGAACTGGATCCTAGAATCCTAGGTTGCACCTCATTTGTAGTTTGTAGTCAAGTTTCGATTTTTTTCTTACCGTATTCTGTATTTCGATTTTTTTATTTTTCTTTTCTTTTTTTTCACAACATTGCTGGGTGCCTATAATTATTCTAACTACTATTTTTATTATTAATTTTAAAAAAAATTATTATTTAACGTTGAGAGAAACATATCATTGCAATTCATACTGAAATGGCACAGTCCAACTCTGAATTCCGCACAATTCGCCTCCCTAAGTTGCGCGTGAGCATAAGCCTAAAGCATTTTTTTTTAGAAACATCGCCTGGATACGTACTGCAGTATGCTTCCCAGGTACTCACTGGCGAATATATTTTGATATATAATAAAAAATAGTAGATAGAATAGTTATAGGCACCTAGCAGTTGTGAAAAAAGAAAAAAAAAGTGAAAAGACGAATACACTAAGAAAGAATCAAAACTTGACTACAAACTACAAGTGAGCTCAAGGATTCGTACGGGTTTTAGGATCTAGTAATTCGGGAACGATAAAAGTCTGGGAATATCTATGGGAGGGCGGGTACCGGTAGGTCATTTACTCTTTTCTTATGCTGGTTGCATGGAATCATCGTTAGTGAGCGAGTGTGGGCCGTCCTTCTGAGTGAGTGTGCGGTGTGAGGTGAGGAAGGGACAGACGAAGGAAGGAGGAAGGGGGAAGGGGGGTCGGGAAAAAATGGAACAAAGTGAATGCAAAGTGAAACGGAGTGCACTACATAGCAACTGTGTGTTTAGTAACTCGGTTAATACTGCTGACAGGTCATGCTAGAGATTTACAATGAAGGCAGAATACGAATGGAGCGAACCGAGTGAGATGATACAATCTACTACCGTAACCCGGTGCTAATCTACTGTATGCAAGGAAAGTATAAAGTGAAACAAGAATGCAGTCAAAGGGAAGACTTCGTTTTGTACAAGCAAGAGAGGGGGATATCAACTAGGCGCATATTAATCTCAATTGTACTCTACTATTGTGAAAGCGTCCATTGGAGAGTCAAGCAAAGCAGTTGGAAAAGGGAAGCATTGGCACGATTCAATTCCAGTTTAGTATGCAGAAGAAGGTTACCTAGTTATTAAAGCTGTAGGAGTAGAGGGGGAATCCTGAGAGACAGGGAAGGAAAGGAAGGGTTCTAACAATATACACAATCACACACTAATCATCTCAATAGCCGCGGAGGTGGTCGCGACAGCGTCCGCGACGTTGGGTGGCGCGTCGGGCGCTCGAGCCTCACGCTCCGCATTGTCACGCTCTATCTCGATCTGAGCGAAGCACAGCGCCATGAAATCAGCCTGGAAACGAAGATCAAAGATTAGACGGCCAACTACCGTAACCGGCTAATAGGCTATCGTGAACTGAAAGAGAGGGGAGACATACGTAAGAAGAGAAAAGCTTGAGCACTCGTGGCTTCCTATCGCGTCGTCGGCACTCGAGGATGAATGAAGAACCGTCCTCCAACACCTAAATACCATTGATGAAAACAACCATTTAGGGCTGGCTTTTCTCGTTTCACAGCATAGTCATAAAGCCTACCACAACTAGTCTCATCAATATAGCCAACGTTCTCGTGTTCAAAAAGTATTTATAAATGACTGATCCCGACTTATCCAAACCCAGCATTTTCGAGTTTCACAGTGCTTTCATTACACGGAAAGATCAGTGGTGAATACGAGAGAACAAGAGAGCACAGAGAAAAAAAGGGGTCAACTCTCTCACTCTCTCGACTCTCTCCAAATATAACGCTCTCTCGCACTAAACATAGGGAAAACAAAAGTTGAACTATAGTATGCGAATACGCTTAATTAATTAAAACGAGTATTTGCAATTGGTAGATCTCATGATTATCGAATTTAATAGTTGGTTGGAGCACATATTCGAAAGCATAATGCAGAATTACAGTCGAAAAAGTTAGCGCTACTGTGTTTAGTACCAAAAAGGGCCTAAAAATTCAGCTGATTATCACTTGTTGCTGTGCTTTTTGCGTTACTTTTTGCAGCAAAATTCGCTCCGCCCACTCGTTTCGAATTCACCATTCTGCGTTGTGTGCCCTTTTCGTGATTAGCAGTAAAACCGCCAACAACCCAATATTTCCCATTTTTCTGTGCTCCAATATATTTACATTGTTCCACACTTATTGCTCATCGCACTAATAGTAACACTGTCGTGTTCTACAATTATTAACAACTCCCCCCCCCCCTCCCTTCCCCTTACCTTATATCCATGGACTTCCTCCCACTCCAACACCGTCTCCATGTCATCGTCGCTGCGGGAGGGCACGTACAAGGACTGCAAATTACGTTATTATTTTTTATTAAAGTAAAATATTTATATGTTTATAAAATCAAAAACAAAAAAAATCTCCCAGTGAAACTCACGCTTCACGTATAACATATCCCCTTGGCAGTACGAGCCCATAAATATTAATCCGACGTATATATGTATGACAAAAAAGTACTAACATCAATCTCGACGTTGTCGTCCACTTCCCTCAGACTGATGGAGTCGAATCCGACAGTGAGAACGACTCTCGATTCGACGACCTTCGAAGGGAAGGAGGGAGAGGAGGAGGAGGAAGCACCTGTAAGAACAAGTTAGGGCATCCAGCACATTCCTCGTTTCACCCACTCTATGCCTCACGAGCGAGCAGTCTGATTCAGTCTAACTCCGAATTCTATTCTAAAACAAACACTTATAAAAATAACAAACCATTGGTTGCCGTAGGTTGCCTCTCGAGAGTACATACGGGGAAGGAGATGGAAGAGTATCCGGGAAGGGAACGAGCCAGGTCCATGTACTGCAAAGTTAAGAACTTATGCCAATGGTATAAGTTATGGAACACCACGATTCATGTCTCACGTCTTTACATATTTGAAGAAGTAATGCATCGCAGCTTACGGAGTAAGATTTAGGTCAAAATAAGACCGAATTACCTGTCCCATTCTTTCCTCTGACTGCAGAGCCTTCAGTTGGTACATCTTATGCGCAGCACGGATCTTCCCTGCAATTTTTGTTTATTTCTTAGTTTAGATTTATTCTATTTCCTCGCTATTATCTTCCATTCACTATTCTTGATTGACACAATATTAAAGAAGGAGTTCCACGAACTACTCGGCCGCTATGCAAAGTGAGGAATGAGAGGGAGCGCGTTCCTAATTTTGCATACTCTCTCGCTCGTTACCGGATCTTCAGGGCCATTTGGAACGCAGCCAAATGCTCATATCCCAGTTCAAACGGAAATTTTAAACATGGGAGATTCGAAAGCGTGACCGGGTAACCGTGACCGCCCATCTCAGATTGTGAACTCAGTAAACCAGATGTTCGTGGTAATCCTCCTTTAATAAAAGTATCAAAAAAGCTCAAAACCAGAATACATTCATCTATTCGATAGACAAATTCGGAACATTATAATGCAGTTAATAATATTTTACCCTGGTTGATCTCAGCTACAGTCTGGTAGAAGACGAATCGTGCGAATGTTGCGTCTCGCAGGCACAATTCACGCTCACGGGAGGGATCGAACAACCACTTCCTGAGAATTGGAGAGCATTTTTAAACGAATCATTCAACTATCACTTTCTTCTCCTATCCATCGGACTACATCTAACACGTCAAACAAATTTAAAAATAATACAATTCTGACCTTAATACAATACAGGAAGATGCGGATGAGGAATAGTTGTGGATGTAGATCTGATGGATACACTCCGACGGAGCCAGCTTACGATCTGTGAATTATTGATTTATTGGAGTGGCAGCCTTAAGTTTTTCGAACATTTCGCCCTAAGCACTGTCTTACCTTGAAACATGCACTCATCTTAGACACATTGAAATTATTTTTGATAGATCGCTTTCAATCGAAACTGATCTTCGGTTTGGGTTCTCATAACCGCGTTGATCAATAAATCTACCTAGTTTGCCCTACTCGCCCCTACTCACCAAAATTATTATCCATTGTCTCGAAAAGGGAGCAGGATGCAGCATATTCTCTACTCAGTTCCAGACGCTTCTGTAGCATGGAGAAGAGAGAATCGGCTGTTGCTGTCTTCCTGAACAGTGAGGAATAGGTATTTTTCTTATCAAGATCTACGTGCAATCAATATCAGCCTCACTTCCCGCATGAACGATTTGTATCATATGTGAAACACTAAATAAACTACTACTAACTTATTCTTAAAAATATCGAGTATAGAGTGGAAAAAACACGTATTAGATGTGGCACCGTACCTGACATTGAGTGCTATCGTGGACTGATCGGGAAGGAGCACCCTCACTTCCACTTCCACTGCCGGCTCTGAATCCATCAGAAACTCCTGCACCATCTCCGAATCTGCAAGAAGATGAATGCCGTTAGAGCACAACTAGTTGTTTATTCTCTACCAAAAAGACTGTCACGAGTGAATTTCAACAGTAATATAACTAACCAGCAATAACGACGATAGAGCAGATTCTCTCCAGATACTGCTCCAATCCTCTCCTTCGTGAGTCCATTTGTTGATCGGATAGGGAGAACGGCCACTGCAAAGGAATTTCATATTGTTAGAATATTTCAATACGCTGAGGCTCCCAACAATCATGTAAAATCATACTATCGAAGTTCCCAAAAATTCATAGATATGCCTTGAGCAACGAAGAACAGATCCTCCAAGGCTATTTCAGTTTTTTTTGGGATATTACCACAAGGAAATATTGAACTCGTCCGCGAGTCTCGCACATATGAATTCCCTAAAACCCAAACCATCCGGCTACTCAAATTAACCTTTCCGGGCAACTTCGGGAAGGAGAAGTCGATGAATTCGCTTCGTAGCATTGAATTGAGAGCGACAAAATCGGAGTATCGTCGAGATCCCAGATGACGACCAGCCATGTGGATGTTGAACACCTGATAACCATTTGTTATTATACTATTTCCGGACGATAAAAATCCAGTTCAGAGAGTTCTAGTCATTGTAAAAGATCACATGGGGTATGTCGAAAAGCACCTTGTATTACATTACAAAACAATTGCATCTTGATAGAAGTGATGTTCCACACTTACTAAATATCTTTGTTCTCTTTGTTGCACCATCTTTTTCAATAAATCCTTCGGTGAGAGTAAAACAATCTCCAATCCGACATACCGTATACTTCTGTCCATCACTATCGATGACTGTCTTGTGGGAGGGAATGGTGATCGGAAGGGAGCGACACTCCGAGTAGTCATGTCTTAACGGGAGTACCATTAGGGGATACCTAGTGAGGAACACTCCGGGCTGATACTTTCAGCATTCACATTTGCCAGGCTCAGCACAGCTTCAGGTTCGTTCTGTAGAGCGTAGTGAGACCATACTAATATTACCAGAAAACACATAGTTTCCTAATAATGACGCAATTCTCACCTGTAGGGTGAATTGGACACTGGGTATCCTCCGAGATCGTCTCCACACTCGTATCGAAGGGCACTGCAAATAATTAGTAAATAGACGTTTCCGATATTCACATACCTCTTGAGTTCAGTGCCATGACTCATTTATTCTCTACCATATATGTACTTATAAAATCAAAATATTTTATCTTCAATCTCTATTAATCAAGCCAATAGTCCCTCTCCCAAAATATCTCCTTCATGTGACTTGTCTATTGACAGTCTCTCCTCTTAATTAGGTCCATTTTCTTTCCCATCTCAACAACACTCTTGCTATCTATCTTCAGGGGGGGCGAGATCCATCGTGATATCCCCTCCCCTCTCTCCCTTCCTCCTTTTCTTCCCCCTCTAATCGTCTAATTTCTCGTGTGAAAGTGCTTCAGTTCACGTGAGAGATGAGAGGAGAGACGCTCAACTTTACAGCAACCAACCAGTACTTTTAATTCTTTTCTCCTTCTCTTACGGGTGTGAAATCGAACCAATGAGCGACCAAAACATCGATTACGACTGGTTAATTGCAGATATCTTGAGATACGAAGAAAAGAAACGGTGATAAGTGAAACCTCACGTATTCGGCGAATACGATCAAAATACCATCGAGGCGATCGATAATTTCTACCGTACCTGTCCATATCAGGGTCCTCGACGGAAATCACGACCATCTGCAATCGATCTCCGCCATTCTTGATCTGCTGCACGACCTGTTTGTGAGTCGCGCCCTCGACGTTCGCGCCATTTCTAAATTCAAATATTTCACGGTTCTTCTGCCCTTCCGGCGTAAACGCTCGTAAAGGTCACGCTCTCCCACATGAATCGTCCCGTAATGGAGCGACTGAATAAACAATTCCATACGCGAGCGAATGAGAAATTCGTGCGAGAAAACTGCCCGAATTATGAAGACAAACAATGACGTTGCCTATGTGAATATCGGAAAACACGAAAGACCCGATGCATCTACGTTTCTGGGGCTTGACTAATCTATTCAAACTGGCTACAAAGTAATTCCACTTAGTGATCACTACATCCAAAATAGCCAGAAGATATGTATCTGGAGCCTACAAAACTGATGGATGTGGGCGTGAAGTCACAACTATGGACCTCGCGTTTCTATGCTTCGCAGATATCACAAATCTTCCAAAGTTGCCCACAAAGCACTATCATATCTTCTGTAGTGAAAAAAACAACAACAATGATAATGTAAAGTAAACATACACTTGTAGTATCCTATCTCCCTTCCTCAGTCCGGCCCTCTCTGCTGCTCCTCCGGGAAGAACGGCACTCACCTCAACAACAGAAATACGATTGTCATCAGAATTCCCTCTCTCCGTTCTCCCTTATCTCTCGCGACTTGGTGAGAATCGTGCAGAAATTCATAGTGACATCCCCCGACATAATCCTCATTTCCATAGCTGTCCACACCCCGCAGCCAATCCATCTATCCAAGGGAAGACTGTCGTCGTCAAAACAACAATAGGCGAAAACAAGTCTCTTACATGCTGGAGAGGGGCGTACAAATCTCCGTTGATGCTCCTCAACTGGCCTCCCTCTGAGACTTGTCCCTTCACGTTGAATCCGAAACCTGCAATGACAACTCGGATGAAATAGAGATCGAAAAAGAGAGGGATGAAAAATTTAGCAATTCGTTCATCAAAAGATACTTGGTTTTTGCTAATTTGCAACAAAGTAGAATAAATTTATATATTCGAAAGAATGTCAATTTGCGCTTCCTCCTTCACAATCAAACCTCGTCAGGATTATGAAATGTCCGGCTGTTTTTCGTCAACAAAAGTGCATTCGATCCTAGGTCTCTATTTGCTGCTCATGATTCTATGTCGAGAGAGGGGAAAGGCAATATGGAAAATAGACTCATATGACTACTAATGATCATGCGCTTCCATTACACGGATGAATGTCAATGTCTGCCATTTGGTCAGGGCTTCTAATACGAATTTAATGAGTTTTTGGGCTAAGACTACTTCATTAAAGTCTTAATAACGAACCAGTTAAGGTCGGAATACCTGTCTGAGACTTGACGATTGTCACTAGATGGGGCTTCGGATTGAATGGAGTCCGATATCTGGAGTGGTACCGAGACTGCGAATGTGGAGCGGGCCTGCCAAATTTGTGTTTCAAATTATAAATTTTTCAAATTATAGAAAAATTGACAATCATGAGAGCATAACTAGTCAAAAATATACCTCAAACCAATGCCATTTTTCGAGGCAATATATATTAAAGAAGGAGAGGCACGAATGCTGGCTCACTTAACACAGGCGAGCGGCGCACGCCAATTTGCATACGCCGTCTCTTCGTTGCCCTTCTATCTCTTGCTCATTGCCTGCACGATCAGGGGAGCTTGGCACCCAGCCAATCGGCCATATGTCAGTTCAAAAGCAAATTTAAAACATGGAAGTTCCGTTTCTGGATCTAATCACCTTATTTCTTGCAAAATTGTAAAGCAACGGAAATAAATAAATGAATGAATGAATGAAGTTTTGAAAGTGTTATAGAATGCTCATACCACATCATCTGGCATAGAGAACTCACTTAGCCTGATATTCGTGCCCCTCCCCCTTTAATTATTCAAACTTGTCCAATAAATAACTACAAACCGATAAGATTGCCCTCCCCCGTATTCATCCGACGATTCGTCACTCTCGTCGTACATCTGATACAGTAGGGACTGAATCTGTAATTTAAAAATATATTAAAATTAAAATAAATAAATAAATCACAAATAAAACATACTTTGACAAGCGGAGCGCAATCACAACTTCCAGTCACGAAGTGAGCATAAACACAATCTCACACGAATAACATCGAAATGATTCACCCAATTATCTAGGCTATTCCAGAATCGAGAATATTTCGAAATGCGCAGTTTCTAGTAGGAAAGAAAAAGAATGAGCATCCACTGTGAAATAATTGGAATAGAACGGTGAAAAGCGAGATGAAAGGAAGGGTGGGATAGAGATAGAAAAGGGGATAGAGAGTGAGATCGTTGCTTTAACGGAAGTCAATACCGGGGGAGGAGAGGTGACTATCCTGTTCCCTCCCTCTACTCAATCAATCGAGACTGACTACGCTAAGAGAGGGAAGGGACACGATGAAAAGAGACTGAGTGGATTCGATAAGGAATGGAGACGAGAAGGAGAGAGGCAGGCAGTCTTCAGAAGGACTGAGTCTCTCTCCATCTCTCTTGTGCAGCCCCTCTCCATTCACTTCTTCGGCCACTCAGAGCCCCTTCTTCTCCCTTCTCTCTTCACTCTTTTCCCGCGAGAGTCCCGTCGCGAAGCCGTATTGACTGGACAGCCAGGACGAAGAAAAGACGAATAAGGGAAGAGGGAGAACAACTTGGCCCTTCTCTCTCCATCTTCATCAAAAAATGAGACATGCACACACGCTAGACCCTGTCTACCCGGAGAAACATATGAGTAAATAATGTATTATACGAAAGGCAACACGGGGACATAAATAAGAATCACTCTACCTAATTGGACACATCACAATGATACGAAAGTTACGCGTCAAAGACGAGTGAAATCAGCGAAAAAGTCGTTAAAGTTCGCAAACGGGTAAAATCGCTCGAGACGCTTATCCGGGAATTAAAAAGTTGAGAACCGTCGAAAAGATAAAAGAATGGAGAGTGTGCGCGCCCACTTGGCGAATTGCCAAGGGGGTTGAAATAGTGTGGTAAACAGAGAGAGAGTTCTTTCACGGCCCATCAAGTGTGGCTCACGGTCCGGTTCTTATCGGCTACTGATTTCATTTTCGATGACTCACGTGCCTCTTATCGATTTATCTTTTTTATGACCATAAAATTATTCATTGTTGCGAAAACGATTGCTCAGGAGTGGCATTATTGTGCACTCGCTTTACCGTTTTCAAATTTGGCGCCCTCATCGAAATAAGACTTCATCTCCGTAATCAATACGAGGCCTCTCTGTCTTCTTGTGTCCCTCTCCCTCTCTCTTCCACTCTATTTTTGTTGTGTACCACTCCATTCCCCTTAGCCCTTCCACATCTTCCAGGTTCCTCCGAATTACAAGTGGTCATGTCTCTCAATCCCACTGTTGCTGAACGCCGACGACAGGTATACAATATTTAAAAAAAGAAATTTAGTAATTTTTATAAACCATTTTAGAGTGGGAATTACTAGGGAAGTTTAGGCGTGCAAGGCAAAAAGAAAAATTAAGAAAGTATTGTCCCGTAATTCCTTCGACTCGCCCTCGCTCATTCTTTATGAAGAATCCCTTTTCTTCGTGAAGAATGATCGCATCGCTCATTTAATCGCGCAGAATAAGGGTTCTTCATGAAGAAAGAATGAGAAGGAAGGGTGAATCCTTTTTCTTCATACTGACAGACTAGACCAAATATCAGTGTTCATATCAAAATTGTGTACGAAAGTAATCCGATGTAAGAGGTTTTAAATTTTTTTGCAGATCAGTAGCGTTGTTCCCCACAGTTTCACGAATTCCAGGTGCTTGTCGGCCCTCTTCCTGATGATTTTCTCCGTTTGATCAAACCCTCGTCTTCATCTGCCGAGGCCGCACCCTACGACCCTGCAACTGCAGCCCATGTGGCCACGCCTACCCAGGTACTCATCAAAATTATTTGATTTCAGTAGTCTCAACATATCTTAGTGTCGGTAGACTAAGTTGCTCTCAAAGGTCACCCTTATGTTCCTATCACCTGAGAACTGGTTCTCGATAGTGAGATGTTAGCATGCATTACACTCTGATTAATGACTCGGAACGGTGGTCGAATGGAACCACCCAAAGAGCCTTTCGAGAGGGGCAATCACTCGATACATCTACTCTAGTCCCTTGTACCGTACTACTACCGTAATGGCAGTAGCCGTGGACTCTTTCGTTTTTCTTCAGCCGGCCGTTCATTCCTTCGTTCCTCCCAACACAAGAGGACGGATCTCCGTGACAATCCTTGAAGCGAATCTCGCAAAGAACTACGGACTAGTCAGAATGGATCCGTACTGCAGACTCAGAGTAAGTGGATACGGTATATTATGGTAGTCAATCGATAATTGAAGGTGGGTCACGCATCGTTCGAGACTCCGACCAAGCTGTCGGGTGGTCGTACTCCCTTCTGGAATAGAATCGTCCATGCTTATCTTCCAGTGGGAGTCGACTCAATCTTCGTCCAGATCTTTGATGAGGTCAGTTTATTCTTCACTCTTCAATTGAAGAGTTATTGATGTGACTATGTTTTCAATGTTTCTCTTGTGCACAGTTACGTTTGTATGTCAAATTGTTCATTGGACGAATACAATTGTAGCTGCGGAATAGCTATAATTTACTCAATCTAAATCTGATCTTTGATCTTTCTTCAGAAAGCCTTCTCTGCTGATGAGTGCATCGCTCACTCTCACATTCTTCTTCCTCCTGGAATCTTCAATGGAGAGACTATTGATGAATTCTACCCACTTACTGGAGCACAGGTGGGGCATTTAGATACTATTTCGTTACTTGAAGAAAGATGATATTCGTGTTTCAATTGCTTTGATTCTATGTATACTTTGTGAACTTGGTGGATTAGTGTTTCCGAAGTAACTTACATATGTTCGTTCTATCTATAAGATCTTAGTGGTTGTATCATACCAATTTGAAAAGAAACAATCGATATTTACCTACCATATCCTCAGGGCGAGGGCAAGGAGGGTCTCGTCCACCTCATAATCTCTTTCGCTCCCGTCGAAGCGCCCAATGCCCATCCCACTTACCAGGTATACTGTAAATCGACAAATGGGTTACGGTAGATCGATATCTCAGGGTGGTCCTACCCATCCCGATGGATCGCCCACTCACCAGCCCGGTGCAGAGGCGCCTGCAGCTGTGACAGGTACGGTAGATGAGGGTAGATTACAGTTATCTATCGATACGTGTGTAGTACTCTCTCATTCTGTAGTGACTGTTCTCGCTTGATTAGGGTTTCACAACGCTGTCTTAGTCATTGATTATGAATCATGTCCACTGCAGGCCCTGCCTTCTCTGATGATGACGTCAAGGCAGTGAAGGAGCTCTTCCCCGATATTGATGAAGAGGTTGGTTCTTCAATTCTCTCGATTTGATCTTTGATCTCTTCCTTCTCAGGTCGTACGTGCAGTTCTCGAAGAAAATCGTGGAAATCAAGATGCTACCGTATCCGCTCTGCTTGAGATGACCAAGTGATTACTGTAATCGTCAATCCATCGGCTGATGTTATTCATGTACCTATTTATCCTTACTAACCGCCACTTTTGTACACGTTGTAAAGTTGATAATAGTAGCCACTAACTCTAATAACAATCTCGAACTAGATAACTAATCATACTGTTGTGAACTATCCCCATTCCATGATAAATTGATTCGATAAGGAACTAAATAATCGTTTATGATCAACGGTTGATCTCTTCAATTCGCTCCGCCTATCAATGAGTAGCGTCTGTCGTAGAGCATAGTTTCTTATCAAGTTGATAAGAATGTTTGCCGTTCGAACTGACGTATAGATAGTTGAAGAGAGCTCTTGATCTACCCCAGAACGAGAGAGTATGGGGAATGAAGAGATCAGTCAACGAGGAGCTATGTATAGCAATAGGAATCGTGCACAAACACTTTTTTGTGGTCGACCTCTCCCCTATCTCTTCCATCTCTCCCTCACTTTCTCTTCCCCACTCTTCATCTTTGTCACTTGCAATTCTATCAGGATCGATTGAGTTTCAATGATGATTCGGGCTTATTTCATTACTTTGGACGGTAACGGTATTGGTCTGATTGATCTATCATTTCGTTCTCTACAATTGTGTGCTCGCGTCCTTTCGTCATTCCCGTTTGTGCATTATGCTTTCCCCTCTCCCTCTTTCTTCCACTCAGGGTTCCATTGCACTATAGCGCGCTTGAATGAGCTTACCTATGAGAGTTTACTATCTCCCTCTACGATTACGGTATTTCTCCATTGTTCTCGCTCTAATTTTACTCCCTGTCATTCATTTCCTCCTCCATCTCTTCTTGAGATGTCAGATTATAATCTGGCCAAACATTCGAGAAGTTTCGAACAGAGGTGAGTACGGTATAGGGATCTTCAGTTCTTCAGTTCTTCACTAGGGAAAGCAATTGAAGAGAAATTCTCTTCATTCTGTATGCTCTCTCTCATCAAGCCGACCTATGAGAGATTACGCCAAATTGAGAGAGCACAATCTTCATTTGCTATTCCTACATTTCACGTGAACTCGTATCGGATTCGTCAGAGGGGTCACCTGGGTTGGCTGATTATGTTGATAGTGGCAAGGGTGTTCACGTCACTCCGCCTCTCTCACTCACCAAAGAGACACGAGAGAGCTCAAACACCCTATCGATCGACCTCCTATCGCTCCAATCGATCAATCGCTACCGTAATCACGTAATCGCGACGGGAGCCTCGTTCTCCCCACTCAGGAACCAGACCTGATTGCGTCTCCTTTACGTCACTCGTGAGCCGGTTCCATACAAGCTTTTCTTCATTTCGCCCGCTCTCTCGTTTCTGCCCAATCTCTCACTTCGTATGTCTCTCAGTACTCTCTCACTTTCTCCCACTCTCTCTCCCTTCACATTCCATACCACTCTTCACTCGTTGGACGCCACGCAGTTGCTGTAGTCGCGATTCACGCAGCGTGACAATCGCGCACCGTGCGCGTCAAACGCGCGCGCACTCGCACCGTTTCACCGTGGTAACACAGCTTGGCGTCGGTAGTGTGGGTGATGGTGCTAGGCAGAGGTAGGCAGAGGATGCACTGGACTCGTCTCTCTCTCTCTCTCGAAGGGAAAGGTCAGAGTATCCCTTCCATTCTCCGTTTCACTTTCTTCCTGTTCACATACACCGTGCCAGTCTCTCGTGTGCATGAGATCCACCTCCCTCAAGACCGCACCTCTATTGCATAAGATTTACTCATCTTCCGATTCACAATTTATCAGTGGTCCCTATTATCGCTGATTATGAAGTCGAAGCGATTCTTCTTTTTCTTGTCTCTACCACTGCTCTCCTATTCTTTTCTTCATTTTTTCCCTCAAGTTATCTCAATTTACTCCGGAGCTCTCGAGCTAAATTTTGCAGTGCGAATTAGCAGTTATAGCAGAGATTCGAAATCTGATGCAAATTGACACGCGTGACCATAATTGTGAGTGAGAAGTAGTGTCTTGGTGTGAGTATGGGGGGGGGGGGAAGTAAGCCTCTCTCTTGCGTCATTCCTCCCAATCGAAGGACCAGTTTGCACGGCGGACCCACGCCCAGACCTGTCTAGACAAAAGCACCCAACGAAGCATGTGCGTCGATTTGCATCACTCGATTCCTCGTTATATCCCATTTCCTGGCTCTCGATCTCCGGCTCCATAAAGAAAGGGCCGTCCCGAAGGACAACACACATGTGGGTTCACTTTTTTGTGTGTACGGTGCCACGCAGTGCCCCCTCTTCCTCCCTCCGCGTCCCTCTCAGTGGGTGCTGAGAAGAGAGGGAGAGGGGACTGTCGGGGTCACTAGGGGGCATTCCAGGTCATGGTATGGGGACAGTGGATGGGACCACCCTGATGGCATTTCGAGGAAATCGAGAGAGGAGGAATACGGTGGGGGTCTCTCTTTATATCTCTGCCCTCCTTCCCTCTCGATCAGTCTAGTCCTTTTAGTCCGTGCACTTTGCACGTCGTACTACTAGGCAGATAGAGTTCGTCCCTCCCTCCTCTCAGCCATTCAATGCCCCTCTGCTCTTTCCCCCCTTTCTCTCTCGACTATTCGTTGTTTTCATCCTTCTCACTCTTCATCCTCCTCCTTTCCTCCTTCTCGTTGATCTCTGAGCTATTTCCCCGCTTGTAATGAAATGTTCGGATTTGAGGGAGTGAGCGGATTTGAGAGCTATAACCAATTTTCAGAACGATTAATCTAGACAGGATATGAGATTGAATTTATAGTCTGTGTCGGGCTTCTATTCCTTCTTTCTAGGAACTAAAGAGGATTAGATTTTTAAGATATCGCCCCCACATTCATCTTTTTTGCCTGAGTCTATCGCAATGTATAATGTGCAGCTATTACGAGATATATAGAGTAGGTCACTCAATGACATGGACGAGTAGTTCTTTCCCTACAGTACTACAGTACACTAGTCCTGTTGGGAGTCTTTCCGTTCCACAGTACTCGAGTCCTTCTTGTCACCCTCTCCCTTTCCCCTCTCTCTCTCTCTCCTTCTTTAGAGTGCGTTCGGTGAATGAACGCATGCATTTGTTGACGGTAGTGAGTTGTTAGGGAGAGAAGAAAATGGGAAAGGACGTATAGAAAAACGATAAATATAAATCCCATCTCCTCTTCATCTTTTCCCTTAAATTTCTCAATCTAAATTCGTATTGCGAATCCTCATCTCAGATAATGCTGAGAGATAAATCAGCTGAAGAGATGAAAATCCTGCCATTTAATCGAAATTGACAGTAATTATTGGAAAAATGTTGTCCCGCAACGAAAAAGTACGGTAGGATTAGCCTGAAATCGATCGTCTGTGCACTGCGCGCGGCGCGCCATTTTCTTTGATCATCACGATGAAACATGTTCCGCTTTCGCGCGCGCGCTCATTTTTCGCTTTGTCGATCTGGTTTTGCGCCCGCAGGATGAAGCTTATCTACAGTCTGGTGTACTTTGTGAGCCCCTAGGGCAGGTGGAGTCGAACAAAAAGTGTAAGAGCGCGCAAGCGCGAAGTGCACACGCTCTGCCGCGCACTTTCCACGCCCCCAGCGGCTGTACTTAGCTTGCATTTAGATGCTAGATTGCGCGTCCTATCGCACACCAAACATTGAGACGCCATTCTCATCACAATCGTTTCAATTCAGCTTCCTGTTCTCTTCTCCTTCTCTCTTCTCATCGCTCTTTTTCTCTATTCGTCTCTCCATTCTCCCTACCAGATCGATCGTCTCTCTTCTCCACTCTCCATCTCTCTCCGCCCTCTTCCCTTCTCATCCTCAATAGCTCCCCCTTCTTCTTTCCCCCCACGCTCCTCGTTAGTTGTGCCAATTTCGCTGAAAATTACCATCGTGTGTTCCTGACGTGAGTGGTCGTGGACGACGTTTCGTCGATAGCAGACACGACGCCACATCATGGTGACAACGCGACGGTGTTTTGCCGCTTCCCTTTGTACGGTGCCCCGTTGTTCGCGTGTCAACACAATCGATCGAAGATTCACCATCCAATAGAATCCGTTTCAGGGCCGTCGGTGGCACGCCACGAACTTACGGGTAATCGGCAGTCAATTGGAAGCACACCAAAGTCCAATCGTCGACTGCTCCCCGGTTCACACACACACCACTTGACGGTTACGCGCTCAACAAGATTCGATAATACACAAGGAGACTCGGTAGGTGCATGGATAGTGACAGATCTCTTGACTCATTGTGACCCCGACCCTTGAATATCACTATCATCTTTGTGTATGGTTGGGAAGTGGCGACACACGTGACTTCTCTTCATACCCCACAGACGTTGTTCTCTGCTATCATCTAAAAGGAGGAAAAAAGCGGAGCTGCTGCGACGTTTTATTATGAAGTTTTCCCGTTTTGCACCACCACCGTGAGCACACGCAGCTCCCTTTCGACTCCCCTTTCCCTCCCTCCCTTCCCTTCCCCCTCTCCTCCACCCAAAGCGGGTTACTCCATCGTATTGCGGAATCGATCGATCGATTTGTCCTACACCAAATCAATAATCCCTTTGCAGATATGGCTTGCCTGAAGCGTCTACGTGAGGATATTGCGCAGCTGGAGTCACTCTTCCCCAAGAACCATCCCAGAGTACAGGTACGATTATCGATTTTTTTCCTCCTGTTGGGTCTACCCAGATGTTTATCACCTTCCTTCTCCGTTGACGTAGATAGATTCCACGTACTCGGTTGTTAGTCGCTCTCGGTAGACATCTTCGAGTCCTTCCTAGTAATTTACTCTGGCCTATGTGCGCGCGTATTCCTCCTCTGCGTCTCTCCCTCTCCCTCGATACTCTGCTATCTCTACCCACTCTCGCCCCTTCCCTAGTCTCTCTTTCCCCCTCTATCTACTTCCTACATAGTTGTCGCTCATTCACAAGGGGCGGAACTACGAATATTCTCATTCCGTTTCCGCTTCTCAGAATCGAGGAAGTAGATATGGTATTTCCTTGTGTGGTGTGGAAGGGTGGTGCTGCGAGTGCTACGGGTGAAGGCCGACGAGTGTAACAAGGAAGTGAGAGATGGTGTGGTCATTGCAGACAGTGATCGCGTCGGTGGATGAGATCACACTTCGATTCATCAGCGACGACGGAACGAAGATCGTATGCAGTGCAAATATCCAGGTACGGTAATTGAGAGATATCGATTTATCGATTTTTACCGAAAGGATCCACCATGCATTGGAAATGAAAGCTGGCTCTGTATGATCTCCGGGTTAGAGGACAATTTTTTATTATTTTTTGGTGTCTTAATATTAATCGAAATTAAAATGAAATCGGACTTATAACATCACCGCAACATGAACTCACCAAGGGGGTACTTGGAAATAAAACGTAAAATCTATCTTCTTGTATCGATTCAAAAATAGCATCTAAATGTTGGATGGTTGTCGACGTTGACGACTAGGTTGATGGATGTTGTCAATAGGATAGAAGGCAGCTGATGAAAGAGAAAGAAAGAGGAAGACATGAGGGACGGCTATGAATCGGCTTGTATTAACGATGTGAAACACAAATCTCCCTTTCTGCAGGAGAACTATCCTCGTCAGTCTCCAATCTGGTTCTCAGAGAGTGAGAATGCAGTGGTCACAACGGTACTCGAGAGACTCACGGAGGCCGATCAGCCAACGCCCATTCTGGCACAGGTGAGAATTGATGATTTCCCCCCAGTTTGCACGTAGCTGGGCATAGTGAACAGCTGGTCATGTAAAGTACAGCAGTACCTGAAATGTGCCTGGTGAATTGTGAGGTTTTGGAATGTTGAAGGTGCGAGTGCCATTGTGCAAGTGCGAACATGTCGCAATATAAGATAGAGTAGTACCACGAATGCACCTAGTCAACTTTTTTAATGGATCGAAATCGAAAATCCAATGTGCAAGAACAAATTCTCGCCATGTCAAGTGCACATGTGTCCCAAATGCGCCTAGCTAAATGTTGTTTCTGCTGTTTTCCGCATTCAGCTCACTCTTCCTCTTTATTCAAGTATATTTTTCCAGATTCATCAGTTGATCTCCGAGATGTGCTCCTTCTTCAATGTGACTGCTCCCGTGGAATTGGGATCGATCGCCCCTCCTGATCTAATGGAAACTGATGAGGGACAGGTGAGACTTAAGGGGAGATATTGTACGGGAAGTGTGGAGTGAAAAGACGAGAGAGTTAGTGTTTCACATGTTTCATATAGTCTGCGTAGAGCCCTAACCTCAATGGGTAATTCCGTTCTTGCCAAAAAATATGAATTGTGAGATGCATGTTTCATGATGGTGATATAGATAGGAGGCAGTTGGAGTCACAATTATGTCTCGGTTGTTAGTCGGAATTAAATAATAAAGTAGGAAGGAGGAATATCATCATCGACAGCACGGGAGTCACTCATCTATCAGACATTTCAGGGTAGTGAACTGAATTCGGATGATGAAGAGGAAGGAGAAGAAGGAGAGGAGGAAATGGATGAGGTACGGTAGGGGAGAAGGGGGGATCGATAACTGATTAGATACTGATAGGGACACTGTAGTTCGATCCGATTGTACTCGAAGAGTGGCAAACAATGCAATCTGATAAGCTTTGAGAGATTGCAGTGATAAGAAATTGTTTGCTTTTGGTGAGTAATCAGGTGATCGGAGATCATTATGATGCCGGGATATTTATAAATATCGATTAATGATAAACATTGATTTTTTTTCAGGTGGTTGAGATGGGTGACGATGATGCTTCTGCCTCGGGCACTCAGGAAGACGACGGACTCAGTGCAGAGGGAAAAGCGGTACGGTATTATTGTACTGGTGTTTATAAGGGAAATCACAAGAGGCGAAAATCTAAATATTTTGGGCTATAGCTATAGCTTGCGCCTACTGTAAAAGGAATGAATGGGTGGCATTGGCTAAAGCTAATAGGCGTCGCAAATGTTTACAATCTTGACAACAAAAAAGGGATAGGGTACTTTAAGTGCTCCGGTCGATGTTTTGCTTTGCTTAGTGAGGGGATAAGGTGAAGTGGGGGAGAATGAAGGGAGAGTGAAAGTATCAAGAATCGAGGGCGGGGTGATCATTGATTGAAGAAAACAATAGCCAGATTATATCGGATGAAAACGTTAAAGAGTACGGTATCTTATTTATCGATTTTGCAGATGTTGGACAGTCTCCATCGTCAGACTCGACAGCAGCATCTAGATGGAAAGGTACGGTAGTATTGATTGGAGATGTAATCCACTTTCTCGGATTGAAATTGATGATCGTCGAGAAAGATATCTCTTGGAGTTAGGATGAAAGATGGAAGAAGCAAGATGTAACTATACATCTAATCTTACAGGTCAAGGGATCGGTCACTGCAACGGATCGATTGATGAAGGAGCTGAAGGAAGTGTACAGATCAGAGCACTACAAAGACAGTGAGTACTTACTGTTTTACTTTATTTTGTTTTTATTTTGAAAGTTGCTACCTCCGAAATCGAAATTATCGTCTTTTACTGAATATGTAGTGGTGGTGAAACCGGAGTTGGCCTATGGGGGAGTTTCGTGGCGCGGACTGTACAACTGGGTGAGAATGTGTGATTGCATGGCAGATGTTGGGCAGGTGTAACGTTAATTCACATGGATTCTCAAACACTGGTTGGATTCCATGTACTAGTTGGCGGGGGCACCGCAGAAATCAATCCTACTATGGGGGGGGGGGGGCGGATCATGAGCAATTGCTCTTAGGGGGCTCCGCAGCCTAGCGGGGATAAAGCCCAGCAGTGTTAAAAACGGATTTTTTTTAATGCGGAAGAACATTTTCTAATTTATTTTACCTTTGCAGAGACGTTCTCGGTTGAGTTGGAGCAGGATTCACTGTACGAGTGGTGGGTGAAACTGCACAAGGTGGATCCCGACTCGCAGCTGCACTCGGACATGCAGACACTCCTCAATGAACAGAAACAGGTGAGCAGAGGGAGAATGAGTAATGGTGAAACGGAATGTGACCTGGTCTTATTAAATATTTTGTCTACAGTTATCTAATGTGTGAAATTGAAACAGCCGAAATAATTCGAACTTGTACAAATGACGAAACGGAAAGTATCCGGGAGAATAAGAATGGTGAATCGATAGGTACGGAAAGTATATAGGCATCTTAGGTAATGGCGAGATAGAGTAGAGTTAGAGAAACGTGAATTATGCTGGATCTGTAAATATTTTATAAAATGCAGTTTCAAGTCATTATCGTAAGAGGCAGAATTTGTCCGAACTAGTGCCAATGGCGAAACGGAAACTTACCTGGAATAAAAAGTAAATTGATGCAAAGGATTCACCGTGTGCATTGAAACGGGCAATATTGATAGAAGTTCTATCACTGGTGAAACTGGAACAAGCCTTGGTTCACAAAACGAATCATCCTTTCTCCAGGACCATTTGCTGTTCCACTTCGTCTTCAATGATTCGTTCCCCTTCGATCCTCCCTTCGTTCGTCTCGTTTCTCCTCCTGTCTCCAATGGATTCGTTCTTGGCGGAGGAGCCATTTGCATGGAACTGCTTACCAAGCAGGTATGATTCGTGTTTCGGAAGCAGGGTGTACGTAGATGGCAAGTCGTTGTGTATTGCACAGAGGTCGAATATAACTCCCGAAAGGACGTATGCATACCACATGTTTAGGCCATTTTGAACAAAAATTTGAGAAAAGCATGCAACCATTTCACGAAATCAGGATTGATTATACGAAACCTAGCCTCCTCACGCCCAAGAATCTGAAAAATACGAAAAAGCACACCACTTTTTGAGTTTCATGACCTGTGTATTTGACCCCTGGTAATGCATATCTGTATTTCTTTTCAAAAAGTTGAATGTCTGCCAATTTGACAAGGTTGCATTACGGTGTCCACCTGGTGGTTACGGGTTTGGCAACCTTAGTAAATTCAAGTTGGAGGTACCATAACAATTTCTCTGTGATTCAAGTCTAAAATATCTCAATATATCACTGATTGCAGGGTTGGACGTCAGCATACTCGATTGAGTCTCTGATCATGCAGATTGCTGCAACTCTCGTCAAGGGAAAGGCACGCGTCCAGTTCGATCAGCACAAGGTGAGCTATGACGTCATTATTGCTTAATTAATTAAGTTAATCACTTAACTAAAGATTTCTAGATTTATATTGATTATTTACAGGGAGTGTACTCGATGGCTAAGGCGCAGCAGTCGTTCAAGTCGCTCGTGCAGATCCACGCCAAGTCGGGCTGGTACACGCCCCCGCAGGCCGACGGATAAGATACGTCGCCCACACCACACGCTCATTGTTCTGTATCATAACCAAGCTTTCGTTATTTGTTTTTGCCTGTTTTTGCGAAGGTGCAGTTTTCTGCTTCTCTTTATATTTCCCATCTATCGCCTCATGTTTCATACCTCTTTTTCTTTCATGTCCGTTTCTTCCCGTTGAGTAATGGCCCCCTCCAATAAGCCATTATCTCTCCCTCCACTCACCTCATCCTCTCCCTTCCCTTCGCTCATTGTGCTCTTCCTATCTACCTTGTAAAGAATCGCTAGCTGTCTCTTTGTCCTTTTCTTCTATCTCTCCCATCTCCCTCATTATGTGTACCCCCCCCCTCCATAGATATCAGCTTCTAGTTGTTATCCCCGTTGTTTTCAAAGTGTGACCCATCCACCCTTTTTTGGTAAGCCAAATTTGCTTAAGAAGGTATTCTATGATAGCCTGTATCTAGATCCCCCTTCCCCATTCCCTACCAGTCCATCGATTCGTTACTCTTCTTCATCAATACCATTACCGTATCCCCTCCCTTCTCTTAACCTCCCTCCGCCTCTATTGGTTGCCACCAGATTAATCGATTACTGTAGCCCATACACCTGGTGACCGTATCCATCGGGACTTTCGCTGTAAGCCCCCCCCCCCTCCATAGATATCAGCTTCTAGTTGTTATCCCCGTTGTTTTCAAAGTGTGACCCATCCACCCTTTTTTGGTAAGCCAAATTTGCTTCAAATCCATTCACTGTTATCAATTTGTCGCCTGACCCAACCATCACTTCAATCATCGATTGGCAAGCCACACTTGATCATACCGTAATTCGTCGTAGGTTTTGTATACCACGAATGCCTTAATATCCCAATGTATAGCTCGCCCTTCTCGGGTAAACCTCTACCAGGTCCCCTTCAGTCAAAACACTCAATATCGACCATCATTATTGATCGACTCGCGTTGTAAGATCCAGAAGCGTCTTCTATCATTATTCGATACCTTTCACCCTTTCCCCTGCTCTCAACCTTGTATCTTTCTACCGTATTCCCCCCTTGAGATGTGTTGTCGATATCTGATTTGTTCTCTTCTTGGAAGTCTTCCCCGCTATAAGACTGTTTTGATGTTATTGATTGATCGTGAGTAGAAGGATGGTAGATGATCAATACAATTATAACGTGTTTTCTCCACTCTTTCCTCCATTGTATTCTATCCATAAATCATTCATCCCCGACTCCACGCTGTGAGATTGACATGCAAAGAAGAACAAACGTAATGATGATGCAATATTTCGTGAAAGAAGAGGGCCGAAGGAAAAGAGACGCAGAGATGGAAAGTGTACATGCGAGTGTGCTCACATGTGTTTGGGTGGACTTTGCACTTCAAAAAAATTGGATCCGTATTTTTTCCACTGCGGATTATCAACTAGTGTTTTATTGGTAAAGTCGTCCTATTTGTATTTAAGGGCGATTAGAGATAAAAATTGATTACAAAAATGAGGTGAGAGTGATGCAATAACAACACTTCACGATTCGCATTTGTGTGTGCTCGCACGCTACCGTACCCTTCAATGCTTGGCAACTGAGTGCAACTCGTTTTCACCGGGTTTACCGCATCATATCGTTTATTATTTATTGTTTTGTTTATTTGTTCCCTGGATGTCGTCGCATCATCGATTTATTACTGTCACTTGACGTGGAATAGTTTTATTCTCGTTGAGCGTTTCTTTCCAAACTCAATTATCGAATTCGTGGGTATTACGCTTTTACTTATTACCGTTCTTTCAGAATTATGAGCGCGCGTAAGCGAAAGAGCGACCAGGCTGCGGCCGACGCTGCTGCAGCTGCAGCCCAACAAGCAGCCGACGATTATATGGCACTGTCCACGATGGGAGGAGTCGATGATCAGGACTATCGAGTGAAGCGAGCGAGGAACAATGAAGCCGTCAATCGGTAAGTCTGTTTATTGTTTTTATTTATATCTGAACAGTTTAACTGGTTTCATATTTAACCTATAAAATTGTAGAACCCGTCAAAAGAAGAAGCAGGAGGAGGTGGATACCTCAGTGAAGGTGGAAACCCTACGAGTTGAGAACTCCGCCCTCGAGAGAAAGGTTTGCGTTTTTATTGGATTGGAAGAACTGATTCGTCTTGATGAGCGTATGTGTTTGAGCCTTGAACAAACTTTTTATTAATCCCTTTCCTTATAAGTCGCATGATTACACGTGATGACGCAATCGAGTAAGATATAGGCGCATTATAGGCGCATTATCAATCCTTGCTTATGTGCTTCTATCTAGTGAAAGCTCCTGCCATTTTCACAATTTAATATTGACATTTCCATGTTTAGGTGGAGAGTCTGCAGAAGGAGTTGTCTTTCCTCAAGGAGATGTTCATGGCATACGCAAAGAAGGAAAACGGGACAGGGACAGGCCCCTCCCAACAGCAACCTCCCAATGGAAATGCCCCCGGTCCAAGCAGTACCAATCCCTTCAGTAGTCTACAGTAATCATCCCCTCCATTGTCAATACTCCACCTCTAATTGTACCTCATTCCATTGATCTATCCTTTCCATTTCCATCTGATAACTGAATGCCCGACGGGCTATTCTTATTCCTACCCGGTCGTCCACTGTATTCAACCATTAGAAAAAGTGCCCTATAGAATTTCCCTCATCTTTATGATTTATCTCGCTTTATTGTCACTCAGAAATACCAATAATCAAAGTGTATGCTAAAGTATATGCAAGTCTTCTTTAATAAAGGATGTATCAGTATTTCTTGATGATGCAGTGTTGGGAGTTTGGAAATCTCGAAAAGTATCGAATGGAATGCGATGAGATGAATTTATGAGAAGTTTCAGATGGGCGATCTAGCGATATCAGAAGGGGATCAACAAAGGTAAGGGAAATTTTGGACATTTATTGAAAATAGAGTATGTTTTGTCGAGCTTACTGTGATCTTTGGTTATCCAATGGGTGATATTGCATCATTGTGAGCATTCACAGTATATTCGAAAACAAGCTGGCGTTATCACTCGCAATACAAGGCGTCATTAGGTAGTAATTGTGGAAGATAACAGTACTGCTCTAAAGGCTCATCTTGGAGAAATAAAAATGGTTGTTAACCTAAAAAAAACTTTTAAAAAAAGTATCTGCAGGTTCTCGGATGTTGCTGCAGAGGCAGCGAAGACCTCACGAGAGGCACTCGAATGCGCACAAGAAATGATCAAGAGATTGGCAACGATGAAACAACGAGAGGTAAGGTTGATAGAGGAATTATAGAACAAAATGGGTGTAAAATATTGTTCATGTGCAAGAATTTGTGATCAAGATAACTGAACTGGTTCGGTGGCCAACCAATGTAGGAGTAGTGAAACATCTGTCTTCCAATTTTCCGATTATCTACTATTTTAATGGTAAAGATTTTAAAGACAATATTACACTACTATTGGCGCAAATAATGGGATAATTGGGTTAAATTGTTGATGAATTCTTCCTATTTCCCTATTCGCTAATATGTTATTAGTTAGGATGCTCAAATGATATTTTTTATTACTGGCACAAGTGATGAGGCTTTTGAGTTTTTGTTGCTAGTGATACCTCAATCATCCTAATTTTTGTCAATCTCAAATAACTGGCAATTCATTGCTGCAAACTCTTTAAAAAGCTATCATCTAGTCATTCGAAGTAATAATAATGCCTCCGTTGAAGGGTATCTCCCTCCTGGAAGTGAAGGGTCGTGATATGGTTGCGTATGTGAGAGATATGGGAGTGTTGATGGCAGCCATGTCAATGGGAGAAAGCATCGAAGGAGCTGAGGAAGTCGCCAGATTGGTCAAACATCGAACAGTAACTTGCTTATTTTGATCCCTTCATTCTATGCAATAAGAATAATGATTGAAAAAAACATGTGAGAATGCAGCGATTAAGTTGCTATTATTGGAAGATATTTATTAAATTTTATACGTCTTCAATCAGACAATGATTAGTTTGCAGAATAGATTTTGTGGGATGAAATGTAGTTGAAACCTGGAGTTACATAGTGAAGTGCGGTAGAGATTATGCGTATTTGAATTTTTCTAACGTTTCAACTTCAACGGTGGTGAGTGGACAAGTAGTATATGTGAAACGGAAACTATGAGGGTGTCTTCGATATGAAACTAATCACAAATTGTCCTTCAGGTGCTTGAGAAGGTGCGGGGTCTCGAGAAGAAGATGTCGACGCAGATCGATAAATTGGCATCGGCAGCAGCAGGAAGAGGAGGAGGAAAGGAACAATTGAGAGCTAAACCGGAAGAGATGGAGGTGAGGATAGTTTTTTTTGCCGCTGATCAATAATTACAATAATAATAATTATCTAATAATAATAATCTGCCCAAATATGCCCACTAAGTTTATTCGTGTGTCACTCGTGATTAAATAGCAAGTTGAATCGGGGAAGTCAATAGTTTTCTTCCTCTTTTGGGCTTATACTCTCGATTGCAGTTGGATTCTGATGGTGGCGAAGATGACGAAGAAGAGGAGGGAGAGGAGGAAGGAGGAAAGGTGAAGAAGTATGTGCCTCCCAAGGTCATGGCTGTCCATTATGATGGTTAGTTTATTATCCGCTCTGATCCTATTGATAGTGATGGGCGGAGGAGTGGTAGTAGTGTAGGTGAAACCCAAGAGGGACTGGATTGTGGATTTTGAAAACTTGCACGTTAATTTAAACCGTTGGTTAATTCACCAATTCATGAGGGAGATGGAACTTAATGTTAATTGGTGAGATTACAAAATGATAATAGTGCAGTTGGTCAAGTATAGTTCTAAAATGTGTGGATCCCGAACGATCATGGCATTGGTTTAGGAATATTTACTTCACGAAACATTGATAATAGGGGCGCTCAGAGGAATACGTGGTGTGGTCGAAGCCTGAGAGTGACGGGTGTAAATGAGTCTGCCTGGATTACGATTCGCGACATTGTTCCTGTTACTTTTAAGTTGCAACATAATCTCATTCTCAGAACACGAGGATGCCCGTGAGGAGAAGCAGAAAGCGATGTGGAGGAGGAAGGCACAACAATCGTCACTCGTACAGGAATTGAAGGCACAATACAGTGAAGCACCCGAGGAGATTACGGTATGTCAGTGGGGAGAGTACGGTATGTATTGCTTACCGGGTTCTCTAGTTGTGACAATGCCATGCAAATATGGGCCAGAGATGCTCTCGAAGTAGAATATTTTTGATAACGGATTCAAGGGATTGCTGCGTTCATTAGCCAACCCTCAAGTGTCGGGGTTTCAAGTAGGGGTGAGACGCGAGTGTGAGTGGTCTGCCAAATCTTTAGTTTGACTTTCTCCATTCCGAGTTGTAATTCTGTGTTCCCAACCATAGAGTTATCAATTATCTTTATGCCGAAATCTTCAAAATGGGTTCTGGGCTTCTCAACTGTATCAGTTGATTAGACGGCCATCAAAGATTCGTTGTTCTGTCCTCCTCTTTTGCCTGAGGGAGGAGCAGGGGGAGCGGGGGCGGGAGGAGTGGGAGGGGCGTTGACGGAAGCTGTTCCACCCGATACCTGAATATACTGTTGTCTGAGGGTACTGTAGCGACGATCATACTGTAGCTACCGAATACTCAATGCTTTTATCAGAACCCGAGCTCGTGTTAGTATCGATTGATTCTTCATTCTACCTTGAATGGTACAGTATGCTTCTCCTGCTGATCGACGGGCATCGCCTTGAAGACGGCAGTCGCGTCCTGAGAAGAAGAGAGGTTACGGTAGTCAAATCGATTGGATACGGTATCTACCGTAGTCTTATCTACCTTATCGCTGTCTTTGCACTTGGCCAGCATGATGACCACCTTGTCCTCCTTCACTTTCTCGTCAAGACGAGTGATCTGACAGATTATCGATTGATAGTCTACCGTATACTGACTACTACCGTATACCTTGATCTCAATGGTTTTTCCCGCGTCGACAAATGTGAATACGGGTTCGATACGGTAGAGGGCGATGTCAGAGCACTTCATCTTAACGGCCTTGCGCTCGGCCGAATTATTCGTTATCTGAAGAATACGGTGGGATTATCGATTGGGTACGGTAGACGGGGGATACGGTATACCTTGATCTTCTTCTCTCCTTTTGCCTTGTCCCATTTCATCTCTGGAGGATCGATCGTCGCAGGTTTGTCGTCTAAAATTGATCTTTGATCTTTGTGCCTCCTAATTTCGAAACTCACCAGTTTTCTTGTCGTCCTTTTTCTCATCTTCCTTCTTCTCTTCCTTTTTGTCATCTTTCTCGTCCTTCTTTTCATCTTCTTTCTTCTCATCCTCTTTCTTATCTTCTTCTTTGTCCTTAAAATCGATATACCGTAATCGATTGATCTGATCTACCGTACCTTCTCCTTCTCCTTTTCATCTTTCTTATCCTCGTCCTTCTTCTCTTCTTTCTTGTCTTCTTTCTCTTCTTTCTTTTCCTCTTTCTCCTCCTTCTTTTCTTCTTTCTTATCTTCCTTCTTATCCTCTTCCTTTTTCTCTTCTTTCTTCTCTTCATCCTTCTTTTCTTCTTTCTCCTCCTCTTTCTGGAATGAGTCAATTTTCATCTACATTAATTCGTCTCATCTA
The DNA here is from genome assembly GCA_900490705.1 of Pristionchus arcanus. Classification (NCBI taxonomy): domain Eukaryota; kingdom Metazoa; phylum Nematoda; class Chromadorea; order Rhabditida; family Neodiplogasteridae; genus Pristionchus; species Pristionchus arcanus. The sequence goes on from LS486332.1 coordinate 76,656, forward strand.
CCTTTTCCTCCTTCTTATCCTCTTTCTTTTCTTCATCCTTCTTCTTATCCTTCTTACTTTCTTTCTTACTTTCCTTCTTACTCTTCTTCTTACTCTTACTCTTGTCTCGCTTGCTCTTTGAACTCTTCTCCTTTTTATCCTTCTTATCTTCATCCTTCTGGAATCAATACTTGGTTATTGTATCCATCTACCGTACTCTACCTTCTCATCTTTCTTTGCTTCCTCTTCTTTCACTTTGATATCTTCTTTCTTCCATTCCATATCATTCTTTTTATCCTCCTTCTTTTCATCTTTCTCATCTTCTTTCTTTTCTTCTTTCTTATCGTCCTTCTTATCATCTTCCTTCTTCTCATCCTTTTCATCTTTCTTCTCTTCATCTTTCTGAATAAGGATACTGTAGATTACTGTTGCATCCGGTATCTACCGTACCTTATCCTCCTTCTTCTCATCCTCTTTCTTTTCATCATCCTTCTTCTCTTCTTTCTTCTCTTCCTTATCCTCTTTCTTCTGGAATCAACTCAGTTCTCGATCGCTTCTCAACTACCGTATTTCACCTCTTTCAGCGATTTTCTCGCAGATTTCTTGTCAGCTGCTTTGTCGTCCTTGGGGGTCTCTGAATACGATAGTCTGGGTATCTACCGTACTCCCATTCTACCATACCTCCAGTGGGAGTTCCAGCATCCTTCTTGGATCCAGGAGTATCAGCTTCCTTCTTTGATCCGGGTGTTCCAGCTGTACCGGGTGTTCCTGCCCCTCCCGGAGTACCCGCCTCCTTCTTAGATCCTGCAGCAGCTCCGGCTGCACCAGTTGCAGCCGGTTTGGAGGGAGCAGGCTGCAATCGATACCGTAGTCATAGGAGAGGAAGGGCTACCGTACCTTAGCCTTGACCTTCTTGCATTGGATGAGAAGTGTGACGATGAGTAGAGAGTGGAAGAGAAGGACGAAGAGGGGAAGGAGCATTGAGGGAGAGAGACCGGAGGAGAGCAGGGAAGATATGGAGAATGAAGGGAGGACCAACATTGAAATTTCGAAGTAACCATAGTCTAGTTTAACCCTGGAATTGGAAAGAAGAGAGATTTAATTAGAGAGAACAATGGTTGTTGTGATGGTGCAGGATTTTGCAGAATGGATTGTTATTTGTTTCAGCTTTTTGTAAATATTTTGGTCTAGCTTGAAAGCAAGGCAGTGTGGGGTTTTACTTATAAGAATAAATTCAGTATATTCATAGGAGTAGATCATGATTAGTGGGGTAAACCTTTCTTAGACAAAAAAAACAATATGCAATTTTGATTGCAGGAGCATCGTAATCAACGTCGTCGTGAGCAGGATGAAGAGAGGACGAAATATGAGGAGGAGTACTTCATTAGGACAAAATTGAGCAAGAAGGTATGGCGGGGAGAGGGAAGAGGTGGTAGGGGAAGTTGCGTTTCACGAGCAGGATGTGAGCAAGCAAGTGGAGGGAGGGGTCGGATTAATTATCGAATTCGTTAATTGGTTCTTTAAAACCCAAATGATGACTATAATAATAATAATAATATTTATGCTATTTCAATGAAATAACGGTGAAAACAATAAAAATAGTATTCGAATGGTACAATAATGCATGACGAGATTTAGGCAATGAGGCAATGACGGGAACTCTATACGGTGAAACTGATCTGATTCTCGGGTTTTACTAAAAGCAAACTAAACTAGGAATTAGATACTTGAATGGAATATGGAGTGTAAGTGAAGCAAGGGAGTGATTGGTGTATTGTGTGAACTGTTGGAGAGCTATCTAAATCAGTAATAAAAGTTGTTCGTAGAATGGTGGCGCTTCGCGAGTGTGATATATCCAATGAACCTTGCTTAAAATATGGCACAATTTAATGCAATTGGTAAAAATACACTGTCAGGAGCAATAGCACTGGTAAAATTTATTCGGAATCGGCATATCCGAGTTGTGAATTATAGTGAACTTTTTGTTTCACGCTCTTTACATAGGCCGAATTCGGCGCCTTTAAGTATTAAGTGCGTCTCTACAGCTATAAAATAACAATAATAACGTGTGTATTGAGGAGCAATCAGCTCGTCGTCGTGAGGATAGGGAGAATGCCCTCGATAGTCTACTCAAGTTTGGAGATTATATGGCTGGAGATGAACAAGAGATCAGAAAGAGAGAGAAAATGGCATTGGTACGTCTTGTTTCATGTGTCTGTGATAGCTTACAACCTGGAGATTGATCCTGAAATAGTGTCTCGTGTGTTAGATGCATTGAGTGCTACCTTGTCGATTTATGTTTCTAGATGAGGTTATGTCCCAGAGATTTGTTCAAAAGTATTGAGAAGTGAATTGATCAAGTCTACAATAATAATTACAGGAAACAGGCAAGGATAAGAAGGGAGGAAAGCGAAAAGGAAGAGGAGGAGGACCAAGTGCGAAGAAAGCAAGAGGAGGTGGAGGTGGAGGGGGAAGGGGAGGAGGAAGAGGAGGAGGAGGAGGGGGTGGAAGAGGAGGAAGAGGGGGGAGGGGAGGTGGAGGAGGAAGAGGAAGGAGTTCCAGCAACAAACGACGTTGATCTACCCGAGTTCACAAATGTTGATTTTCTCGTTTTTGTTTTGTTCCCCAGTTGTTACGTTTACCCATCACATTGTTGCTGTTACAAAGATACGCTGATAAAATGGTTCACGATAATGAAGGAAGAGAAAAGAGCATGTCTGTAGTACAGTGTTCGTGACACAAAGAGACTATCTATGAGACATGGGGGAGGGGTGTTTATTGATTTCCTGTGAACCTACAGTATGCCGTGCGGTCGTCGTGAGGTCGACCTGTGTACCATGATCCTCGAGGATCACTTCGGGCCTACGGTAAGTCAGTTCTCGATCGCTGAAGCTACAGTGACCCTCAGGTTGCTCGAGTGGGTCAGATGTGTCTGCGGGAGAAGTTGACCCTCGGAGGAGTGATTGTGGCCATGCAGAGAGTGAAGGGAGGAGAGGAGAAGATTCCACCCAAGAAGGTACAGTAAAGGGAAGATGGAATTAGAATCTGAACTGCCGTGGAGCATTGGTAGTATCTAGCAAGTAGTTTCCTGCTTCGTAACTCTACTTTCTCTTTTCATTATGCACTGGAATGAAATCTGGAATGGAAGAAATGGGAATCTGAGCATCAGCGGATCCTTGGAAATAGCCAGTACCTCGTTTCGTAGTTTGGCTGAAATATCAGATTGCCCACCTGATCCTACCTTTGTCTTCTTGCAGGTTCGTCGTGCTCTCTCCGTGCTTGAACAGCACAATCTCTTGACGATCGGAATGGATTCGGCCTATCGAGCGACGTATGAGACCAATTCAGATGCAGTACAGATGATGATGACGTGAGTGATGATTAAAATTAGACCTCTCAAGTTATTGGTTGAGACCCGCAAACACGTTATGTGAAGCAGTGCAGAAACCAGATTGTGACTGGGCGAATATTGGAGTTTTAAAGAGAAAAGATTGGTTGAGATCATCTATGTTGCACAAGTGCGGTATGTGAAGCATTGCTGCAACGCGAGTGTGACTGGCCAAATTTTGAGTAATTGAAAGCATATGATCAGAAATGACTAATTCTCCCTCCACGTTCTGTATTGTGTAGTAGGGTTGAAACCGAAACGAACATAGTGCGAAACCAAATTCGAAATGTACTCAAATATGCCATATCAGGTTCCCCCGTGCGTGTCTCATTGCGAAGAAACTGTACGGAAGTGCGGCAGAAGCAATATGCGAGGAATTGGCTAGCAAGGTAGATTTAAACTTGAATTTATGCATCAAAACAACAACAATAACAATGGAAAACAACAACAAGGGGTAGCACATGCATTAGCAACACGAGCAGAAGTTAGATTGGACGAAGAACAATGTCATGGGTGTATTCGTCCTCTCCAGAGGGCACTCTGATGGTGCCAAAGTGCATTGCCTGATGGAGGGACTGCTCCTTGTAAGGGTAGGTAACGACGGGGGCAATGATGTAGGTATTCACCACATCGAGAGGAACAGTGAGAGAGCACGAGGGATGGAGAAGTGTCATCTCACGAGTGGAAGAAGGAATGAACGAAGTGCCAGTCATGTACTGCAAAGGGTGGAGGTTGAGGGAATGTGATTTATTTCTAAACGTGATGGATAGAAAGGCGAAAAAATAGGACAACAGATATAGTTGAAGCGAAAGTGAAACAAGAATGTACCGGGTGAATGACTAGCATACCTTGAAGTAGATGGGAATGGACGAATGATTGAGGAACGTCGTGTTGTTGTACAGCTTGCTGTAGGTCATCTTGACGCCCTGACAAGGAGATGATGAGTTTCAGAAGTGTTAGAAAAGCGAAATATAAGTAAAAAGAGCTGACCCCATTAGCAATCTCAGTGCGGAACTTGACCATGTACTCATGGTCGGGCTGGCTCGATTGATTATTGCCCATTGTAAAGCTGAAATTAGGGAAATAGAGTGATGAAATCGACGAAAACAACAGTGTAAACAAAAACAGTGTAAACAAGTTTCGCAATACTATCTACACACTTCACACACTTGTCGATGGGAATACCGTAATGCGTACAGTAATTCAAGCGTTGATTGACTTTTAACTTTTTTATTTTAATTTATTTTTAATTAAACTTTTAATTTTCTTCATATTTGCAGGGTCGCCTTTCGTGCTCGGAGGCGATCAGACGAGTGAGGGAGCGACTGCAACTGCCGGCTGCAGAATTGAAACAGAAGGTATGCACGATTGGCTATTTCCATGCCAGGTGAGGCCGAGTTTCAGCGCACTTAACTTGCAATAGTTAATTTCTCATTGGAGATTTTTTTGTTGAAAAAGAACCTGGTTGTTTCGAGCTGCAATTGGGCTTTACCATCGGAGGCATGGGCTGTGGGCGATTACTATTGCTGACAATGAGAAATCGACATTATAAATATATAAGCTCCCTCACTCTGCCCATTGACATTCTGCATTTTGTTTTATGTTCTGTGACAGTTTTGTCTTTGGCCCTTTCAGTCCTCTTCCAATCGTTCCCTCCATTTCAGTTCTGCTGGCTGGCCGAGTCTCAATTCCTCGTCCGTTGTGCGCCCATTGAATCGAAGTGCAGAGGAACACCCGTGTATGCAGCTGTGTGGGAGAAGTAAGTGGATGGGGAGGGGAGGAGGAGGGAGGATACGGTTGAAAGTAGAGGTTTCTCCTACTTGTCAAAATGAAATCAGTAAGTGCGTATGTTGGAAATTATGTGGGAAGTGTGTAACTCAATTGCACTTAGGTCGCAGACATTCGGTTTCTTCTATCTTTTTTTATTTGAATAGAAATGGGCGAGAGAGTGTTTAGTTTTGGTTTGGGGAGGGTTATGATGGTAGGGTGAAACGTAATTCCACGTTACTCGAGGTGACTGAGTGTTAAAATTTGAGTTTTAAAGAAGACAAACGATGCCGTATTATTTACACGGGTTTGATGGAAGGTTATAGCGCAAATCTGCGGGTTGCTTTTTTTCGCTATGTCTCATTTTTTAACCTAACTATTATAGATTCGCGATGCCCGATGAGATCGCAGAGATGCCGGATACGACCGAGGAAGAAGCGGCCAAGCAAGCTGCATGCTCTATGGAGGAGGATATCAAACGTGAGATTAAGGAAGTTAATAGGATGACAGTCATACTTAACTCATAATTCTCTCCTGAACAACTAAACCTGACATACTGAACTCCCCTTTACCCCTGTACAAAACTTGATATTATACTAATTGTAAGATTTTGTTTGACGTAGAACGAGATGCAAATTACCAGAGATTGCAAAAAGGTAAAGTAATAATGTATCGTTGAAGCGGACATCAGCCTGCTCAAAGCATCGAGGAAGAGAAAGGCGCCCCTTACAGAGGTGAAAAAGGTGAGTGAGGAAGTTGCATTGATGGAGTATTTGGGTTCCGAATAGGGGTTATGATCCACATGATGGCTATGGCCTAATACAACTGACGTTCATTGTTTAGAATTCAAATAAATGTGATAAATGCACAAGTGTCGTTTATGTTTCGAGGGTGATACATATAATGTGGGTTGGATTACATGCTAATATATTCGAAACAAAGAAAAATAAATAAAATTAGAAGCAAGTAGGAAATTTGATAGATTGTGATCAGCAATGTTCGTTTCACAATATCTTTCCACGATGAACTGTATATTCCAGGAAGAAACGAAGAAGAAGGCTGATCCGGACGCATCGATCCTCTGGCAGATCAACATTTCTCGATTCAGAAGGTAGACTACCGTATCCCCTCCCTATCGTACTCTATCCCTCTATTACAGATACGTTCGTGACGAGATCGTGTTGGAGCAAGTGTGTGGACGGATGAGAAGCAATGATGAGGCAAGGGAAGAGGGGGGGAGGGGAGGGGGCGTGAGGGCTGTTCTTTTCTTGAATTTTGACAGAAATGTGGTGAATAGTAGCCTGAATATGGATCACATTGAAATTACAGGCCCAATCAAACGCCGAGAAGAGCGCGCAGAACGTGGAGATGGCGTTGCGTGCACTGCTTAAGGTACGGTAGAGAACGTTTATTATGTAGTAATTTATGAAATTTATATTTTAGGAGACTTCAATTTTCTCTGACTGATCTCTCCTTTGACATTTAGGTCTTGTACAAATAGTGAAACATTGATTGGGCATGTTTTAAAAATCGTAGTTTCTGAATCCTACGAATTCCTGTCATTTCAGGTGGCCGAGCTGAAGTCGCCCAATCCCGACTCGAATCAGACGCCGCCCATTACGGTAAGCGGAGTATTGATTATTGATTCATCGATTGATTATCGATTATTTTGTCAATTTATTCATTTTTTTAAGCTGATGGACGTGGTGCGTGCGGCGAAGGAGGCCGAGATGACCATAACGAAGCAGGATCTCGATTGGGCATTCGCATTGGTACGGTAGACTACTGTAGAGATTAGTCTGCTTTTTTAGGTTGGACCTCATGGTATGTCTGTGTTTCAATGAGTAAATGTAACGAGAGGTGCAAAGGCCTCTGTGATATCATAGACACGTAGATCTTCGAGCAACCCAACTTCTATTAAAAGCGGTAGTTGTACAGTATCTATGGTATCCATCTATTGCAGATCGTCGATGATTCTCGTGGTATAGTGAGGAAGGCGGGCGATAGTGGAGGAGGACTCTTCGTATTGGGTCAGTTGAGAGATTATTTTAAAGGAAGGGTTCTTCAAATCAATCTCGCACGTGAATGTTCAGTAGATGAGCACATGGTGAAGCCTACAATTACTAGGCCGTCGTGGGTAAATTGCCTTGAACCTTTTCTAAAAGTAACAAGTTGTAATGTCCATTTAGACTTCGACAAGGCGCTCTTGCTGGCGGTCGACTCGCACGTTGATTCGCTCATTCGGGAACAGATCGATTCGAAGGCCGTGAGAATCAGAAGATTGATTAGAACGAGAGGATATCTGGAGGAGGAAACGGTGAGGGGAAAGGGAAGGGCACTAGGGAGAGTTGGGGAGGGATAAGGACCACTTGTATCCAGTGTCAGTCAGAGAGCGCCACCGAAATTTAATCACAAACGTTTAATTGTGCGTTGTGTGAAAAATTTGGCAGTGGGATAGGTGCTGCAGTGGGTGGTGATGTTTGGAGTATTTGGGGGGGGGGATAACCGATATCAAAAAGTTTAGCGTAGAAATACAATTATCAATCGGGTGAACATATATTAATACTTATTCATTACTGTATTTATTGCTGGTTCCTGCACCGTATCATTATTGATATCATCTTCATTCTCATCAGATCGATAAGACGGTGATGATGTCGGCGAAGCAAACGAGAGATCTCCTATATTCGATGCTAGAGGAGAACTATGTGTGCGTTAAGGTGAGCAAGGGGGGGGGTGGTGTAGGGTGAGAGGGGTTTCACGAGGAGTATAGAGGAAGCCTGATGTGTTATTGGAAAACAAAAATTAATTCGAAATGCACCTGATTTTCCATAGCGATCAGGGTTGCAGCGTTTGATGTTAAGTGAATACGATTTGTGAAGGTGATTGAAAGTACTGTTTGCACGTATCCTAATTTCAAGGTTGAAGTGTATCATTGGAACTTGCATACGTCGCAGAATTTATATGGTTCGATCTTGAATACCTTAGACTTTTACTTCTCACAAGTATCATTCATGTTGCACCTGTTACTCTTAAATATACAACGATGGAAAAAAATCAGTGATCCACGGTCGATTGATAATGAAAAAACTAATAACTTTTTGGTGAAGAATCTTCGGGTTACAAATTGATCCCTCAGTGGTTTTAGTGCCGCACTCTTGTGCTATAGGCAGCTAAGATTTAGCCGATTAATCGAATGCAGCCAATTGTTCTAGGAAAATATCAATATTCTGTTGTCAGCCGATCGGTCGGACGAATGATTTCGCTCCCGCCCGCACCATCGGTCTGTACTACGTGGACCAACCACAGACTGTGAGAACACTCATCGAATCGACCTGCATGGTAAGTACGCTAGTGGTACGGTAGGAGAGGGTTACGGTAGATCACTGATGGAGATTATCGATTGCAGATGCTGCGCAACATCATCGTGCGACGGCTGCAGTTGGAGAAGGATAACAAGTATGTTAACGGTATCTAGAGCAGATTGAATAAGGTTATGTCAGGATTCAAAGAGCCTAATTTGTTGACGATTCATAGGGTGAACACGAATTGAAACAGTGGTAGTGAATGTATTCAACCAGCGTGGACAATCGACTAATACATTACATTGAAAATTGGCGGTGATCATCATTTTTTAGGCAGTTGCTCGATCGTCAACTGAAGATGGAGAACATTATGAATGCGATCGATGCGAGTGAGAATATTGATGAAGACGAGAAGAAACAGCAGGTATACGGTAGTCCTTCGATAACTGAGGGAGTACGGTAGATCAATCGATCAATTGCAGAAAGCGGAAGTGGAGGACATGTACATGTCTGCCGATGTGAGAAGAGATCTCGAGACATTCCAGTGAGTTTCTTGCCCTTGAGAGATCAAAGATCAATTGTCCTCTCTTCAGGAAGAATCTCAGTCTGTTGCACTCATCCGAGATTGAAATTGAGAAGGTTCTCTTCACATTCCGTGCTTATCTCAAATCAGTGACCACTCTTCGATTCCAACCCCCTCAGTAGAGTACGGTAGCAGCCCTCTCATCATCAATTGCTAATTTTGTTATTGATTTTTCTCGTTGTAATTCTTTCTATTCCACAGCGGGTTTGGTCGTTGTTAATCGTTGTTTTGCTTCACTGTTTTGCTTTTCTGTAATAATAAAGTATATCCAATTTTAATTCTAGCGCTTTATTCGATAGCATAACACGGACGATTAAAACAATTGAAAAGTGAAACTATCGAATGAAAGATGCTAGGTATTCACGAATATTAAACTAAGAGAATAAATCACATGGCGGTAGGTCAACTGAAATTTTCTCTATACTGTCTAACATAACGAGATAAGGGGGAGAGGGACGGATACAACACCATTACAACAGCGAGGTATACGGTAGAAATGATGGGTATGTCAAGAAGGGGGTAAGGGTTACGGTAGAAATATAACTAAAACAATCGAGCAACAGCATCGGAGGAAAACGACAATCTTTAGTTTTGAGAAAAACTATTAGTGGACAAACTAGAGAAGAAGCAAGTAGTTGAGGGGAGAAGGGGGTAGAACGACCAGAAAAGTGGATGGAATGTGAATAATGGAGTAGATAACCCTGGTGTTGTAATTTAACAGAATCGATTTGTGATTGGGAGACACGGGTATCGAAGGAGGTGAGGGGGATAAGGGTAGGTAGATCAAGATCCATGCTAACTAGGAAATAAGAAAAGTCGATATATTGACTAATCCGTGAGAGACTACCGTAACTCTTATAAGAGATTATGGAAGGATAACACAGATTGAAACAAAGAGAAAGGGCAACAAATATAAGAAGCACAGAAGAAAACAAGAAACAAAAAGAGCGAAAACAAACCTACTATAGCTATATCGAACTATAAGCGATGTGGACGGAAAGATCGATACGAGGGCGCAACCGTAATCCGGGAGAAGATCCGCTCAGGATTCGCCTTTCATCTGACGGACAAGGTGTCGTAGCCAGAAGACCTGCCGAATACAATCAACTGAATCAATAATCAATAATCTACCGTGACCCATCCTCCTACCGTACCTTTCTATTGGTATCTCTTGATCTAGATGCATCAGCGAAGCTTTTCTCTCCGTCACCACGAGTGCAGCATCCAGCAGTCTTCGATCGAGCAGCCAACTCCTCCCTGGAAAGAAGGAGTACGGTAGACTATCGTAGTCATCCATCCATCTCACCTTTCCGTCTCGACATTGACATCTTCATTCACTCTCGGCATCCAGTCCGCATTCTCCTTCCAAGCGGCGCCACCATCCGCGTACGCCTCCTGTGTAATTAGGGTTTTACAGTTTTGATAACAGCGCCATATTAGAAAAGGTAAAATTCGAAATATTCATAAAGGCATGTCAAATGCGCCTTGTGACTTTCGCGTTTCTAGAGGTACTACAAGTGCATTGACGAGTTGCATTCATCAATAGAAAGAACCCTCCAAAAGTGCAACCCTAACCTCCAAAAATGCAACCCATAGACTGTTCCTAAAATTCCTTCTGCTACACGCAGATCCATATCAACAAACGCTAACGATATCACGAATCGATATCGAGTGATTACCGTACCTTCTTCCAGATGGGAACCCGTCTCTTCAGTTCGTCGATGGCCCATTCCGTAGCCCGAATAGCATCCGTTCGATGAGGAGAGGCGGTGGCGATGATCACTGATATCTCACCCACTGCCACCTGAGATGATGAGAGATTGTTGGTTCTTTAGATAGAAGAACCTATGGTTATACCAAGAGTAGTGTGGGTGTTATCATACTATTTATCTGTTAACCACCATAACCGTTTAGTGGAACATGATATTCGAAGATGAATTATAGATTAGACTCACTTCTCCAATGCGATGGAATAGGACGACTCGTTCTACAGAAGGGAAGAGACGACGGGTCTGATGACACAGCTTACGCATCTCCTGTGAGAGCAGTCTATTATTGATCGTCAAAAACTCTCGAAACTTCAGTTCTCACTGCTGACTAATCCACTGTTATTCTACTGGGAAACTTCTGCTAAAGTATTCCCCTCCTTACCTTGTAAGCCATTTCATCATAGCTCTCATACTCCAATCGTACGACCTCCCTTCCATCGAATGTGTCTCGAGTAGTGCCCACGAAGACGGAAGTGCCACCACACGAGGGAGATGATACCTACAGGTAATTCAATTTTCGAAGTATAATGGCACATAGCGTGCATCTCTATTTATATAATTGTTTATAACTCTCTTATGCATTAGCTCGATTAGGTTGTCTTAACGCAGTGCCATAAGGCGAATCTGTGTAACGCGAAAGTTCGTGGTTTCCCAATTTTGAGAGTAACTAAAAACTGACCATCTTCATGGCTTCTCCCACATCCAATACGTCGAAGGTAATGCGAACGATGTCGTCAGACAGAGCCTCGATCAACTGCAATCCATTATTTATTTGAATCGTTTTTTTCCTGATTCCAAACATGATTTGGAAATTTCCCATGCTCATTTCAAAAGCGCAGAAGGGAATTGACCAAAAACTTCAGCACTTGGTGACCCAGCGTTACGGAGCATCTACTTACCCACTGTACACCATGTTCCATGATAGTTTCCAGGCATTGGAATTATATCGAAAATTTCCCAACCAGTCCAAATTCATTTTTTCACAGCCTGGTGATTTATGGTTCCCGTGTTACTACAACTCTAAGCACCTCATTTCTTTTCAATCGGTACCACAATCATTGTCGTTCAACCTCTCACTTTCTACCAATGGAACTTTTTTTAAAAAACTAGATTCGCCAGGTGACACTTCACTGACTCTACAAGTCTCCATTCCAGTAGTTCGTTCAATACATCTCTTCTTCATGGTTCTATAATTCGAACACCATACCTTGATGATATGATCCATCTCATTGGTGTCCTCCTCTCTACTCGCATCGAGGAACGTCATTCTGCTGTCTTCTCGGGCGAGTGCAAGGGCGTTCACCAGATGACGCTCGTACGATGGCCAGACAACCTGATAATAGAAGGGCATCAGGATTGGATAATGCCAGAACACGAGAAAAATCACTCATTGTCAGCAGAAGGATGTTTCACAGACTAACAAATATCCTCAAGGTGATCCTACCAAATCCTATAGTGACGATTTTGTAGTCCAACATTTCTAAAAGCAAAATAGAAGAGAAAAAAATCTTATAGTAACATTTCTAATCAAATCTTGCTGAATAAAATAGCTTATCTGATATCTACCGCGATTTCTATCTACCGTACCTCCTCAAAGTATCCACTCTCATCGGGCGGATCGTATCGACGGGCAGCCCTTCGTCGACGGCACGTCGCCTGAGATTACAATCGTTCTTTACACCTTGTTCAGTCATCTTCGTCTCATTCGCCATCGTTGACGAACAGTTTGCCAATCCACATTCAAGTTTCCAATTGTCTGACCCGGTGACCATGCGCTTCAGCGCATTCACAAACACAGGATATTACGGAATTCCACAATCTCAATATGCTCGTCTTTTTTTACAATGAAGCTAATCGTAGAACGTTCCCTTCATTTTTCCCGAACATCTATCATTGACTCACCTGATTGAGGGTGAGGAAGACTAGTCGATCGACAGTGACCATGACATCCGACATCTCCGTCAGCATATTGCCCTCCACGATGATGTAATCAACCATGTGGGAGATCTGATGAGGAGGATTGTGAGAAACTCGAATAGACACACTGACGTGTAGGATCAGAGCAATCATTTCCATTTTAAAAGAGTTTCATCACTGCTGGATGTAGCGGCAACAATGTTTCAGACTCAATTGAAGAGCAATGATGGCGATAAACCAATCGTGATCTGAGTTCTTCTCATAATAATATAACAAACAATTAATTACTCGACTTCCACAAGTGACTTTTTCTTGAGGTTGTGAAAGTTTGTATCCGTTATGCTGGGCGTTTGTTCCAGCGAAAATACAGTCTCAGCCTCTACATATCTACTCTCGAGTTTGACTCACACGATAACGTGTCGAATCTCAAGCCTCATAACTATCCCTCATCTTACCTCTTCGATCTTCCTACGTAGTGCCGTGGAGTCGACAGAATCGGCCGAATCGTAGTCGTAGAAGATGTGAGCACCGCTCTTCGATCGCAACGTCTTCACCTGCACAACCACTGCATTATTTCCTTCTATTTTCTAGGATCGATTCATCAAATCAACATTTGCATCAGGTTCATATCCACCTCGCGAAACACCAATGCTCCAACCTATTCGACATCACAATTCGACTCCCATTCCGCCAATTCTACTTTAATTTTCAACAACACCTATCGTACTACCCCTCCTCTATCGTACCTTGGACTGATCGTGGTAGAAGTCGTCCTGACAGACAATCGCCACCCGCAGACCCTCCTCGTTGAACTAAAATTAGAGAATTTCATTGATTTTGAGATATAGATTTATAGAGGCATTTTGATCCTATTATATGAATCAGTCCCATTGCATTTGCCCTTAATTCCGTTCTTATATCTCAAGGGCGAAACCTCGATCTGCCTACCGATACAGTGACAATTATTTGTTTCCATCTATTGATTCGAATCTATTGAATTCGTCCTTATGTTCATTCTTAGATCTTACGGATAGAACCTCGATCTGCCTATCGAATCCAACAACCAAAATTTGATCTTGTTTTTTCTCCAAAAGCTCTGTGATACTGAATTCGTTTGAGTCTCTCTCCCAAAAGCACCAAGTAGTGAAACCCCAATCACTCTCCCTTCCCTTGGACTGACCATTTTCTGGAATGCTCTTGCCATGGTGGTCTTGCCTGCATTGGTGCATCCGCAGATCGCGAGCACACGCGCATCTCCCATCGTCGAGTGATCTCAAGGGGAAGATGGATTGATTACGGTAGGGATTACGGTACTTTATCTTTCTCAACTACGTAACCACCCAATTTTTCATAGTAGCCACACAGCCCGCCAGAGAGGGGAAACTCCTTTGTTCTCCGCGTCCACACATTGTCCATGGGCGCAGGGAGACAATGGTTAAATAAAAAGTGTGAAACATAACCCATATCTTAGTGATATGGCCAAAAAATGATAATTTGACATAATGGGGCTATTCTTCTATTAGATGCTGTATCACCCTCTTTGTTTCGCAACGATAAGTTAATTTACAAAATTTAAAAATATTTATTTCGACTTCGTCATGAAAACCTTGACTTTCACCCCAAAACGATCAAAGAAACCCCACACCATTACTATTTTTGGAATCCTTTGGAAATTATCTAGACCGTGGTAAGATTGAAATTTTAACGTTAACGGAATTTTTTCGAGAATTTTTGGATAGAAGGTCAAGAATTCAAAATTCTCGGAAACTGTACTAATCGATAAAAATCGAATCTTACCACGTTCTAGATATACTCCCAAGGATTCCAAAAATAATAATGATGTGGGGGTACTTTTATCGTTTTGGAGGGGAAGTGTAGGTCCATAATTGACATTGTTTTCTAAACAATTCGAAATTCAATTGCGTAAATCGAATGAGTTTCACTGAAAGCATATAACTTTTCTCTGATTTTACGCAATTGCGCCTCTCATTCTTACTACATCGACTGAGCAGATCAGTCGCGAGAGGGGGGAATGAAAGGATGGGGAAATCGACTCAAGAAATGGCCTCGGACGCGATAATTGGATTATCTCCCCTCTATGACGGGCTGTGAGCCACGTTTTAGAGCCCTCGCGACACTGCAAACAGTGTCCAGATAACTTGACATGACCTCACTAATGTTGCGTGTGCCAATCGATAAATCTACCGTAAGCCTTTGTGCTCACCAGACTGGGATAGATACTTCTGCCTGTCTCCATGCGCACTCATTCACGCACGACGAGAGATCTTATAAGGGGAAGGAGTACGGTAGGAGGGGCGAGCGGTACGGTAGCGACTCTGAATCCATTAGAAACTGGCTTTTCTTGATTAGAAAAATAGTTCAGATATCATGATCGGTCATAAACGAATCAGTTGACTCTGAGTATAACCCGGATTAGCAAACATGTTTATGAATCGGAAACGCATAACAATTCCTAACAATCATAACAAACCGGGGGGAAACAACAACAGCAATAACTCGTACAAGAGTGAGATAACAATAACCGAAGAATCAACGTAACGCGTAATTTTGTTGTCGAGATCACAATTGAATCCGAGTATAATCAACAAAATGGGCCAGCCAATTGACATCCTAATTAGTCCGAGATGAAACCGGGATCATCGTGGAGATGACATCCCATACCCGTTCTACACGATGGGCAGATCAATTCACCTGCAGAATGAGCAGGTGGTGTACCGTATACCGTATCACCCCGGGGTGCATTCTCATCATTGGGAAACATCGCACTGAGTGGGGGTGCGGTAGGTGTGAGAGGGCGGGGCAGATTGGGATGGTGTGGAATGGATACGATAGGCGTCGGTCCCATCTCTTCGTCCGATGACGATGCGAACTCGTCCTTTGGCTGCAAATGTACAACTTTTGATAATCATCGGCTTGGTGCACCACACCACGGGAAGGCATACTGTAATCGCACTCACCAGTGGTAGCTCGCCGAGGACGCGTCTGGCGAGGGATGAAGGAGGAGGAGAGGGAGCAGAACGAGGAGGAGGAAGGGGAGCTGATCCCGACCAGGGTGCGGGAGAGCCCGCTCGCATCATTCGAGGTGGCAAAGCCTGAATCAGGTAGGGTCAAATTTGAAATCGATAGCTGCAAACTTACCGTACGCTGGGGAACAGCCACTGGTGGTGTGGCAACTGGTCGAGTGGTCGGTTCATCCGCAGAAGAGGGCCAATCTTCCGAATCAGTTGGATCCGGAATCTGCAATGAAAATGCACTCAAATGATCCTGGTCGAACCAAAAAAGTTAGTTTATCATTCTTAAGTGAATCATGACTTCACAAAGTAGACAAAATGATCAATAAACACTGCCAGCAAAACAACCCAAAATGTCCACATTCCATTACAGACATTCCATCACAGCTCACCCTCATTCTCTCCAATCGAGGCATCTTGCTGGGTGAGTGGCCGGGCGAGGAATGGAATTCGTCGTCCTTCGTGGTGAGAAGGGGCGGAGTCGAGGGACGAGGAGGATGAGGGAGCAGAGAGACTGGAGTGAGCTGCCCACTCTGGTACAACGGAGGCTGCAATTAATATTTTTTTTGGGAAGCTTTACCCTGATAATCACTAGAGATAAACTGAGTGCAGACACCTAACACATTAGTGAAACTGGAGTTCGACGGGACCGGGGAGAAATTAGAATAAGCATCCAGCCTATTGTTGCTAAGGTCGCTCAAAGTGTGCGGGTTCCCGAATCGACGTACCATTCCCCATCCAACCGAAGGCGGTAGTTGGAAGCCGCCCACGACAGTCGGTGTCGTCGAGAGGGCTTCAGACTCCTTCTCAGCCTCGTCTGACTCCCTTCCAATTGTATTCGTTACTAGTTTATTATAAAAACTACATTAACCAAAAATGAATAAAAATCTTACTTATCAGTGTTGAAATCTTCCTCCTCTGTCTCATGGAAGTCATCCGCCGAAGTCTCGCCGAATTCATCGTGATCAGACTCCTCCGACCACTCCTGGAAAGCATTGTATAAATGCATAAATGTTGTGTTGTTGTTTATAAGACGAATGGAATCTTGATCACCCCACCACAGTTTTCAGCTTTTTCATATACACAGTGAATCGCGCAATCACCATGCACCCAAGTTGGGGTGACCCAACGAAGGACAAATCCGAAATGAAATATTCGTGGATGCAATTTTTTGTTGTGGGTGCGGGTTTTCAGATCGAATCGCATATTCGCATTATTCACACTCTTATCTCAACAACGAAACCGCCAATCTGCAGGCTAATTTGCACTCTTCTTCAAGATCACGTTAAAAATGCGAATTTTTTTAAGACATCACATATTCAATTGTTTTGGAAACATTTATTTTAGAGTTTGACAACTGACCTCCTCTCCATCCTCCCTTGCCTTCCCATCTCCATCCGCCTTTCCCGGTTGAATATCCATTCCTGGTGCGTACGCTGTCACATCGCCCACTTTCTCCTCCACTCGAGGATTCAGACGGAAAATCTTCTGCAAATACAAAATTAATTTCGAAATAAAAATAATAATAAACTGACCCTCAACTGCCTTTCCATCATCTTCTGCAGTTCCTCCCCATTGCTCACGCCCGAATTGGCATAGATTCGAGGCTGGAATGACCTCATGTTCACCTTGTAATCAGCGTGAAACACCAACTCCCCCGGTAGTTCACGATCTTTTGATCGACAATAAGGTCATCGTAGTAATAAAAAGCATGACGAACCTTGTACTCTGGCTTCGGACAGAGATCGAGAAAATCCGAGAGTGCCGAACAAATCTGTAAATACACCAAATTATTTCAAGAAATAACAGAGAAAAACAGCCACCGCAGCAATCACAAACTAGCGCAATCTATACAGTTCAGATCGATCAACCCCCTCTTGTTGTGCTCACTTTCCCCTTTCGTCTCTTGATAAGAATCGTTCACTAGTCAGCGTAACAACAGTGCTAGAGTGCACACTCCCTCGAGAGAATGCAGACTAACAATGATCGCTCAGCGTTCAAAAGAACAAAACTGTTTTGGAAAATACTAATCAGGCATTAATTAACCCAATCTTGATATATATCGAAACAGACCTGATCCACGAGATAATCATTCGTCTTATCTTTCTCGCTCATCGGAAAGAGCTTTCAACCCTGCAACCATCATAATTAACGACATCAGTCATCTAAGTCTACGATATTCAACAGGTCTCGAACCTGATACACAACACCGGAAGCACAAAATTAGCAAGAAGCTTTATAACAACAACTAATTACACATACGGAGATCATTGCAATGGATATAAAGTGGTGTTAGCAACACGACAGAAACGAGATCATTAAACATAATTAGAGATCAAAGATCAAACTACATCTCCTCATCGTCATCCTCCTTCGACTTCTTTCTCGGCTGAGCCTGAGTTGAACCACTGCTGCGACGAGTTTGCTACAAGTATTGCATAGGTCAGTAACCAACCCAGATCATCCCCGTTATGAATCTTCATCAATCTACCGTACCTTTCTGGTGCTCTTCGTGAATACTTCATCTTCATCATCATC
The DNA here is from genome assembly GCA_900490705.1 of Pristionchus arcanus. NCBI lineage: Eukaryota > Metazoa > Nematoda > Chromadorea > Rhabditida > Neodiplogasteridae > Pristionchus > Pristionchus arcanus. Next base: position 94,934 of record LS486332.1, read on the forward strand.
AGTCATTCGATTGATACTCTTCGCAGTGCTAACATTTCCCGTTCCTCCATCCGAATTGGCAGTCATCATATCTCCCGTCTCCCCATCCGAATCAGAGCCCATTGTAACTGTAAGTGCAGAGTTCAGCGATCAATACAGTCACAATTTAGAACATCAATTCATCTGTGTACATTTTCTGATTCTTGTACTCTGACTTTCATTTACTGAGGGAGGCGGGCTATGTTTCTATTGTTTTCTATTGTAATGGTACGCATCATACTACTCATCAACTAACCTCTCTTAGACTTTCTTCCTCTAGTCGATTTTCTTCCTGAATCTTCATCAATTTCAATTGCCGTAACCGCTTCTCCCGCTCCTCCATCCGAATCAGAGTCCATTGACACTGCAATTTCATGTTTCAGAGATCAGTCAATAAGGTCTTTCTTGGAACATCATTTCAACATGCGAGCACTATGTTACCATACATCTTCTATAAAATCCAAGCTACTTATTCAATTAGATCTGTAATACCCTGCTCATCAGCTCACCTTTCTTAGCCTTTCTTCCTCTAGTCGATTTTCTTCCTGAATCCTCATCAATTTCCCTTGCCGTACTCGCTCTTCCCGTATCATCATCCGAATCAGAGTCCATCGTAGCTGCAATATCCCCTTTCAATGGTCAGATGACGTCATCTTCATTCTCACCTCTCTTGCTCGCCTTCCTTCCCCTTCCTGATTTCTTCTTCGATCCATCATCATCTCTAGAAGTGCTCATTCTTCCCGTATCCTCATCCTCATCAGAATCAATCGTGGCTGAAATTCCACTTGCATTCGGTCATAAACGAAGCACAAAACTGACAAATGAACTCCTCACAATCAGCGTTGAAAAAGGGAGAAAACCTCAACGTAGAGAACCGTGTCCCTAGTGTTATATTCGTGACTACTACAGTACACCTTCCAGTTCAGGTCGTATCTCACCTTTCTTGTTCTTCCTTCCTCTACTGGACTTCTTCGAAGTGCTGGGATCGGATTCAGTCGAGTGACGGGATCTCTGTAATCAAGTCAGATATTGATTCTTCAACCTTGTCAGTTACCGTACCCTATCCTTTCCCCGGCCGTTTCTCGCTTCCTCTATCTCCTTCATCTGCTCCATCATCTCCTCCTGAAAATAATAGTATTTTTTAAAGAAGTGGTCTGAACAAGATCACTCTTCCCTCATTTCCCTATCTCTATTCAGTGTAACACAACTCTTACTATTCCAAATAATACTCGCAAACAAATTTCTGAACAACGGATTCTAAAACGAGTAACTTGCGAGTTACAATTTCCACAAGAAACTTCAACCTTCCTGGAATATCCAACCTGTAGCTTCCTAGTTTCAACCAGTCAACGTAATCCATGCTCACCTTCTTGAGCATGGCCTTGCATCCATTGCCCGGACAGCGCACCTTCTCGACGTTAGAATTCTTTGCGAGGCTGCAATTCACCCAGTAAGTATATACAATTTGACATTTTGCACGTTCGCAATAAGATTGCATCATTCTGACCACTAACATCCCTTCAGCTATCATAATCTCACCTCCATTGAAGTAGAATGGGTGACGAAAGCCATTTTTTGGAGACTTCCCCTCCCCCGACTCACTTATTCCAGCAGGAAACGTGCATGAGACACTCGCACTTATCACACGACAGCATCGATGCCTTCCTGAAAACACTCAATTGATCTACCATTTCAATCAATAGTCCCGCCCTCAAATATCGATCAGCCCTCCCTACCGAATGGTGACATTGGTGCAGAGACAGCAGGTCGCACAATGGAATCTCGATCGGAGAATCGGTCCGAGTTCAGTGAGTGCTCGAGTCGTCAGAGTGAGCATGTCACCCGCCTGTAAATGGAGTGATTTTTTGGGATTGAAAATGGCAGTTTTAGTAGCCCCGAGAACAGATCGTGCACATCGAAATGACAATATTTGCAAGAATATCCAGTCACGATACCTCTACGCGAATCCAATCGTCCTTGAAGAGTTGGTCGATCAATTGCTGAGCCTTCTCCATCTTCATTGGTACTGGTAGATCACGAGCCGACTGTCAGATTATCCATTGAATTAACTCACCCACATCAATGGGCCTACCTTGAGTGCATCGTTCGTGGGCATGTACCCGTCGTTATCCGGTTTCAGCATCGTTTCCAGCCACGAAACCACGAGGAACAGCTCGTTTTGGTTACTGCAATGGGTGTGGACGAGGAAATTCAAAATCACTGGCTATTAACAGCAATACAACTCAATTAATCGAAATCATAATGAAACCAACTCGAAGGGGGAGGCACCAGCAAGCGCGGGACTGTAGTGTCTCTCGGAGACGAGAACAATCATCTTCTTGTTCTTGGCCTCATCGTGAGCATTCATCAGTCGCAATCCGATCTGAAAGACCAAAATTAAATTTATAACGTTTAATCTTGAATAACAATATTGCCATGAAGGCACTTACGTGCTGCACTTTGGTGTTCATAGTTTCGAGGAGCTTCTTGCGCAATTCGACCACCGCATCTGCTGTCACTCCCTTCAGGTGAAGCTCATTTGCATCGTAGTCGATTTCTAAGATGCAGATACAATTTCTCATGAACACAGCCCGTAGTTCACGCACCATCAAGGAAGTGCAGAGTAGCGAAGCAACGGACGTAATGCGCACAGAACGCTCGCTCCTGAATGTTATCATCGGTTGCATAATCATTACCAATCGATAACCGACCGTTAGCGATCCCCGATCGATGAGGATCTTGAGCAGTCCACGATGCGCATCGTCGTACGTGCCACTCGCATGCACAATCTTTGCGAAATCGAACTGCTCGCCTGCGGTTCCCATTGAGTCTGAAATATAGCAATGCCGAGAGATACAGAAAGAGGTTGCGCCATAGATGATAACAGCAAAAGAAAATTCGCGAAACGAGACAAAAAGAACAAGAAAATTGGCCATTTTCGAATAGAACGTGCCCTTTCACAGCACAAACAACAACCGATCGATAACGAGAGTTCGCCCTGATGCCTGATAATTTAAATACGACAGTATGCTGTGGTAAAAATGTCATGTTCGAAACAGGGGGGTTCGCATCAAATATAATTCTAAATTTGTGTTTTGTCAATTATCTATATCAAGACCGATCAAATCATTGTAAAAAGTAAATGAAAAATCAATCATTAGATAATTAAAATAAATTTTAAATTTTAAATTGTTCCGCTAATATTCGCGCTTTGACTAATTCAAGCCTATATAAAGGAAAAGGTTTCACGCTTTTCTCGACGCCTTCGACCTTGTTCACAAGTTTTCTCATTTTATTCGTGGAGTTTGCGTCATACTTGAATTATTTTATTTTCAGAGGGTACCTCGAATACTCCCATAATGATTGCTGACGACGTTCCTGACTACGGAGATGCCGATAAGTGAGTACTAACTCAAATACATCTCCTAATTTTGCAATATTCTTTTTGTTTTTGAAACCTCGCTTTCAATGTATACATCTAGTTGCCGTGGGCTCTAATCAACGACTACTCTTCATCAGGTACATCAATGACCAGGGTATCGAACAGTTCTGGGCAATTAAGGCCTACATGCAAGCTAACGTCCACATGAACCTTATCATGAGGTAAGTTTCGTTCCTTCCTTGTATCGACAAGTAAGCTTCTTATAAAAGTTATAAATTCAAGTTGCAGCGTGACTCCTAGTGCGATCCGGTTAAACCCTCGTCAGGACGATATCAACGCCTCTTTCCGCAAGCACTTCCCCACTCTCAATGTCGAGAAGGCTAGATATCTCTTCCTTCTTTATTTCTTTATCAGTCTA
>LS486333.1:27640-52651 GCA_900490705.1 Pristionchus arcanus
AATCGGAGAAAAGATGTATTTACTAAATATTCACTATCTTGAATAATTAATTTCATGTTGAAATCACCTTCACGATCAAGCGTAATCTCAACAACTACTTCTGGATTCATTACAAGATTCCGGCTGGTGAGTATTCAAACTTTGATCTATCAAACGCATATTTTTCAGTTATTCTTCTCATTGTAATGCTTATAATCACCATTTATTTCGTCGCAAAAACATATCTCAAACGATGGGAAAGACAGAAGCAAGATGAGGAAGGGGATTGTCAGTACTTGACTGGCAAGGCCGCTTGAAACTCCGAATTGGTGGAGTTTATTCGCATTATTCATTCCTCTATCGTGATATCAGCTCTTTGAATAAAGCTTATCGACTGATCTCGAAACTCTGTTTGAATTTCGCAAGCCATTAGATCAGGTTTCCATGAGGAGGCGAAAGGAAAAATTGAGTCACGCCTTTCAGTCGTCGAGTAGCGTTTGCTAAGTAACTCATTACCGAGCCAGGTCCCAATTGCATTTCGAAACGCATATTATTGTCGAAATAATAAACTTGAGCAGCAAAACATAGGGAGGAAGGTGAGTGAGGCAGCATGAGGCATGTTTACTCAAAGAGGAAATTTGAGAACCCTCTCTTCCTCCTAACTGGGAGAGGCATTATCGCAACCATCGTACGCCTTCTCCACTTCTGTCAAAAACATCGAACATGCTCGTGCTGTTGTTAATGCCTTCACTGGCGATCGCAATGACATTCAATATTGATGGTGGAATGACACCAGCGGAGATTATATACGTGCATGTCGAGAAGATTCTGCTGTCAACGAAGGACGAATATCAAAGTACGTGCTCGTTTCTTTGGAACCTTGTTATTGTTATTGTTGTTGTTGTTGTTATTTTCGTACGAGAAGGATTCAGAACAGAAAGGATTTCACGTGCAAGGCTTTCTTCATCGCTTCGAGTTGATCGAAGTGGTAACTCTTCAAAAAATAAATTAAATATTCATCAGAAATAATTCAGGACGAAGTTTCACAGCTGATCAATGCTACTGCAACTTTTACTTACGTGCGTTATCGAGATCGCTTTAGCGTAGCTACTTTATTTGTAGACTTACCGACATCCGCATATCAAGTGGAGCCCAATCAGGAGCTCCAAGGCAACAATAAATGAGATTTACATGGATACAGTCAAGCTAAGACCTCCAAGAATCTACGATTGTTCAGGGTAAATTTCGAAATTATTTTCAAAAATGACAAATATTTGTGAAACAAATAATTTCAGCTGGAGATACGAATACGAGTCTGCAATTCCCTGGAAAAGAAGCAAGGTTCAATTTTTCATTATATAATAATAATAAATATAATAGATCATTACATGTCTCATTTGATGGAAATATTAGCACAACAGTCACGTTTTCCAGGATTCGATCATGTTCGATGAATGTTAGTTGCTATTATTTTTAAATTTTTAAAGTATTTTATCTTTCCAGCTCGATTCCATGCCATACGACAGTCACAACTGTACTTTTTGCCTATCAATTGATGCAATCGAAGGGTTCGATGTGAAAATCGATGATGGAATCACAATTGTTGTGCGTTGTTGTCCATTTTCAGAATCCATTCAACGTAATGTGAACCTTACAGGGTCCGAAGGACTGGTTTGTCTCCAACCATCTCACATCTGCTAGCGCCGCTGAGTTCAATGACACCATCTTTCCACCGGGGCTAAAGAAGAGGGAGATGAATCGGCGAAAGGTAACATTTAAGCAATTAACGTGTTTAAAAAATAATAATTTCAGGTCACGATCACCTACACAATCACTCGCAATGTTGACTACTACTATTGGATTCACTATCAGAGGAAATTATGTATCATTAACTAATTTTATCCTCCGGTATTGATGTTTTTACAGTGATGTTCCTAGTTTTGGTGGCAGTTATTCTCATTGCTCGATATGTCTTCAACATATTTATTGCATACTGGATGGAGGAGAGGAAGAGGGAGTTTGACCTCGAACGACAACTGTGGGTGGTCAAGGAGGAATGAACTCAAAGTGATAAATGCAAATATCAAACGATATCACGATTATCGATTGTAAAAAAAATTACAAATCCACTGTCATTGCACAAATAAATAAAAGGAGCATGATTGTTGGTTACAAAATCAATCGTTGACGAATTAAGGATTCAATTGGATGAATGTTATCTGATGCCTTGTCTCTACAGAAAATATGGATAATGACGAGCGGGTGTAATTGGATCTGGAAATAGACGATTGGGGAGGAAGAATCTATTCGAGTTAGACGATTAATTCAGATTGACGGGAAGGGTTGCCGGCAATAATACGGTGATGAACTTATCGAGAGGTCCATATCTGCAATAAATCAGTTAAGTTCAAAGCAAGTGATCTTTTCGCAACGCACAATCGAACTCACTCCATTTCGGGAAAATCCTTCCATTCGTCGATCTCCTGAATGTACTCCTCCGCCATGTGCACATAAACTTCATTACCGGCACGATGAACATCGGGAGTGTATCCTCCTAATACAATGAGACGACCACTCACGTCGAGAACAATGGGGTTTCTTCTGCAATCAAGGAACTAGTTATGTTTTGAAGTTACGGTTCCTATTTCACGACTACAATGGATCCTCATCTCATTTATTCTCCCCCTTTGTTTGTGTTCGGAGATATTCCTACTCGGTAATCTCATTACAAGCAAAATAAGTGTTTTTTCTCAATTTTTGCGTTGTCGTGTTCAACTAAATTTCATGCTAGTTTTATTGATTTCTTGACTGACATTACTCGCAGTTATGGTTTTGCTTACTACAGTAACTATATACCGAGCTCTGTTCATATCCTTGAACTTGATCCATTCGTTCTTCTCAGGGTTGAACGCCTCGACCTCGGCGACTACGTTCCGATGCCCTCCTCGAAATCTGAACTTGGCAATCACCGTTAGAGTTCAAAATAGAGTAATTATCTCTTCATTTCACGTGCTCTCTCATCTGTCAGAGAGGTTGCATAGAGAGTGCGTGAAATGAAGAAACACATACCCTTATTTCGAACTCAATTCTACGTCGATTGAGAACTACTGCACACCTTCTAAATGTTGGATAAGTACGATTACATTATGGCCGATGTAGTCTCAAAGCAAAAAAAGCGTTTAATAATTGGTCGCACCCGCCAGCCACAATGATGGCACCTCTGAACACGCCTGCGCCACAGCTGCTGCGCGCCCCCAACATTGCGGCAATGGAGGTCCAGCTAGAAAAAAAATTTGCTTTTCTATAAACAAGCACTGTGCTTCTCCATCTGAACCGTAGTGGAAGGAAAACTAATTAATCACCTTCCATATTTCTTCGACGAATTGTACACGATTCCAGTGGAATATTCGACGTCATCATTGTTTCCTCCGATCACTAAATATGACTGCATGCTATAAATTTGTACAAACAGGGAATGCATTTAAGAAACGATCTAGAAAAATAGCATATTTTTTAGCATATATGACGAGTGCTAATAAAATTTTCACCAAGAAGAGTTTTTCAGCATTGATCCAAAACTCTACTTTAAAATATTTAGAAAGAACCAAAAATTGAATTTGAAGTAAATTCAGTTTTACCGGCTACTCATCGAATATGATTTATTGATAATATGTCAGCCACCAAAGAAAATACATACATGAGCCTTCACTCAAATCATCCATTTAAAGCCCCCGTCAGAATGGCTGTTCTGACAAACCTGCCATTCTGACGGGCGTCAGAATGGCAGATTTGGAAACCGTTTTCGCAAGTGGCAATAGGGAATCTAGCCGCAGGGTTCGAACCGTCGACTATTGCGTCCAAGGCAGACGCGTTCACCACTACGCCACCGAGATAGCTGAGGAATGATCGGGCGAATGACAATGATAATTGCGTCAGTGACGACGGCAAATTGTTCTGGGAAGGGTTCACTTTCCATTTATGTACCTATTCGTCCGGTCATTCCTCAACTGTCTCGGTGGCGTAGTGGTGAACGCGTCTGCCTTGGAAAAATGGTCGCCGGTTCAAACCCTGCGGCAAGAATCTCTATTGCCACTTGCGAAAATGGTTTCCAAATCTGCCATTCTGACGCCCGTCAGAATGGCAGGTTTGGCAGAACAACCATTTTGACGGGGGCTTGAAATGGATGATTGAAATGATTAGTTTGTGTTGATTACTGATTATTAGGATATCGATACAACCTTTTTTGTATGTTTCTCTTCTAATTTTGGGAAGACCAAATATCAGAAAACTTGAATCAACTTGAAAAACTTGAACTCTCGGGTTCTGCCAATAATCAGATTTTGAACGAAAATACCCATTCTTGGTGAAAATTTTATTTGCACTCGTCATATATCCTTTGACTCGCCACCGAATCGGCTTACCAAATTATTCATTTTATAACAAAAATATACCGAGAACATTGTCAAATCTAATCTAAAATAGATTTTTGAAATGTCAAAAATATCGCTTACCATACATGCGGTTGTTCAGAACGCAAGTCACAGCTTGCAATGCAGTTGTGGGCATTGAATTTATCTTCTTCCATCCTGTAATTGTAAATAAAAATAGCACGTAGTTCATGGTCTTTTAATATTGTGCACGTCATATTTTGAACATACGTGGGAACTCGGCACGAGTGTTGAAGGCGATGACCGACTGGAGCGCCACGCCGTACTCTGATTCACCACCAGCGCAGATGCTGCAATATTCTGTTATTCCGTGGTGTTTAGAAAATACAAAATATTCATGTGACAACATATAAAATTTTCACCTGACCGTATTTTACCGTTCATTTATTATTTTATCTGACATAAAGTTTTTGGAAGCTTACAAGGTTTTAACTGACAGAGAGAGAGAGAGAGAGAGAGCTAATTGCAAAATCGAATATTTTTCAATAAAATAAACTCGCATAGTTCCGTCGATAAGTCCCAGTGCCTCGCATGACCTGTCGTGCTTCAAAGATGGAATCTGAAGTGCATCGGATCAACGATTTAATTAGCAAGAATTCCGGAATAATGGATTAATTACGAAAAATCCGCCATATTTTTTCAACATTTTGGAATATTCATCGTTTGAAAAAGATATATGTCACATGTTACCTAAAACAAAGGTGAAATTTTAGGTGGAATTTCTTTTGGATGTTATCATATGTATCACACAACACACAAAAGACATGAATGAAAAAGGTCAGTATGCTAGTGATTCACTGCTAGTGAATACCTCTCTCCACTCATTGTTGATCGGATCGAAGGAATGTCCTCCACCCAATTCAAAGCGCCCAACGAAGTAGGCCTGTAAATAACACTAAATTTTTGCATGTTTTTGAAAAAATCTATCTTTGTAACCACTGTCGCGCACAAGTCGCTTGTAATTTCATTGTCCCGCTTGCCTTGATTTTGTATGCTCTTTGCAGGAAATAATTTAACAACGAGTAATTTTAGGAAGCCTCTCTTTCTTTTGCCATCAGTTCGCACTACCTTCGCTCCATCCCATACGACCGTGCCGACTAGATCAGATGGCAGTCTTGAAGTTTTCCCATCTGCGAAAGTATCACATATTGATCGCCAAATTTAACACTGAATTTGTTTTCAACGTTCTCGTTTCTCCCGGAAAAGGTTTAACTTGAAATGAGTTGCCGTCTATTCGTTTCGCACAATCTTTCGTCATTCTACTGATCGAGAGAGAAAGCGCACGAAAAAAAGGCACGGCGGCTCATATTTCGAGCTGCACACAACTCACGAATCCAAGAATTGCTGAATGGGTCGAAGACTCGCTCTTTGTGTTCCCGTCGGCAGATATCTGCAAAGAACCACAATATGATGATAAAATAGATGAACATGAACGGTCATGCTTCGATAGAAACCTTAGTAGGCTATGACTCGGAACACGACTATATTTCAGAAGCTGTTATTTACCAATAGCAACGATGCGGTTCGGTGCGTCGAGACACACGCGGGGAGTAGACTGGTGCGACGGAACCCGGGCCTGCAATAATTCGAGCTTTTAAGCTCGAATTAATTTCTAATTAATTAATTTAATTGATTTTTTGAATTAATAAAGCTCTTAAAAGAAAATGATGTTGTTGATATCGATCGCCAACCGAAAAAAAAGGATGTGGTTCGCCACACTGCTCCAAAATATTATCCACAAACGCACCCTTGCTACTCCGACAACATCGGCACTGCTCAACCACTCCGCTTTCTCCACTTTCTCAGTAACGAACGACGCCGACAATAGAGGTAGGCGAATGCAAGCCAGAAGTCTGAACAAGCGATTGTTCAAGTAATTTGTGTTATGCTCAATATTCTAACTTTTGCTTGTTCATTATTGTTCTCAACGTCACACACCTCGTTCCATGCTGCCCCCTTTCCGGATCCGCAGTGAGCCATCGATGTGCAGCGTTGAAAACCTATAAAATGGTATAAATCGACTTGGAATTGCTATCAATTGCTATCAAGCGTGTTCTAAGCAATCCCTTCAAAAACTGCGAAGGAAAATGTAATGTAATTGCTTAATCGAATATTTGTTGGGCATGACAACCAACCTGTTCCTCAGTATCAATGCGAAGCGAATCCCGTTTAAGGAGAGTTTCGAGTTCATCGAACGGAAGATTGATGAAATCGACCGTCATTGAGATAGGTACGAAGTTGACCTGCAATCAGCACAATGAACTAAGGAAAATGAAAGATTGGCATCTTTGCAGAGAATTTTCACAAATTTACAATGATTGTGGGCTACTCGTGAACACGAAATATAAGCAAGTAAAAGGGCCCACGTCAATGAATCTGAGCACTTCGCTATTCAGCTTGGTGAAAGCGATGGCAGGGCTCTTGAAGAATGTGAGAAGTGCGATGGCGTTGTCGGGGCTCAGTCTCTTCACTTGAAAGCGAGCACATTCATCCAGGAGCGGCTCCTGAAAGAGCACTTTTATGTGGAGGTAGGGATCGTACCGCATGATATATTATTTTATCGACGCTCACCACACTGAGAAAGGCCGCAGCTCTCATCAACTCCATCGCATTGTCCTTCGTGATCAATAGCGTTCCCGTTTGTGCGTACTGGAAGAGAGTCTCAACGATACTCTCCGTCCAGTCTGAAAGGACTGGATGAGAGTAGGAACATCAATCAGTCAATCAGTAAATATATCATTTTAGGAAAGATGAGAATGGATGAGACAAGATGATGATTTATGAGGAGGACCAGTAGCCAAATACTCGGTCTAGGTAGGTAAGTAAGAACGTAAATGAAATTTATAATGGGGTGCGTGACTTAAAATTGTGAATCAAATTAAAGCAAAACATAAGAAAGCAACACGTTAAAAATGGACAAACCGAATAGGATGGAGGAGAAGTCGATTCCGCTTTTTGACTCTAGCCACTGGTTCGTGAGAATAGCACGGAAGTACGGTATCCTTGCAGCGAGCGCTGCCTGAAAACAGATCATTGAATTATCATGAAGTTTTTACTTGAAACTGTGGGGTCTTCTTAGTAGAGCATGTTGTGTAGCATGTGTTTGTATCATCTATTGAAATATCATGCCATCGGTGCGAATTTAGGTCTCACCTTCTCCACGGTTGTCGTAGTAATTCCACAGCGAATATCCACGCTCGAATCGCCCATTTCGAGCCGGAAACTCTCAATGTCCTGCAAAAAAGGATAATATTGCAAATAACAATTATGATTGTCTGATCCTCCCTAAGAGTTATCTTTCTGATTTTATATTTGCTAAATAATGGTTACCTCTGGAAGAGGATGGAAATATTCCTCATGATCATTAACAGCGGGGCCTCTGAGAGGAATGTTCAGACCTTAATACAGATATTTAGGCAAATCACGAGACTTGATCAGGTGCGTAAAAGCGAAAAAAATACTTTCAGAAAGAATTTCGCAATAAATAAATATATTCAAATACTAACCACAGATTTTGAATACTGCTTCATCGGGTGGAGAGGAAATGTTGACATCATTGGCTTCCTGGAAGTAATTGTTATTTTATAAGATCCGGATGCGTTGAGAACAAATTGGATAATAATACACTATTAGGAAAGATTCTAGCTCACCTCTGGAGACTCTATTTGATTTGGTTTGGGCGAAGCCATCCCTCACGGTCCTTGAAACTGCAATTCAGAACTTGCTTAAAGTCAATCAATACGGCAATCAATTCGCAAAATACCGATCACTCATTTCTAATAAGCGAGAAAAAGAGTGTTGGGGTTAAATGCGATTTATGGCTGGTATATGGGGAAAATGGTCTCCGAATTTCACATTCTTTTTGATCGAGACTTGAAAGCGCGCAGACGGGTGGGGATATGTTGACATTTGCGGAGAATGTAATCGACTGTCGAAAGGAACACTTTGCCTAGAATCGTAATAGTGAAAGACCTTTTGATGCTGCGGGGAAGAAAATATCGCTGATGTTGTAATGTGCAGAGGGAGGGGAATCTTATGATTGGGAAAGCGATAAGAGATGGGACACTAGGGGAGTTTAATGTTTATCATCATGATTCATCGCAATCGATATTGAAATCTCGTGAAATATGTTCTGTCGAGTGTATGAGGCGAAGACAATCCCTAACAATTCGCAGAAGGATGAAAATTGGCATGTATCTCTGTTGCGGGATGATCGGCATAGGTAAAAACGTGGAAGAGCAAGCACATCATGACTCGTTAGTGAATTATGGAGCCAATCTATGGTGTTTTAGTAGCCCATAGTTGTAACGTTAACCCCCAATCAATTCCCAAAGAAAGCAGGTGCGTATAACAGTTATGATGAGTATGATATCATCTCTAGAAACAATGATTATCGGAAGCAGATTGAAAACAGGGAAGGAAGGAGGCATTCTCCCGAAATAAAGCAGGTGCGTGGTAATGTTCGAAACAGGCGAATGTCAACGCGTAAAGGTGAACGAGGCGAGAGAGCGCGCAACATGTCTTCCCTCCATTCAAAAGAGTCCCATTTCCCGTGACTAATGAATGAGCAACACAGACACTATCTTGTCAAGGAAAGAAGAAACAGAAACTATGAATACTACACAAGCGATTGTTTTATGTCTTGTCGTACTTGATCCACAGAAAGGTGACGTGTTATCCTTGAGGATACTTGATAAGTAACACCGTTGACACCTTTCTGTGTAAAAGAACTGTGAATAGATGGATGTCCTGCCCAATAATGCAATCATTGAAAGACAAATTTCATCCTTTCGTAGATCCTACTATCCCATCTATCCTTTTCCTAGCCATCCTAGCGCACAATCACTTTGTTGCCAATGTTACAGCATCGTAATCCATGTAGCTCGTTTTGGCCGTATTTCTCAAATGTTTAATCACGTTAAGTTTTTGATACAGTGATAAAGTTTAAAACGATTAACTATAAAGTCCATTTACCACCTGCACACCTGACGAATCTGACTGAACACTTATCAGGGATACTCCCATAATTGTCTTCGTTGTATTTCGCGCAATCTCTCGCCAGTCAGAGAAGCGAGAGAGTTTAGCACAATGAGAGAGTCAGGCCATTATTCTCTTTATTCATCCCAATTGTTGCCCGTGCTTGAGAGACGTTATCGGTTCTCGTTATCCGTTCTGTTCCTATTCCAAGAAGATTTCTCATTCGTATTGGCTAGTCTCTATCATCGTCATCGGCTAAATGACTCGATTCCTAATCGTCCGACCTTATATACGGAAACGGCGTATTCGGCTGTACAACGAATGAAAAGGTTACGGGAAATATGGCTTTCTTGAGTAAGAGTCATTTACGGTACATTTCCTTTTCCAATAGAAAAGTTGTTCAGTGAGAAAATCTTCTTGCGGCTAATGAAGCAACTGTAAATGATCAAAACATTTTGATAAAGAAAGCTCAATGTTTTAACATTTTTTTATACAAATCTATTATTATCTTCAAGTAATTGGCAATACTGTGAGAATCACAGCCGTCGCAGACTAACCTTTTCTCGCTAATAGTTTGCTACGTCTCTGATTCTTATCTACAGTAACTCTGTTTACAACTCTATTTTTTTTTTCGTCTGGGAAATCATAAAACGCGTCTCTTTCTATTTGCATATTTGATATCTATCATGAGTGTGATTCTGTCTGAACACTTGGATTCTTAAGACCAAATTGTTTTGTTAATTATTAATTATTGTGCGTTTTTTTTTATTTATTAACTTTCATTTCACTTCTCAGATTTTTCATTTCGAAGTCATGGATGGGCCAGAAGCGCCGGTTCTACGATATATTCTGCGATCCATCCATGGCTTCTACAGTCTGGTCGGATTACCGGCCAATCTAATGCTACTTGTTGCAATTTTGTTCGAAAGAGGCACGGGACTAAAGGTCGGTATCGATTACCGATAGCTAAGAATCCTAAAATCATCAATGCAAATCAGACTTATGCCATCATTCTCTTCAATGTAGCAGTCACTGATCTGATATGCATCATCACAGATTTACTGACGATGACAAGGCTTGTTGATTTTATTTTTTTTGCAAATACTGAAGCGCAACGTTGCAGAATTATTTCGCGAGGGCAGTGGTCTGTTTACATTTATCAAGTATACAAACATGTTCAATTCGAGGATGTTATTTGAATTTAAGGGTCTCTGCTCTGCCTATGGCGATAGTTTCTGCTTTCTCGCTCAAAGTATCATGGTTCATCTCTTCTTCCATTCAATTCTGCTCATTGCTGTGTCATTCTGGTACAGGTATACATTCAGAAACAGTTCAAAATTCGAGATGGGCTTATTCGTTAATTTCCCAATAACAATGGGAAAGTTTGCACATGTTCCTACACAGCTTCAACATAATTTTTTTAATCCTTCAGGAGAGTCATTCTTAACGGCGTCAATCCGAGCGCTACTGCAGTACAGTTGGTGATGGCAGCTGCACTTGCCCCGACGGTTATTTTGATTGTAAGATTCGCTTTCCAATTGTGAAATATGAGCCACCGTCTCTTCATTTCGCATACTCTATCGTCTCGACCATCAAAGAGGAAGTGCGAAATTAAGAGACGCGGCTGATATTTCGATAACTTTTTTGACCAGATGAGCATTGTTTCAGTACGTATTCGACTACGAGCATGATGCCGAGAACCAAATAACTGCGTTGAATTTTTTGTCCGAAGTGCATCCCGAAATCAACATTTCCGCCGTTCCTTATCGTTAGTGTTTCTAGTAGTTAGAATCTGACCGAGGCAACTAGACTGATGCTATTTAGATGTCATAAACATCATCAGCCCGGGTGGTTCCCCATCAGTGATATGGGTGTGTGTGCATCCTTTCGTCACATACTATTTCATCCTTAGCAATCGAAAACAGGTGAGGACAATTAGTGTAACGGAAATGATGCTTGATGTGAGGTGTGCTATGGTGTCTTCTCAGTAGAGCGTGCGATAGAGAGCGAGCAGAGGAAGAGTTTATGAAGGTGATTATATCATCGATCCTCATCTCGCGCTATCAAATGCTCTACTGAGACGTCACCACAGTATTCTACACAATGCTGCGAATCATCGGGTATCACTCATTGTTTGAGGTGTTGAATAAGCTTGCAAGTCTCTCGGGAATGCTGAGCGCGAAGAGTTTGCTGATGCACGAAGCACTGGTGAAGGTGAAAGGTTTTAATGCACATAATTTCTGATGGCACCGCTTAGTCGCTCAGACTATTCAAAAAAAAAGTTCCTGAATAAATACTCACATTAGACGAAAATATCACGATACTTGATAGATTACAACAACAAATGCATTTGAGGCCCTTACCTACCACGCCATGCTTCCCTCGTCCCTTTGCATCGCTATTATCTTCTTTGAATTGCAAAGCTTGGATATAGCCCGGCATGCCTTCTTCGAGAGCACAGTATTTATGGTACACAAATGTAAACGAGAATTGTTTAATCGATCGAATATCTCCAGAGTTCAACGATTCCCTCGGTCTTCAATCCGCTGTTGATGCTTTACTACGTCAAGCCGTACAGAATGTAACGAAAATGAAATTTTCGTTTTTGATCTTTGATCTTTATCGCATTTAGATTCTACACAAAGATGCTTGGTATCAAAGATAGGGAAGTACCGAAGCCATCAGTCAGTATGTCATTGTCACAGTCTGTTACATCTTCTTCGGTTACAAGATTTTGAAAAACTAATCACAGAGCGAAATAGTGAACAATGCGATTTTCCTCTCTCATTGGTTGTGCCAACAGATTGTTTATTAATGTCGTTCAGTGTCGTTCTTAACTTTTCGCACTCATCCCAACCGACTTCATTCAACCAAATTTTCGATTTGTAATCTCGATATTGCGAAAATCAGTATAAATATAAACAAAAGAACATGCATTTTCGCTTTTTCATGATGCAAGGCAGAGATTCGGATAATTGTTGTAACGCGAAAACTGAAAACATTATTCGATTTCAATCTCTAAAATGCTTCGTAGTAATAAGCGCGACCGTTGATCATACGCATCACAATGACCTTCACGATGACTCATATATATCGCATATGCGAGATATCATTATCTCCACAATAAATTCAAATATATCTCTGGGTTGTCAAGAAAGGATGACTAATTGTCAGATGAGGAAGTCGTGAGTATACTAATCATCATCTCGTTCACTTATTTTCTTACTGTTTTGCATTACGATCGAGAAAAATACGCAATGAAAAAAAATTGCCATAAAGCGATGATGAAAAATGCAAATAAAATCTAGGAATATTCAAACAAATCGAATACGAAACCAATTCAATCGTTTTTCCACCACAGAACCGTTTAATTTCAACAAATTCGCTTTCAATAATTTCGCAATAGTTGCGATACTACTTCTTGGATCGAGATGGAACAGGCAAGGATGTGGCCAACCGATGAGAAATCCAAGTCGCAGCAAGAATGGCTGTCTGTTTGTGTTTCATGCAGGATAAATCATGGATAAATGTGTACAGTTTATGATATTTTATGTTCACTGGTTGCGATATGTTTCCGACACCATCCAAATTTCGAATTAACCATGAGGAAGGAGAAGGAGAGAGGAAGAGAAACACGCGGGTGTCTTTGCGCGCGTTTGTTTGCTCTACTCGACGAGGGCCTCTTCTTCTTTTCGGGCCTTACCTTTCCTCCGCATTATTGTTTTACTTTATCTGGCATTGACTTTGAATTTCCGTGTACATTGTCCTCCACATTTTTTAATATACTTACTAGAATTAACTCACAGTCACTCTGATTTGGTATGTTTGAATGCCGAGTGAAAAATCACGGGGTTCTGCCAAAGTTCTCAAATTCGAGGGAGATTATCGTCAAATTCTCTCACTTTCGCCTGTACTCTCGTATATCTTCGCTTCTATTCCCATTTCTCGCTCACCTGTAGAACCTGTTGAACGCCGTGCGAAAGTGCAAGACTGAGAATCATACTGACACAGATGCGATTATTTCTCTTCTTCCTCGTTGTCGTTGCAGCGGCTTCTGAATCCGACATTTCACGAATAAGAAGTTTACTCGTAAGACAAATGAAACAAGTACTCCAAAAGAGGGGAGATTCGTTCAAGGGTAACTCCTTCGGTTGAGAGGAAAAAATATGTTTAAAAATATTAAGGAGTATTCGACGAGAAAATCAAGGACTATAAGTTCGGCGTTGAAGCCACTATTCATGAAGTTGAGCTGGAACAAGTGGTAACCATTAAAATAAATCGCTCTCGATAATCATAATTTTATAGAATGAGGAGAAGCCACAAACAGTTGAGATCTCTTTCAATATCACTACAGTGAGTACGATATTTTAGTATCAGTGTTTTGACTCCCTCAGATTCAAAACTTTATATTTCCGTTTTTATGATTCCATGATTTTCAGCTCTTCCAAAACCCGTTTCTCCAATGGGATCCCGCGTTGGTTGACAACATCACCGAGGTTGAAATGGACACTGCGCTGCTGTTCGTACCGAGAATTGATGGTTGCCGAAGGTAATAAAACATATATCTTTGTTAATAACAACAATTACAGAACACTGAGAGCCAAGGCTACTGTCGGCTATCGCAGCACGGTCAGTTTTCCCTTTGAATGTTCAAGAAAAACCATGGTAAATATTCATCGGACAGCAAAGGTAAAGGTTATCCCGTACTCAAAGCACACATAGTCCCGCGGGAACCCACGTCTAGGCCAGTGCTTATTTCTACCTTTTTAGTTAGAAAATTGCTTGATCATCTTGATTCTGACGAAAGTGGAAAATAATTTTTTTCGGAATAAAATATGTGTAGGTATCCTACGAAGGTCTCGTGCGAACTCCCATGACAATCTGGACCTTCTCAAACTGCAAACTGGCGGTTAGTTTATAATCTTTTCTTGACGAAATACCGAAATAGTCTACTTTGCTCTTGTTGATCAGTCCGGTCGACATGATTCACTATTACAATTACAAATAATCCATTCCAGTTCTCCGCAAAGCCTCACGACAGCCACAGCTGCCTTGTCTGCCTGAGCACTGACAACGTGGACATGTTCGAAGTAGTTGCGGGTGAGGACTTGCGAGTTAGGGTGAGTTCTTTTCTACCCTCGAAACATTGCAAAATCACCAGCATTTCATCACATACCTGATACATTATGTGCTCAACATGAAATGATCTCTCATCGGTGACGAGAGAGCAGTAGAGCTCGAGATATGATACCTCCTTCTCTTCATTTCACACTCTCTCATCGACCGAGCGAACGAGAGAGTGTGCAAAATGAAGAGACGGTGGTGTTATTTCCCGGGCTCTGGTGACGAGAGAGCAGTGCGAATGAAGAGACGTATTCTTCATTCTGACGTCATCATTATTGCAGAGCAACTCTAATGATTGGGACGTCAACGACGGTGCTGAAGTGTGGTCGGAAGGCTTCATGAAGGACCATAACGATGGCAGGAACAGAAAGGTTTGAGTTTGGCACCTTATTTCCGGCTATTTTTTCTCAAAATTTTGCTTAATTGTCCAGTGAGGTGAAGAAGCACCTAGGATTCAAAATTTATCAGCGTTTTGAATATTTTTACAGATAGCTGTCAAGGTGCCTTTCTCCAGAGCTCATCACGGATTGACACATGCTGAACTTGGTAAGGTTGATTTACAGCTCAAGAAGTGTCGAATGAACATCGAAAAGACCCAAATAATTGCTTATCAATGCCAGTGAAGCAACTAGAGTGTGAAAATTTGTTGCACGTTTTTAATTTGCAGCCGTGCTCACGGTCGTGACTGCAGTCTTCCTGCAATTTCTCCACAGCAACCGGGTAATTGTTTACCTCGTTTCTCTCCATCTTTCACATGCGATCCCTCTGTGATCGTGCCAAATGGAGAGACGTGAAGCGTCTCTTCATTTGCCTTATCTCTCTTCAGTGAGCGAAACGAGAGATCATTGCAAGATGAGAGAGACAATGCATTCCTCCCACAGATGCTCTCCCTCGCTGCTGGCATCATTATCGTTGTCGCTGCTAACTTCCAAACGGCCTGCTACTTCTTCTATTGGAGAAATATGAGTGAGCAACTTTCAGAAATTTGACGTTTAGACAGAGTTTTAAAAATTGAAGTTTATGCCTGACATAGAAATAATGCGGTATTTCACTGGTATTTCAAAAATCACAAACACAATTGCATTATTAAAACAAGCATTCTTCGAATGCTAGTTCCTGCGGAAAGCAGCGCCGCAAGCGGCGCGCGACCTCGAATGAGAGGGCTAATAGGATTAAAATCTCCGAATTTTGTCGCAGAAAAAATATCGAAATTCCCCTAGTTGTAATAGATTGAAATATTGCAGTCGGCCTCCTCGTCGGCGTCCTGCTCTCTGCCCTCTCCATTATAGCCTACCAGAGCAATGCGGCCAGAGAGGCGCGAATTATCGGAAGGTTGAGGAAAGCAAAGGAGGAGTGGGCATCGAGGAGATATCAGAGAGGTTCGCGGACGGCATCCGTACCTCCAAGAGTCGGTCTCTGCGAGCCTGTTCCTTCGATTCCGCGCGTTAATTCTCATCCATTTCTGAACGTGGCCTTGAATCCCGATTGATGATGCAATTTCTACATTGTTCTAGAAGTTCGTGATAAATGATTCTCTTACGATCTTTTTACAATTACCAATTCGATTTCTCAATGTCGATAAAAAAATTAAACAAGAGTCACAAAATGGGAAGCTAAAGGTGAGTAATTCTCCCCGCGAGTCCTATTGTTTGTCTTCTAACGGAAATTGGAGACGTAGGAGATGCCTCTCCTTCTTGTTGTTGTAGCAGCTTCTTGCCTATCATTATTGAAGTTGATTTTTGTCGCAAAGGGAAGTATAGCCGGTCCCATGGCTAACTCCGACCTCTGGACTACCAGTACCCGTTCCCTTGCCATGCGTCCCAACACTCCTGGGGATAGAAGCGTAACCCTTTATCGACTGTGAGAGATTACTACGGAGGGACTAAACAAGCATGAGCGAGGAAGACTAAAGAATCATCTTGGCTGCTGCGACTCCTCCCGCAAGGGGCGGAGTCTTGAGGGAGTGGGGGAAGAGGCAGTGGAGTGAAGAGGGGAAACGAGTGAGGGTGGAGTGAAGAGAGATTAGAATGGGGGAACTTGTGGCAAGGGGAAGATAGGGTGTGACATCCCCGATTCCCCAATAAGGCCAGTCCCTGGCCTATGCTATGGCGAACAACCGGGAACTGAGCCGTAGTAGCACATATGGATAGTATTGCATGAGAATGAATTGTGTGTGTGGTTTAGCAAGCATACGACGGGAGTTTTGGGACCGAGATGAGTTACATAGGATTAAGTTGTTTGGGTCCAATTGTGCAAGAAGTTGGGTGTGACAACGGAGAATCAAATGAGGGCAGCAGCCAATTCGATCAGATAAGCATGAAGAGGTACAGAAAACGAACAGAACAGATAAAGAAAATATAGCAAGGAAAGATACAATTTAGCGAAACAAGAAACAATATGTCCCCTCCGGACTAATAATAGTAGTAAACAAAATAAAAGTGTCGAATAAAGGGGAAGAATTACTTATGCAGGAAGTAACGGTTAAATAAGTTGCTAGTTGCTGGAAGTGGAGGTTTCGAATGCGAATGATGGGATGACAAGGGGAAGAGAGGGTTTTGAAGTAGGACGGCTGGGGTTGAAGAATTTGAAGAGTGGCGAAGTGAAGATAACGTGAAGCCCCTCCCTCTGTCTAGTGTAGCATCACTCCCCTTTGAACCCTACTCCGTCTAGTGAAGCCCTCTTCTCTTCCCTTTCCGGACTCCGCCCCCGGAGTCCGGCAGTTCAAGTCTTCTCCGCTCTCGCGGCATGTAGCCTTCTACTCCCCTCTTAGCAGTTCCCCTCCGAGTCAACGAGCCACTGTCGATAGGCATGTAGCCTTCTACTCCCCTCCTAGTAGTTCCCCTCCGAGTCAACGAGTCACTGTCGATAAAGCCATCCAAGAACTACCGGGGATGAAGTACATTGCATGGGTACAGGAAAGGAATGAGATCCCACGACAAGCGTGCCCTACCCGCTTGTTCGTAGGTGACATTTTCACTAAAATAAATATATTCAGAAATGATCTTTCTCTACCTTCTGATACCCGCTGTCTCCACGCTAGCGATTCCTACGCGCCATGTTGATGTGAGGGAACATCTGAAGAGAGCTGCCGTCGACGGGGGAGGAGAATACACGAGTTGGCTTTTGCTTAAATTTTTTTGCTGTTTGAATTTCCTGGTGCATTCACCCTGAGAAGAATACCTGTAGTATTTTATACAAATTGATGAAACAAATATTTTTTAGAGGCGAAGGACTTCAGTATTCTCGGCATTCTTGACAGGATCGACCTGACTAATGTGGTGAATTATAATTATAAATATATACACTGAAAATTAAACTTGAATTAACAGACTGAGTTACAAACGGAGAACAGTACTTCGTATATTGATGCGGTGGTCACACTTGTCTTCTCAGTCGTAAGCGATTTTATGTGTTGTTTAAAATATGATTTTATAATTTTAATCCGAAATATTTTCTTAAGAGCTATGTGAATCCTCATCTTCAATGGGATCCAGCTTCATTCAATAACCAAACAGAAGCCGAGATCTGGTCGCTGGAATTGGTTGGCCCTCGAATCGGAAGTTTAAGGTATTTCATGCTCACTAATTTGATATAGTAAAGCCAATTTATGATATTAATTGTAGCGGCGAAGTGATTCCCGGACTCTCGCAGTGCTTGAGCAAAGTAAGGCGACAGTACAGTTTCTAGATGCTTAAAAATTCACATTTTCCAGATTACTTTCAATGGAAACGTCAACACATTGACTGAGATTTCTGGAAATTTATCCAACAGTTCTTGCAAGCATGTAAGTATTCCTTTCAGTTTTCAACCCATCTTTTGATAGTGTGAATGAAAAAAAAGATATATTTAAATTAATTCAGGTCGGCATAGCACCATCCGATAGCTTCGAACGTGAAGTGTTGTTTCACATTGGAGGGCTTGAAGGATTTAACCCGATAATCGTCAAAGACACCATTATTTCGGTAATGAAACTGCCTCTCCATCCAATACACTTCTCGCCGTTCCATCGAGGGAGAGTGTAAATGAGGACTCTTTGATCGAGTTATGAAGACAGTTTCTTAATTTTTAGGGAACCGATGGATGGAGCGGAAGCGGAAAAGTCAGGGCCGAAAGCTTACGTCTTCAAGGATGGAATGGTCAGGACAGGAAGGACATGCGCCAAGTAAGCGAAGCTACTCACACTACAGTAGGGTTGCAGGTTCGGTATCGGTATTACCGATACTCTCTCGCGCCAGACGGTTAGAAATGAGAAATAGTGTGCGAAAGTGCGAGAGACAGCTAGGGAAGAGGGTAGGTAATCCTGACTTTCGGGACTTCCGATCCCGAACTTACAACCCTACACTACAGGGTATAGGTAATGTTCTTACAGGTGAAAATCTTCTTCTCTATTTATCGTTCTCTGGGATACAAAGACGTGGTGTACTTGCACAATAAAATTGGTGAGCATTTTTTCACAACATTCGCGACATTTTTTTCAAATTTCAGTCCTCTTTCTTTTCCTTGCTGCCGTTCTTCTCACCATCGTCATGTTCTCGAGGAAAGCCCTAGGGAAAAAAGTGAAGAGACGGGATGTGGAAGCGGAACAGTTGCTGTGGGAGGGCAAAGAGAAATGACTCAGAGTTCTGTCAACTAGTGTTAACTTTTTTTTTAATGTTTGTTGACTGAGTTTTAAGAGATGAACGATTTTGATTGATTTGTGGAGTACTTTGTAACACCGAAAATGAGCGCATTATTAGAATGTAGATCATGCGCGAAGATAATTTACTATTCACCTCGTTTCGTCAGTCGCCAGCCACCTGTGTTTACCCTTTGCCGTAACACGAAACTCTGCTGAGAAGCGATGCCTTTCATGGGAGCTGTCTCACTTCTCCTTACATCTAAGACGTTTGCTGTAGTTTTGATCCTTCTGCAATCATTCTCCATTTTCGTGACCTTTTCATGGGGGTATATTTAGCGATGCGTCCGTTCTTATTACTATTGGCTGCAACAGCGGCTGCAATTCCACACGAAAAACAACTTCGTGAGCACCTACAAAGAATTACTGAAGAGACGCAGGGTAGTGAGTCAATTTCTCATTTTATTTATCACTTTATGGATCTTTTTTTCAAGTTCTTCTGGTTATTTTTAGATGACGATGCATTTCATGTGGATGGAACGATTCATAGATTCGAAGTGGACAACGTGGTGAGCAATCATAAATTCAAAATCAATCTAATGATTGTCATTTCAAATTATTATATTACAGGGCTTGCAAAAAGGAGAGATCAATGTTACAGTTACTATCACATACGTGAGTTTAACGCATTTTCATATAAATGATTCGACAATTATTCCATCAGGAGTTCACCAATTGGAACCTACGATGGGACCCGATAGAATTCGGAAACATGACTCAGGTCGAACTGAACCGAACAAGCTTGAGAGGTCCGATAATTGATGGCTGTGAAAGGTTTCTGTTCAGATTATTGTAAATTGAAATTAAATAACTTAGAACGATGCGAACCAAGGAAACTGGAGTCTATCAGAAGAGCACGGTTCAAGTTTGCTATAATTAAACACATAATTCAAAAATAATTATAGGTTTTTTCGACTGGTCGAGTAACTTCGCTAATTGCCTTCAAAACTAACAGTATTTGCAAAATGAGAGATGCTAATCCGAACGATGTTCGTTACTGCGATGTATGCCTCTCATTCATCAATGTGGCTGAGGCCCGATTCTCTCGCGACAATGCAGTTCTCGTTGATGTTTGTGTCAATATTATTTTCATCCTGCAGGATTTTTTTTCTATTTCAGGCTCCACCAGAGTGGGTAGTGTTGGATATGGCAGCGGTAGGTGGTGCGAACGTATATATCAAGAGAAACGGACAGCCAATGAGCGGTCAAATGTCTTTGGTGAGTGAATATTTTGATAATAAATATGAAAAAAATAAAAATACAGGTAAAATTCCCTTACGCCATCACGCGTTTGCATGTTTACAATAGCTGGACGCTGGGACATCTT
This sequence comes from Pristionchus arcanus, assembly GCA_900490705.1. NCBI lineage: Eukaryota > Metazoa > Nematoda > Chromadorea > Rhabditida > Neodiplogasteridae > Pristionchus > Pristionchus arcanus. Next base: position 48,171 of record LS486333.1, read on the forward strand.
GGTATCCTTTCTTTTTATTGCTAGAAATATTTCCAAATTTTAGCAATCGCCACGCTTCTAGCGATCACCATTATTCAGACACTGTTCCGGAGGAAGGTAGAGTGAATGGATAAAACCTTAAAAAGTGCCTAACTTTTATCTACTGTAATTAAGCAAATTAAGGTCACCGGCACTTGATTATGACTGAAATCGATAGAGGACCTTTAGGGCTTTCGAAATATGTGAAAAAACCAACGAGTCATTTTTTGCTGTACGGATTTTTGAAGAAAGTGGCGATTCTTAGGCGAACGCACTGATATTCGCGAGCTTTGCTGGATGATTCAGGTTGTCTCCTTACTGGTCGCAATTATGGTTCCGATCGTCGCGAACCACGCCACATCACAGCATTTCTTCGCGTGGGATCCGTTTGTCATGAGTTGCATTAGATTTACATGCCGATGAATGATCTAGTTCTCCTTCTGACTTACAAAGACAAGGCAGGCCATTTTCTTCGCTTACCCAATATGTCGTTTTTTCTCGTGATACTATGACTCTTACGGAATAAACATTGAATTGAAGGAGGAGACGAGAGAATTAGAATTCATTCTGAACAGTCGAATAACGCCGAAATTATTTATTTCAGAAATTTCCGGCCCTGACGCATGGATACTATTTGTGTCCCTTTCGATCATCATCGTCGGAATAATCATAATGTACTTCATGATCAAGTATCGGAGCCGATTCGCAGATGGATTTGATGAATTTGAAAGTAGGAAGAAGGATGCGGAGAAAGCAATGAAGATTTGTGTGGAGGCGTGATCCCACCATAATTTGTGAACTCCAACCATTTCCTCGTAAGCAGTGCTGATAAACCATGAAATTAATAACATCCATACATTGATAATTTTGGTTCAATTTTTTTGTCGATACATTTTTCTGAACACTAATGAAATGGGTATCCGGCAGATATGCGAGTTGTGAAAAGGATCGATTTCATACTCGTTGCCTTTTTCCAGTCACATGATGACTTTCAAATTCGTGCTCGCCTCACACAAGGTATACCCTTTGCCGACATTTGATACTTACTCAAAGAGTTTTGTCTCTCTCGCGCGTTGAACAACTTCACAACTGTATTCTGCCCCTAATAATTTCTATCGTTTTTCGCGAATTAGAAAATTTTCATTACAGTCATGCTCATACTGGTCTTGCTCTCAGCCGTGGCTGTAGCTGCAATCACTCCGGAACCACAGCAGGGATTCCTTATTTTCTCGAGCTATGAGATTATTATCCGTATGTTTGTAAAATAATTGTTGAATTTTTCTCATAATTATTTGCAGAAACAATAAATTTCAGTCAAGCTCGGCGCTGCATTGCTTTGCTTCTTGTATTTCTGCGTTACTTTCTCCGATAAAGTAGCCAATTGGCTCTACACGAATGGAAGACGGGGATTGTAACATTTATTGGTTTCTCGTACGCTAATTCCCGAGTTATTGTATTAATAAATTTGATAAAGTTCACGAGTTTTTGTTTTTAGCTGAAATACGATTGCGGCATATCAATTGTGTATTCCTTATTTTCACGTAATAATTTATTTTGTTGTCATGTTTAATTACAAGGACTTACTTATCGTCTCTTCTCAGTCACAAGTTGCCTGTGTTTACTTTCCTCGATACCTGATATTCCCTCGAAGCGCCTCGCCTTCCTCGCTCATTGAGAAATTGACTACTTTTCACACCTCCTGATCATTTCATATCGTTTTCATGGATTCTGTTGAACTTGGAAACTTTGTCATTGGTATGTCAAGCATATTCCCTTTTAAATAACGAACAATTTGTGATTTTTCTACTTTTTTGTTATGTCATATTTTTTTAGATAGGGACATCTTCATTGTGCTCTCTAACCGACCAATAGCGATGATGAAACAAATACCTTTAAAACTGCTGCATTTCAGTCCGTTTTCTCGGTCCATTTCTATTCTTGGCCTTCTTCAGCATCTTCATCTCCTACTACATTGCCTGTACGGTGAACTCGAGAGCATGTTAGTCATGACAACCTTGGTTACTCCCTCTTTGATTACACATTTGATTGTCTTTGTTTCCACACTGTAATGCCTGTAATGCGTGCAATAAATAGTTGAATCTTGCAAGTGGACTGTGTTTACCCTTTGCCACCGATATCCGATACTCACTCGAGGCACCTTGCCTTCCTCACGCACTGAGAAATCGACTATTATTCTCATGGTGGACCCAGTGGATTTCCGACGGTTCGCCGAGAGGACAATCTTTATCATGGGTATGTACATAATAATTATCGTTCAAAATATTTTTCAATAGCACAAACAGTTTCAGATTAGTGTTAGTTCATCTGATATTAAATGCATGAAACCCAAATTTTCAGATCATTTTGTCGGTCCATTCCTGTGCTTCGCCATTTTCTGCAACATAATCTCCTTTTGTGATTTCTGCGCCATTTCTGCAACATAATCTCCTACTACGTACTGAAAAACCTCAACGGGGACCTCAACGTATAATTGACTTTCGTGGTTTATCGTGCGCTATTTCCCGCGTGATTGCATGCTTGCAATACGTGCATCAATAAATGGTTGATTCAAAATTCAGCAAAGCATCAGTTGCTAACAATGGTTAAATCACACAAATACCATCATTGCTTACCGTTGTTGTAAGTTGAATGCTCGGAAATGTTCACGCAAAAAAAGTCTTTTAGACAAGGTGTGAATAAATGGTTCTTTCCTGTTACGACGAGTTCACGAGTTCATGCCCCCTTCTCCTACTGAAATCCAAGCCCTCCTGTCCATCTTTTATTCCACCTTCGTAACTAGTCCAGACCGGGGAAAGGGCGTGAGAATTTACGACGCTTACCTTTTCTTCGCCCATATTTTGATCCCTCTCAGGTCAGAGGAAATGAGAGAGCGAGGGAAACGGAGAGAGTTAGAGAAATCGGCAATAATGTTTGCTCTCATTGGCAGGACTGACTCGAGTGTGAGAGGTGCTTTACCTACCTTTACTCGGCGGCAACATTTGCCATTTGTGTGTTTTATTTTGCATTATATTATATTTTTTGTTTCAAGCGGAATCTATTTCCGAATATCTGAAACCGAATATCATCGTTCCTTTGATCGTGTTCTATTTTTTATAAACAGAGAAATGCGCTCAACCACGATTGATTGTAATTTTTAGTGCCTATAATTCTAAAATAATCGTAGTTTACTCAGAAATGCGCTCGATTGCCCTGCTCCTCTCCCTTGCGGGTGGCATGCTCGCGTTCTACTTCAAGTGCGATGTGAGCCCAATTATATTTTTTTTCGGAAATAGTATTTTCGAAATTTTTTTATTTCGATGAATACAGCTCTTCGCGGTCCGCATGACGCAGGGCGGCCTGCCGTTCTTCCGAGGATCCGAGCTGTTCGTGGGTGAGTATTTATTGTTTTTTTTAACAAGATTCGTTTCGGATGTTTTGCACCTTAATTTCAAAAATATCAAAAAATAGCTAGAAAATGTGAATTTTCAGCCACAGTCGCCGGTTTCGCCACCATGCTGATCCAGTTGTTCTACAAGGACAAGGTATGCGCAAGGAAATTGCATCTGTAAACTATTCTGAGCTGTCTTATTTGTTCTGTCTATTCTGTCTCGTCATTCCTCGTATCAATAGAGAGACACGTAGAGAAATGAGAGAGCATGCATAATTATGAGAGCACCGGATCTTTATCTGGCACTTTTTTGAATTTGTGCCCAGTACTTTTTCGCAGACTATTCTCTCCGTATCATTTTCATTCCCTACTCCCTTCACATTCTGAGTGGTCGTAGCAATTGCAAAAAAACGAAGAAGTTCCCTTTAATTTTTTCCAGGCGATCTCTGCCTTTCTCGCCTTCGTCCTGCTTCTCTGCGTGATGGCAGCGACCGCCGAGCAGGTGCTGATGCAGAATATGTGGTGTCAGTTTATTTGATTGAGTTTCAACGTCGACAATTTAGTTTCAGAATTTAGTTTTAGTTTCAACCAATTGATAGTGCAATATGTGGTGCGAGTTTATTTGCAATTCTAGCATAAATGTTCCCATCGCCCCTAGCTCCGCATAATGAACGAAACGGTCTCGCTAATTGGGGATAAACGAATGAAAATGCCCGCTAATGTCCCACCAGAAATATCAATTTTGCACAGGAGTCAGAGGCAAATCATGCTCCCATTTTTGGAAATATCCGGGTCACGGACAAGCTATTACAGGCCTCACTCTCTCCTCCATCAACGCTGCAATCTTCTGCAGGAATTCGCTGCACAAACTCAAGGATACCTGCGCCTCAATAAAGAAACACTCCAAGTAATATCAGTAGACCAGCCTCAATCGTCCTCGTATACACCTCATTTTCTATTGACTTCCAAATTCTGATTGCAAGTGTGTTGCCGAATGTCTCTGATTGAGTTCGAAATACAAGCAATCGTCTCTTCATTGATCACACTCTCTCGCCACTCCGGAGAGAGGTCTTTT
>LS486338.1:0-94270 GCA_900490705.1 Pristionchus arcanus
CCCAGGTCATTTTTCTCTCCTTCACACGGGCACCCTCCCCCTGGGAATCCTCAGACTCTACCACCTGGCGGCCTACCCCTCAGGCTCCCCTTTTCTCTTTTTTTTCAGGACAAGCTTGAAAGAAAACCAGTGTTGATTTTTATTTTTTGAAACGCTGCATTAATTATATATATTTTTCTAATGATCTTTGGTTGCTGTAAGAAATAGAACTAGACTTTGATAAAGTTACATATGTATTAGTAACAGATGCAGCACGATGAGAAATACATTTTTATCCCCTCCTGAATCGGTTAAAATCGAAATGTAAAAATTTGGCTCTATATTTTCTCCTCGTGAATGTCAGCGACGCGAATAGAAAAAATACTAAATATGTATCACTGAACTCTTTCCTCGCTCCAGTAACCGGTATCCAGAAGTCTTGATTCGGTCACAATTTTATATTTTATTCAGCCAACTGATATTCTATTCTCCTTGCAGCAGAAGTAACGTGACTCTCGTTTTCTCCGTCGAAACTTGTGTTTGCTTTTCGAGGAAGGAAAGGGACTGTGTGCGTATTTCAGCCTCTCGTGATGGCATGAATAATTGATACATCGACACCTCATTCTGCACGCACAGTCGCACATTGTCACAAGTTCAACGCGAAATTAACCAAGTACAAGGTGGCCAAAATTTTCACATCGGCTTTTCAGGGTTTGATGTGACTTATATCGTTGGTCCAATTTCCAATCAGAGCATACTCAGAGTACGTATATCAGCATTATCAGCATTCGAGTCTGTGTCAGGAAACATGCTCATGATATTTGTACCAATCGCTGCATAATATTGTTTTTCGAATTTTATTATGATACTTTTTCGCGAAAAACGACATTAAAGAAAGTACTAGGTCTAACCGAATAGACGATTTCGAAAATGAGACAAAGGAATGAAGCCAGAATACCAACTAAATAGAGAGAGAAGAAGATAATGCTGTTAAACAATGAAAAGGGAATGAAGGGGGGAATCTTAGTGGATAAATCGGCTTCTTCAGTGATTCTTCCGTGATCGATAATACGTCTAATATCCATGTATTTTCTTGCGAGATAATTGAGTCTCTGAACTTATTCATACATTTCATTGACAAATCGCAATTCGCTTACGAATTCTTGTGTGTATACACGCAGCAAAACTTGATCTATGATTACCATCGACTTCTTTGGTTGACGTCTCAAAATTGCATATACGTACGAATCTCCCTGATCAATGGCGGTGTTCAACCATCCCACACCCGTCTTCTCTCCTGCTGCAGGTAAAAATCTGAAATTCTCGAATCTTCACTATTTGACGAAGAAGTACAATGAGATGATACGTCGTATGACATCGGCATGATCGTTGCTTCTAGAAGTTGTGCTGAGTTCGTTATCAGCGAGAATCGTGACAATGCAGTTTTCAATCAGACTAACCTCTGAATTCGACATGTACGAGAAATCTCAAGAGCGTAAAATGTTGCCATTTCTGTCTGTAATGAGCTTACATTTAGTACCCGGTTGTCCAACTCTCTGAGACACTCCTCGTGCGAATGCTAGATCGGTCAAAAGAACTCTCTGAGACACTCCTCGTGCGAATGCTAGATCGGTCAAAAGAACTCTCTGAGACACTCCTCGTGCGAATGCTAGATCGGTCAAAAGAACTCTCTGAGACACTCCTCGTGCGAATGCTAGATCGGTCAAAAGAACTCTCTGAGACACTCCTCGTGCGAATGCTAGATCGGTCAAAAGAACTCTCTGAGACACTCCTCGTGCGAATGCTAGATCGGTCAAAAGAACTCTCTGAGACACTCCTCGTGCGAATGCTAGATCGGTCAAAAGAACTCTCTGAGACACTCCTCGTGCGAATGCTAGATCGGTCAAAAGAACTCTCTGAGACACTCCTCGTGCGAATGCTAGATCGGTCAAAAGAACTCTCTGAGACACTCCTCGTGCGAATGCTAGATCGGTCAAAAGAACTCTCTGAGACACTCCTCGTGCGAATGCTAGATCGGTCAAAAGAACTCTCTGAGACACTCCTCGTGCGAATGCTAGATCGGTCAAAAGAACTCTCTGAGACACTCCTCGTGCGAATGCTAGATCGGTCAAAAGAACTCTCTGAGACACTCCTCGTGCGAATGCTAGATCGGTCAAAAGAACTCTCTGAGACACTCCTCGTGCGAATGCTAGATCGGTCAAAAGAACTCTCTGAGACACTCCTCGTGCGAATGCTAGATCGGTCAAAAGAACTCTCTGAGACACTCCTCGTGCGAATGCTAGATCGGTCAAAAGAACTCTCTGAGACACTCCTCGTGCGAATGCTAGATCGGTCAAAAGAACTCTCTGAGACACTCCTCGTGCGAATGCTAGATCGGTCAAAAGAACTCTCTGAGACACTCCTCGTGCGAATGCTAGATCGGTCAAAAGAACTCTCTGAGACACTCCTCGTGCGAATGCTAGATCGGTCAAAAGAACTCTCTGAGACACTCCTCGTGCGAATGCTAGATCGGTCAAAAGAAGAACTCTCTGAGACACTCCTCGTGCGAATGCTAGATCGGTCAAAAGAAGAAATGTTGACCTCGTAAACCATCGCGACGGCTTGAGGATGGGTGCATACAGCATTCATTACTTCATCGAAAGAGGCGACGGGGTGAAATTTTGCACTCGATCCCAGGAAAGCACGTGCCTGAGAACATTTATTACCGATAATATGGATCAAGATAATGGACTTCATCTTTTTCAAAATTGAAGACATCACGCTCCATTAGATATAAATTACGCAGACCACTGCGGATGTCGGCCAACATTGAGGCGAATGGACTGCACTGGAGTGATTACTATACTAACAGAGGAAATTCTTACATGGACGGAAGGACGATCGGAATGAGCGTTCCGCCCGTGAACATAGCTTGGTAGAACATGATTACAAAGAAGCATCCCAGGATCAGGCAGGTTGAGCTCCATGAATCAAGCTGAGAGAACACATTAAAAGCAGCTACTGCAATGCTTACCATGTTCCTACGAACTCCAGCTCTGTATCGTATATAACGCACTACCAAATACAGGAAAAGACAGAGCAGCAGGGCAGCGATGATCCATGGAGTGAAAATGACAACAGACATGAGGGAAATACCGAAGTGAACAGTGGTATTACGAGCGTGCACAAACCATACCTGCAATGTAGCATTGAATCGGATGGAAGAGATACTACTTGCCTCGGACTGAGAAGAAGTAGTCGAGTGACGATATTTTTGCATATGATAGGGATCCGGCAATTTAGTGGGGATACTACCGAAATAATTACCGTAGTTCGGTTTCGCTGAAATCACAATCAATGAACGAATACGGCATTCGACTTACTATCGTAGATTAATCGAAGTCCTGAACAGCCGAGTTTTTTGGCTATAGCTGACCACATATCCCAACTCGATCCTCTAAAAGAACCATGATACTCGTTCCTGTAGAAGGCTGGCCGCTTTTCCATATTGTAGGCGATGGGAAGGAGATTATCATCTCCACATATCGAGTCCATCGTCGCAACTATGGAATGAACTAGAGAAGGCGTTATTCTGGCATTTAACTATTCTTTTACCCACAGTCATCGAGTTACACAAGAAGTATCTTTCTCCTGAGCCATCTTCTTTCCTTTCATATCCAGCATACATTTTCATTTCTAAAAAAAAGCTATCCTGATCTGACTGTTGCAAATTTGGAAATTTTTCGTTAGAGAACGCTGTTCTCGAAACTGTGCATTGATATGTTGTTTCCATGCGCGGAAAACTACGCAGTATTCGATTCGAAGCGACCATATATGTATATATAGCATATATATAGCACACGAAGATAGCACCGGTCACACTATTCAAGGGGAAACGTCGCTTTAGGAGTCACAAGATCTATTGTACAGTGAAACCGCTAGAGATGGCGCAATTGTGAGAGAAGTGTTTTGCACGAGCATTGGGCAGTTCGGTTTAACGGTTGCTATAAAATGCAGCAATTCTGCATCTAATGTCATTCTCTCAAGATGGTTCTCAAGTGGTTCTTCGCTCTCTTCGTTCTCTTCATGGTATCGACCTCCGTAGAGTAAGTTCATCCTACTTAATGAAGTGGCAAGAATTGTTGGCTAACTGAGTTCTCGCTGTGAAGAGACGGCTTTTCGAACTCGCTTATCATTGAGCCAGCACTCGTGCCCCTCCTTCGTTATACTCCATTCTCAATCAGGGTACAAGGCGTCGAACGTTATGATTAGCGGCCGAACGATTACCCGAGCGTCAAATTTATCCGCGCATTCTAGGGTACTCGCTGAGCCGGCCGTTGGTATCGCCGCCGTTGTCCCGGACGCTGTGAGTGAATTCTCCGGTTTCGGCTTTGGTATAAATTTTGTGATTTCTCATTATCGTTGCAGCTTTGATAATAAGGATGAAAAAATAGAGCAATTAGCTAAAAAAAAAGGTAGGGCCATACACTCGAAATGATAGACTCTTGATCATGATTGACCTAATTGAAAGGTGCACCTCACTTCCTCTCTCGATGGAGGTGAATCGAAGATCTCAGTCGTCCAGCGTGTGAAGAGACGAGGACCCATTCCGATTTAAAAAAATTCTTTCATGGAATAAAGGATTCAATCAGTTCATTGATGACGATTTCTGTTGGCAGAATAATCCAGCTCACTTTTGGGCAAAAAACGTAAAATCTTTATCATAGCTTTGACGAAATAATCAATGCAGTAGAAAATCAAATTAGATTTGCTCAAATATTTGTAACTGTACGGTGAAAAATACGTGCACATAAGATCATTGATGGAATGCATTAAAACTACAACGAGATAACCTAACGTCCTAAAAAAATATATTCGTTTTGGTAACAGTTGCGTATTCGATAACGTCAAAATACTTGTGCATGGAACATTTATACAAATTCGTACTATTTATAATACTTTTCGGTGCACTCAAGAAAATAAGAAAGATTCAACGACAATATCGTTTCTCCTAAGCATTCAATCTCGAAACCAGTTCTGTTTGTAACATTTACATACTATACATGCGTTTATATACTATTTTATGTAGAATCAAGAATCAACAGAGTTAAGTTTTCGATTTTTGTGGATGACGGTGTGTGACGTTTTCTCAACTGGTTCATCGCTGTCGCTCGCGGATGCTTTTCTCTTTGATCCGGAACCACCACTCATCTCCATCTTGAAATGTATCGTAACATTCAACTGCTCAGCTTTGTCAATACGGTGTTTAGCTCTATTGATTATTTATAAAATTCTAATTTTTCTCACCAAGACCAAGAAGGACAATTCACTGATAGAAATAATAAGCGGAACATTTTTGAGAGAGAAAAAAGATGCCAAGAAAGACCCCATTATTGGACTGACCATATTCGATGGTTCTCCTTCCTTCTTCGGACATTCCTCGATGACAGTTTCGAATAGCTTCACATATCCACTGTCCGCTCGACAGAAAGGACACACGCTTTTCTCTGAAATAATTATTGACCAAATCTACAGATTAATTTTCTTTATGAACATGACACAAAAGTCGTGCTTTTGTTTTGTTTAATTTGTGCAAATAATGTGAATCATTAATCTCTCACGGTTGAGTTCCTCATTCTCTTCTGCGCATATAACGCAAGTGATGTGACCACACTTGACGAAGGCCACTCGAGTTCTGAAAAATAATAGTATAAACATTATATTTGATCGGCATCTATAATTTACCTTGGCGTTTCCAGCATACAAATTGCACATTCGCGACTGTATTGAATTGCCCGCGCTTCACTGAAAGTGTATTCACTTTCTAACAAATAAGTTCGGTTTAACTGTTTTGTAACTGCTAAGTAATTGAGATTTTAAAAGAGGAGTAAGAGTAAGAGAACTAGTCAACCTTACCGTGTACAGTCTCGTCTCCTCAACTCTACTCTTATTTGTCTCCTTTCTTCTTTAATTCTTCTCTCCCTCAGTATCGTTTTGTACTCGGCGATTATGTCTACGGCGTGCAATCTCCATGGGTAACACTCGGGACAATGCGTAGTCAGGGTCTGCAATGGACCTTTGATTCGCTTCAACCGAAGATCAACCAAGGTATAGGAATTCGTGGAACGGTTAATTTTTACACGATAATTCCGGGAATTTCTCACCTCTTTCGTCCTTGCAGTATAATCGGTAAACATTTCGTGGTGCCGAGTTTGTTGATAGACTGTTCGATCTTCAATTTCTTCGAGAAATTCCCTTTTGGCCTCACATCTCTTGAAACATTCGGGAGGATCAACATGACGATCCATGCCCACTTCTCGAATAGCAGCACTGCAAAAATATTAGAAATCTCCCGACAAATAGATATTCCAATAGCTGGTTGTGTGTGAATTAAGCAAAAATTCGATTCAGAAACGAAGTTCAGAAACGAAAGCATCGAATAAAGTCATACTTGTACTCGTTGAGAAAACGGTGCGCTCGTTCTTCGGCGGCTTCTAACATCACATCATTTCTGTCGCATCCTTCGCATGACGGCACTTTTCCTGCAGATTCTGCATAGAATCCCAATGTTTTCTAGAAAATCATGCATCAAGAAATTCGAAGAAGCAACACGCCATCAAAAATGTTTCTTTGATAATAATTAATCCTGTTTTAGACAGTTTTTTTTTAAAATTATTCCGCTTTACCTGAGAGTCTGCAGGTGATGCACTTGCAGAAGAAGATACACTTGTGATCACTGGAACGAATGAGCGAACGAATAGCGGGTATGCCGGCCATCTGACAATTATTATTAGAGCTTCGAAAACGAGCGATCGCGCGAAAACGAGTACTCGTTTAGATAAAGAAAACGAGTACTCGTTCTCGACGAGCATTTGTTCATCTCATTCGAGTACTCGCGCGGTCGGTGGATCGAGGAATGATCGGTGATGAATGAAATTCAACCTTCACATCTGGATATGTTTCATCAGGAAATTAAAAAGAGATTCTTTTCAAAAGGGTTCTAATGTGTTCCGAAAAAGAAAATCTGATTCGTTATTTATTTCATCCTTGAAACATAACTCGCCATTCGCATCATTCTCACTTCAAATCGACCGCCTGCTCTCGCCCATTTCGAGTGAAATGCTCGCGAGTACTCGCCGAGAAAACGAGTACTCGAATTGCTCGCTAAACGAGTACTCGTTTTCAAAACTCGACGAGTACTCGTTTGTTTTCGAAGCTCTAATTATTATCGTTGATTTTGCGAAACGAAGAGACGATTGTTCGTGCCACGCACTCTAACGAAGATAAATCACCGCGGACTTTGACCGCTTCCTTTCACACTTTCGCTCACAAACAAAAGGGAAATGCTCTTTATCGAAAAATGCGAGAGATTCTCGAAAATGCCTAGAAATCGGTACTCCGTGTGCGAATAAATTAGCAGCAAATTATGGGAACGAATCGAGATTATGGACGATATGAATGGGGAGCGGAATGGCAAGGTACAATAATATATTGCAACTATTTTCGTAAATGTAACACTTCAAGGATACAGTATGCAAATACAATCTATAAATTATCGATCCTAACCCGATGACGTCAACGTATTGATTATTCTCGTTCTCGTCTTCTTCGATACGTGAGTCGCAGCCGCGAGAAGACTCGTCACTTGCTCCACGGTGTATTCCTGGAAAGAGCGGACAATATGGGCATGGCTAGCCGGGCATATATTTTTTGGGAAATTTTTATAGACTTTCGCAAAGCGTTATTGGCGATCTTGCGCGTCTAATCATTTTGAAAATACTCTGAAGCATATTTTGTTCGACCTCATTTCAGAATATAAGCCGTGAATTGTATGCGCTATCCACTATCCGCCTGAATTTACGAGAAACTTTAAATTCATAAGTCCCACCGTATGCTGGAGTGCCCACTCCTCGAGGTGTTTCTCGGGAAGGTAGTATGCCTTGACGTACGCGTCGATCTGAAGGATTTTTTTGAAGTCGATATTTTGATATTTCGCTAGTTACCTTTGCAATCTCCTCAGTAGCTTTACGGCCGGTGAGCTTTTCGAGTCGGCCTGAACATTCGACGCAATTATTTATTGTCGGAATCTACTCCAGAATGGAGATTACCTGACAGATGCTGTACATCCAACTGCATGAGTGCCCTGCCCTCATTCGAACAGCGAGCGCCGATCTGACCGTAGCTGAAACGGCAATTTGATATCTATTCTGGACTGATTTTTTTCCGAAAATTGAGCAAGTGTAACGTACCCATGCAGGATTGCCTTGAGCGCAGCGTTGATCACGCGATCCCAGAGGAGGTTCTGAAATTAAAGCTGGTTTATCAAATTAACCCCCTATCCAGATGACGCCCGCGTGTATGTTACTCTTTACTAGTATATCAATGTGTCTGTCTGTCAGTTCGTCTGTCTGTATGTATGTATGTTTGTCGGTCACGCTTTTTTCAAAAGCTCATAACTCGCTCCAAAACGATTCCCCAAGCCTATATTTTTCACCAATGGACTCGTAGCGAAAAAAATTTTCAAAAAAAATCAATAATTAATTTCGTCATCATTTCGTCATAACCTGTTTTTTGCGCCGTTATCACCGGAAACTCAACGAAATCGATCGTGCGATGAACCAAACTTCTTTAACTAAAATATTTTTAAAAAATCGATAATTAATTTCATCATCACTATCCAATATTACGTAAGGATGACGCAATAACTCGTTTTTTGCATCTTTTTTTGTTGGAAACTTTTATTTTTAATTATTTTATTTAAAAAAGTTTTTATATAGATTTATTTCTTTAACTCACTTAGGATGTATTTTTATTTTGTAGTTGCAAACTAACGTATCACGCTCACGAAAGACTCGTGAGGCCGAGAGCGCTCCGAAAAAAGTTGGGATGTTTGGTTTTTTTTTAGTTTGGACACTTCGTGGCTCCATCCCAACTTTTTTCGGGGCGCTCGAAGCCTCACGAGCCTTTCGCGAGCGTTTTGGGGCTGACTGGGATAAAACCTTAGCACACTACACGGCGACATTAGCGAGCGAGCGAGCGCAGCGAGAGTAGCTCGCTATTTTATTCCTTAACTCGACTTAGGATTAGCATTTATTTTGTTGCTTCAAAGAAAACCAACCACTCTTGAGAAAGGCTTGTGAGGCCGAGAGCGATCCGAAAAAAAAGTTGGGATAGAGCCCCGAAATGTGTTTGCTGATGACTGGGATAACCCGGCGATGCGAAGCGTTTGCAGAAGACTGGGATAACCCGGCGACACCTAGCCAACGAGCGAGCGCAGCGAGCGTAGTTGGCTAGTTATTTTCTTGAAAAATATAGTCGATAGGAAAAAATGATGGGAAAGTGCGTGAAAACGGATGAGGGGGGGGGGAGCGAACAACGTACCCTTATCGATTCATCACACGGAAACTCGAGGGTGAGATGCTGCAGACGGAGAGAGAACACTTCGAGGTCCTGAAGAGAAAGTATCATACTACCCATCCCCTCAATCAAACTTGTGTAGCTACTGGGAGAGTATTTGAATCGCAAAGGCGATCTTACCTGCACCAGAAAGTCGATGTACGTCGAGTGCTTCGACTGCAGTTCGTTCACGTTCCATTGTGTGGTGCCGATTGTGGAGACGAGTAGGGGCTGAGAAGGGTAAAGATTAAGGAAGTTAGGCTCATTACAATTCCCTTACAACTCATAGCAAGTAATGGAGAACAAATTATTGATTACATTTCCTTTCTCTAAAATCTCTCTATAAGGCAGAAAATGGGCTGTTGCAGTGAGAAAAAGCTTTCCTTTCCCCTTGGATACGTCTAACTCTTTGGTCTAGTGGAAAGGAGAGATAGGGAATGCAATAAATCCGTCAAACGTACCAATTTGAGGGAACGCGATCCGACAGCGTTGAGGATAGCGAAGCGGACGTCGGGCACGGAAGCGAGCACCTGCGATTAGGAAATAAATGTTAAGAAAAAATATAATCGGCATTTGAACGAACGAAAACCATTTGAACGAAAATAGATTCCAAAATCGAGTTTCTGCAGGGCTAAGCCTGACAGATAAAACTCAAAGGAGTGCTCAAAGAACTTGCATGATGAAGAATACTAATACTGCAAACTGAGAAAAAATCGGTAATTTTGCGAACCCCGGTGTAGGAAGAGCAGAATGAAAGAAGGTTTTGTATTAGAGTTGCTGCGAGTGGCGAAAGCCATTCACGGAGGTGTGCGAAATCCAATAAAGTATTAAAGCCAGACGGAGAATTATTAGATAGTTCATGGCGCTCACTGTCAACGTGATGAATGGAATGTGTTTCACATGTAATTCATCAGAGATGTTGTACCATTCGAATCAATCAAATTCTTGTCCCCATTTACCCAACAATTATCAACCACAGTTTTCTGATTATGGTCAAATAGCTTTGCGATCGAATCCTCGACTTACTCTATTGTAGAAATCGCCCAATGCCGCGATGCTCTTCTCGTCTTCTGGTCGCAAGAGAGATTCGACGACGGGACGAGTGAGGTCGAGTTGACGGGCGACGAATTCACTAGAAAAAGTTCATCATTTCATAGTTGCTATACTCATTTATTGCTTTTAGAAGGGAGCTGCTGACGACCTAACGACTTTTTTCTATTCTTGAATCTCATCACAGATTCGTGAAACTCAACCGAAAAGTAGTCCGAAACGGATGAAATGTCTGAAATCGTTGAGAATAAATGACTCACATTGAATCGATGGCAACGAGTCTCTCGGAGAGGGCGAAGAGTCGATCGGGTTGAGATGTTTGGACGGCAGAGGAGAGCAATGGGCGAGTCAGGACGGACTGGAATGGTAATGTTATTCCGTTAATCAATGCACTTGCGTCATTCTAGGACAGATTATTCAAGGACAGACTAGAATGGGGATAATAACAATCTAATACAGTCAAAATTTTGATAAATATTTCTAGGAGTGTTAGGGAGTTTAGCGGCTGAATTTTTCAAGGAATTGCCTAGGAGAGACGGGGTCTTTGCAACGAAGAAAATGATGATTGTGTGTAAACGGCTTTACAGGGGGCAATATCGAGAAGCGACGATCGTAAAACTCAGGAAACAATCGTGAGAAAAACGAATGAGAGTGAAAAAGGCGATGTGTGTGGAAAGGATGCGTAGAGAGCATAAATGTTGTGTCACTATGGCGACTATTACTCCGGATGGAAGGAGAGGCTTTTTGAGATAGGCCATCGATAATCGCACTTTTCGCCTTCTCGAATAGTTTTCCTTGAGGAAAAGGGGCTTTCAAAAGGCTCAAGATAACAAATGGCTTTGCACATTACGAGACAAAGCAAAGCAACGATAAGGAAGGAATCTGTGGGGCAGTGAACGTCCACAATAAGCAATTTTTTGGCATCGTGTACAAAAATATGAACAGGATCGTGCGGGTAACCGCTGTCTAATGGACAACATCAGCATTCGAGAAATTTCAAAAGAAAGCAATTTTGAAATAGGCAAATATCGAAATCATGACTCACATTGCCCGATCGGAATATTTTCGCATCCACCGTCTCAAGCACGGCTGTGAGTCGGGCGGGAAAAGGATCAGCGAATTCCGTACCGTCTCGGGCGAAGAATTCGACCATCTGTGAAGTGTTCAGTTTTAATAGGGGATAAGTGAATGTAACCATGCTAGCAGTATTGGAATGTGAATGAATTTTGACGTTTATTTTCATTTATATGGGGGGACTGATCAAGGACTAATTATCGTTAATTAAATATTCATCTTTTGTGGTATGCCTGAAACTCATCCCATTCATTCTTCCCTGACATTAAAGTTTCGCTACAGCAATGATGAGTTTCACTCTTATAACTATGTACTAGTAACGGCACGAATCGATGTCGATTTGATCAGCATGTGTCTAAAAAAAGAATCTCACGATAAAAAAGACGCAAACAATTATCTCACAGCGAACAGGAAGTACTCGAACAACTCCGTGATGGCCGGGATGGATCGATCTGCTACGGAGTGAAGGAGAGAAGTCATTCGGATGTAACGGCCTGAGTGGGAAAATATTGTTATTGCGCTCTACAATTTTTTTGCTACAGTTGAGTAACTTCATTCAGTGTCAATTCTTTTCCAGTAAATTTTGGATAGTCTTGCATAAGATGGGTTGAGTTTCATAACAGCCTCAAAGGAAGAGAAAACATGGAATGAGTAATCGGGTGAAGAATAATAGCATAAAACATAAGTTTTGAATCCGCGACGGATATTCTAAAAGACAGATCTCCTCACCTAGCAACCTCAACACCATCAGCGCCGCATTGCACAGCTTCGGAGAGGGTGTCTTCGTGGGGGAACCTGCAAGAAATCGATAAATAGCCTGAATCGGTTGAACCCATACAAATCCATCAGGTTTTATCAGAAGGAAGTATCTGTCATGGCTGTAGTACGGCATAGCCCCCTTTCGTTTCCCATTCCAGATACTTTTTTAAAATTCGTTCTCACGCACCCTGATCAACACTTCCATCCAGTGTGTCGACCGAGCTGCTGCCATTTGACTTTCGCGTGATCTTCGAAGGTTTCGGCTTGGAGGCTACGGCCTGGAAAGTCAGCATATTGCTGATTTTGAACTATCTACGATGGAGTAGTTGAGAAAACGCTTTAACAATGAAGGTTGGTGCATTTTGTAATAACTTTTTTTTTGCAAAATTTACAATCTCTTACATCAGGACTGAATGGATTGACACTATCGTGCGTGAGCAGGACGAAATCCAATTGCTCTCCAATTCCATTCTCGGCTTGTCTAGGGGAGAGCTCCGTTGAGCCGTTCGATTGACGGAGAAAGGCGAATTCCTGTAGAAATCATATTTGTTGTTTTCGAATTCAGAGCCAAGAACAGATCGAAATGATGTATTTTCTAATTATGATAAGCCCTAGGGTTGGCAGAAATAGTCTGAACCGACCGATTCCTTCGCCCGCAATGAGTCTGGAATGAGTCCGAGAGAGAAATGATCTCTCACTCTTCGGACTATCGATAGTCCGAGTGAGAAATGGTTGGGACTATTGATAGTCTCAACTTTTAAATGTTATTTTACGGCGAGATTTTTTTTTGTAAAATAAGACTAAACATAGGTGCCGCAACGGGAAGAACTATCATGAGGGCGTGCTTTAATCTCCATTGTTTGATCTGAATATCTAAGATCATATTTTTTTCTGTTTTTCGATATCTAACCTAACCATCAAGATCCAAAAACCGTGCACAGCAGATAAGTTGCCGAAACCAGGGCGAGGCAACAGAGGGTTTTTTTAAACTCATTCCCAAAGTTCGACGGCGAGAGGACATAAAATCGCAGCAATATCTAGTCTGCGCGCCCTCTAGTCGAGCCGGGATGAAAACAGCGGGAGGAGGCAAGGAATAAAGGGAGGAGAGAGAGAAGGGAGGAATGGAGAGGCGAACGCCCCCTCTGAAACATATTCGAAGTTTCGGACTATGCATAGTCTGGGACTATTGATAGTCCCATCATTCGGACTATCGATAGTCCGAGACTCCAGTCAGTCCGAAATGTTTGGAATGAAATAGTCTCGGACTCGCCTTTGGACTCATTTTGCCAACCCTAATAAGCCCCTCGTGAAGCATATCTGATTTTGATCCAACAAGTTTTGCCGTAACAAGTTAACTGTTTTTCAAAATGATCATTCTTTCTGGAGCTTTTCCTGCATTCTCATTCCGCTGAAATATATCATACTCACCTGCAGATCAAACAAACTGAAATTGGGCGGAAGGGGACAGACGGCGAATGCTTCGTTCTCGACGAACATCCTGTAATTAGAGAATAGAGTTCTTAAGAAAGAACAATCGTCTCCTCATTCACACACTTCTATAGGTGAGGAAAGAGAGTGTATGTGTTATTGATTTACTTAGAGTTTGAAGCGTGATTTAGCGGTACATCCATATGAGAAAGATCCCTTCCATAGATAATTCTCGCTCCTCCCACTCCATCTCCTCATCCTCTCAGTCTCATTTCCTTCCCTACATCAATGACTCTCACGTGTCTCTCCCTCTCGAAAGCAAGTACAAAAGTGAATTTGAAGTACTAGTTGCGTTTCACTCGGTAGCCATAGTATCTTGGTGTACGTTGACTTCGTTTATCAGAGGACAGCGATCCACTTAAAATCAAATGTCAAAAAAGAAATGCCCCCCAAAGAAGGAAATAGTTGCTGCATGCAAAAATTCGTGAAAAGGATCAACAACATGAGAATGGCAAACCTCAATTCATCCATCTTCTCCGCGTGTTGTCTCGCGAAGAAGAGTACACTTTGTTTCTCGAGAGAAACGTCGATCTCCACACCCGCATGGCCAAAGTGGAGACGACCGAAGGAACGGAATCTGGATGGGGAAGAGTGAATTGGATTGTAGGACTACCTTTTGAATGAATACATTTTTGACTGAATTTCGTTGTAGCCTCCTTGTACGAATGAAAGCTTGCCTTCACTACTACAATTGCAAAGCTTTTTTTCCACGCACAATTCTACTTATCTATCCAAGTACTTAGAAAAAAGAGAAATAAGAATAAGAGTGATATTCACCTCGTGGCCAGCTCGATCGTCGTCAGCACATCATCGAACTTCAACTGGGCAAAGTCATGGCAGCACAGAAGGGTGTTGAAGCGAACTAGAGCTGTCCGGAAGATGGTGTAGAGGGAGGAGGAGAGGGTACGGGCGATGAGCGAGGGGGCTGCAATGGAGATTCATATTATCGTAATGCCTTTCGGTGAGGTTAGAAATCAAGGTGTAGAGAACGCAGAAAAGAGTTGGTTGTAGAGGGAGCAGGCAGCAATGAATCAACATGATTGCGAGGATTGAACAATATCAAGCGCTTTCTATTCTATAACTAATTATCTGACCAAACTGCATCAGTGTTTTTATATATATATTTATTTTCAAAAAAAAAACAGATAAGAGAAAATCTATTTTGAAAATCTCTTTTCGATGTGTAGTTTTCGACTCAGCGCTGTTTTTGAGCAGCAGAAGAGTGGCACATCCATTGAGATGGTTAAAATAGTTGCTCACCATGCCCCTTTCCCTCCACGAGTCTCTCCCGCTCGTCCTCCTCACTGTGCAGGGCGATCACTGCGTGCACGTTGGCGAGAATCTGGAAAGGGCGGCGATGACACACCACGACAACAGTATCCCCCGAGGACACACTAGCGGCTACCTAACCTTTGTATGTCACATTTGTTGTGATTTCAGTACACAATTCTCAATTTTATTGAAGAGTGGGCGTGGTGAAGTCGTGGATCAGTTCTAGATACACTAACCTGACACAAGGCGATTCACCCTACCAGCTACGTATCTAACCGCAGCAACGTTTTCATGGGGGGAGGGGTTTCGCTTGACTATACTCGGCGTTGAAGGGCTTGGAAAGGAATAGAGACACACCTGACACAGGGCGAATCCGAGCTCCCGTAGTGATTCCGCCACGCGATCGCACGGAATTATCTGATAATTATTTGATAGAAGCGACAGATTTGTTTTGAAGAAAATATTATTTTTTTTTAAAGAATCGTCCTCTCTACAATCACTTCCGATTTGTTCAACGGTGTTTTGTACAATCGGTGAAACATTTCCGAAATCGAAGTTCAATCATCCATGAGACAATGCATAATATTACCTCGCAGTATTCTTCTGCGATTTTATTTATTTAGAGGTAATGTGCTTCGAAAAATTGCTAACCTCGCAAATCTTCTCGAAGCTCATCTGCTCCGTGGGCGTCGTCGTTGGCGTTGTGGCGTGCTGTGCTGCCTCGGCGATGATGCACGATCGAGCACGTCGCTCGAGAGCAGCGCACGAGAGAGTGACCAGACGGGAGGCTGCTTCCTGGAAACATTTATCATTTTCTGAAATTGGAATGGGCTCAATAAACGATTCAAGTTAGCAGCGAGAAGGGGCTTCTTGACATTTAGTCTTCATCAGACTATGATTTTTATTTTTCGTTTGGCTCTCACTGGAGCGGAAAAACTTGGCTTAGAACAATCTTTGATACCACTAGGTCGATAATTTTTTGAATTGGTTTTTCCAAATAAAATCAGTCCTCGATACCTCCACTTTGCCGATCATCCGGTATGCTCCGTACACCTGCAGATATCGATCGGGATCGAAGGCGCAGATGGAGGAGCAGAGTGCGGCGTCGAGGGCAGTCTCGAGGGAGGACGAGCAGGATGAGAGGGAGGAGGAGAGTTGCCTGGAATGGGAGGATATGGTAGGTTTACAGTTTACACTTTTATTCTAATATCAAGGTCCGTCGGTACAAAGCCTTCCTCTATTCATGGGTATCACTTGTGCGCATTCGTTCGTTTTATTGGAAAGTTTTCCGACTAGATAAGTTTGAATTTTCTATCTAGGTTATAGGTTACGTTTCATAAGTTTGTGAAATCGCTTTGACTGTCATTTTTTCGATTGTTGGAGACTTATCTGTAGAAAAATCTCAAAAAATTAATTTGAGGCCGATATATAGAAAAAAAATTATTCGTGCCAATAACTTCTTACTTGACGCAGTCAAAGTGCGAGTACGACGTCGCGGCGTCTTGCGCTTCAGTGCACAGGCGGATGGCCAGTGGGTAGAGACCGCGCTGGAATGGGATACTGTAAGTACCGTATCTGGGGTACGGTAACGATTGATTGATTCTTGTTGAATTCCATTGATGGAAGAGTACGAGGAAACAAGGGGTGGATTCTTCATCATATCGACCATACATGTTCGCTTACTG
This sequence comes from Pristionchus arcanus, assembly GCA_900490705.1. Classification (NCBI taxonomy): domain Eukaryota; kingdom Metazoa; phylum Nematoda; class Chromadorea; order Rhabditida; family Neodiplogasteridae; genus Pristionchus; species Pristionchus arcanus. Next base: position 16,704 of record LS486338.1, read on the forward strand.
TAACGTACAGCTCTATGGTAACAGTCATTACTCATTTCCTGTCGTTTATGGATTTATTAGGCTAACTCAGCTACAGTACCCCAACCGTACCTCGGAGAACTCATGTATCCGGTACTCGGTTTCGTGGAGGGTCTTGATCCTCTCCAAAGATTCTTTCAATTGAAGAAGAAGTTCCTTCTGTCGATTGACGACGAGAACACCGAGGGCATAGGAGGACTTGCGACGACACTCGGAGAGGTATCTGGAGAAGGCGAAATACATTCATTTTGAATAATCTTTCGGTATTTTGTGAACAGGTTGACTCGGTATCGAATATTCATGCAAAATCTGCATTCAAACTGTTTGTGAAACTTAACGCACTCGTCAATTCATTTTTTGCATGGAATTTTGCCTATGTTTCATAGGCCATTAAAAATTGTTATGTTTCCTTGTGGTTTAATATTGCTGTCAACTCCGCATCAAACAAGAAATCAATAACAATGATTATCATACTCAATATTCCATTCCCCATTCTGTCCATTCCCAATCCTCACTCACTTCCTTACAGTCTGCACTCGCTGCACCACCTCGATAAGCTCACTCCGAATGCTGGCCATCTCGTCCATTTGAGAGGTGTAGGAATTGCCCTGGATTACGGTTAGTTAGAGGATTGTCATCGATGACTGAGTTTTCAATTTGCTAAAATATGGAACTATCAATAGCCAAATAAGTTTTAAAATTATTTATCATTCTACCGTTTTTTTCTTTTTTAAAAATCATATTTAGCGTCTGGCCAAGATCAACATATCAGCCTCCTTTGTCTTTCGTAGACTCATTGAAACATATTCGAAGCTTCGCTCAAATTTCCTAGATGTTTTTTTTTCAGTTTCTTAGTTTCTTTTCAATAGTATTTTTGTATACACTAGGATACAGTTCTATCGTAGACTGACTTTTTCCAGGATGAGCGTGGATATTTTCTTGGACACGACCAGCAACTGCGACTTCAACCGCACCCTCTCCCGATCCACGTCGTCGATGCACAGACGATCGATACCCGCCAGTTTCTGGAAGGTACGGTGTTACAGTAACTGACGGTTATCGAGGAATGAGTAGATTAACCGTAAGCTTTACCTAAAGATTCGGAAAATGGTTTTCAAGAATCTTTCTGAAGAACAACACCACATTGATTCCGAAATGGTTAAGCCTCTTTTAAGATACTCAATTGAACCAGATTTGAAGCATTCTTCGATCTTTGAGTTCAGTTTGATCAGACAGAGCAAAAGCCCAGACCAAAAAGAGAGATTCAGTCAATCTCGCTAACCTTCAATTCGTAATCATTCGCGTCGAATTCATCATCGTCAACGAAGAAGGAAGCCTCGATGGAGTCGATTACCTGGAGAATGCAAGTTAGGGATGACCGTATTACCAAGTCTCTTCATCCTTCATTATCTCTTCATTCCTGCTGCATCTAACAATATGGGGTTTACGAATGAGAAGTTTAGAAGTAAAGAGTCAAGAGAAGATGATGAGAGGCAGATTGGTCAGGGCGGTAGTATTTTCGTTGAGGCTCCGTGCAGATATAATCAAAGGCGAGAGTAGCCTCATTGTCAGCATTTTTAAGAGTCAGATAAACAAGGCAAGCTCAGCTCTCGTTGCCGAATCAATACCTCTTTCTCATTGCTTGTGTCGGGGCGGGGAAGGGCTCGAGTCAGTTCGGGTTTCTTAATTAATTTGCCGTTATTATATGTATAATTCTGTCTTCCTGAATGTTCCTCCGAGATACTAGCCCCAGAAGCAAGGGAGATTGTTTGCCAATGAGATTGATTGGACGGATTAATGTCCCATTCATTGTTTCGAGAAGAAAGAAGCGTTCTTAGGACAGAAAAGAGGAGGAAATCGGTTGTTGTGAGAGAATCGATTGAGAAACAGAGATGAAAAGTAGAGAGACGAGAGTGCATCTATGTATTTTTGGATGTCAGACCCTAACATTTTTTAAAAACAAAACATTTGGCTACTGACCTTGCTCGAAGTCGGTTCGTCCATTACTGTCGGAATAAAGGAATAAATATTCTATATCATGAAATACAATACTTTACTGGATGTGCTATAATTAGAGACTACCAGGCGATGGTCGAGACGATTTTCCTTACCGTATTCGATTGGAGTTAGCGCAGGTCGGTCGGTCAGACTTGCGATTTGCGCATTGACCTCGGCAAAGAGCTTTTCCGCTGTTACGCTCATCCTTTGCGACCTTTCTGTTTGCCGATCGGCGTCGTTAGCGGAACTCCGTCTCTTATCAACTACTTGTAAAAAGCGGACGGTCGGCGGAACTCGACAAAGTTAGCTCACATCAAATAAGACTTCCGCTGGTTAGCCAGGCGCGCTGCGAAATGTTCGCTCCGCCTTCATGGAAAAGTGCGAGTGTTTTCTCCCCTTTTTCTTCTCTTTCTCTGTTGTGATTCCCCCCTTGCTCACGTGCGTGTTTGACTCTCGCTCTCTATCTCCCTGTCCGCGACTTTCTCATGAACAAACCAGGCGATAAATCCTCCCTCGATTGCTTCGCTTTCGCTCGCGACACCTTTCCCAGCCCAATTAACCCTATTTTGCACGGACTTTTCGTGTTTCCTCATTAATTAGTGAATAGAATACATCATCAGGACCTCAAGCAATGTTTTCGACTGGTTATTCGTCATCGTATTTTGTTCGAATTTCGTATTAACCCTCTGATTCTCTCACTTTCTCATTCCAATCACTATTGACTCAGCAGTTGCAAATCTATTGCAGCGATGCAAGACGACGGTGGTGGTGGAGGAACGCCGGATGGCGGCGCGACGACGCCTGCGACGCGTACACGTGCCGCGCGACCCGCCGTGCAAATCTATCGGCCCGGCATGATGAAGCAAGGCACGGATATTACACTACAGGCGAGAAAGGTGAGCTCTATGTCTTGGTGTTGAGGAGGATTAGGTTGCGAATTTGGTTGATTGGACTACTAAAGACTACTCCATTACACGATCCCACTTTGTTTGATTATTACGAGGACTGTGAAACCCAACAGTGCCTGCTGGCTGATTTGAATTTTCTATGGTATATATCGCTGAAGCAGCGCTTGCAATCCAATCCAAGCACTTTCACTACTATGTCAAACAGCTGTTTTCGGATTTCTTTCAAAAGCCCAAGCAGATGACGTATTGCTTTTCCTTGATTGCACAACATTTCGTTCAGAAATGCAATTCATGTGCTATGTATTTTGAAACAGTATTTTTTGGGGGATGGGAATGTTTTTTGTTAAAGAATACTGAGATGGGATTGAAATCCTGGGCTGTGTCGGTTATTCTTCTAATCGTGAAACGAGACTGCTGCAGTGTAATTGGCACTTTTGAAAATTTCGGATGATTTGGTTTCAGAAATATTTTATTGGACTGCCCATATGATTGCAAGGTTCTCTTGCGCACGCTAATGATCATTTCGTGAAACACATTTGTTGCAGGACGATGAGAGCTCACCACGCGACGCACCCGCTTCCCACAGGCGCCCTCCCCGCGGCCCCGGCGGAGGCGGATTCGACCGAGGAGGTTGGTTATTTTATACTTATTCTGGGAAACCGGAAAACACCAGTTTATTTTCTTTTCTTCTATTCTTTATTCGATAGTTAGTTCAAAGGGTGCTAGGATGGTGTAGTTTATCACCTTTAACTTCGTGCTATATTTGCTTAAGAAAATGATATGATAGCCATCATTTTATCGTTAGTTTCTATTCCCGTCGAGGAGGTAGGTCACGTCGTCGTAAACTGTGAGAGAGAGCCGAAGTGTTTATGATTGTGCTTGCTCGAGAGTGGAAGAGAGAAAGAGAGGGGAAATTGTGTGTATCTGCACTGTTTGATCAGAGTTCAGAAGGGTGGTTGGGCGTTTAGTTTGCATCGGAAACATTATTATGTTACAATAATAATTTGAAAATATAACAAAAAGATTGCCAGGAACTCATTACAAATATCGTTCTCCTGTGGTAACATATTAGTTGTGAAACGCAAAAGTCAGGGGGACAGGACATGAAGTTGGAATCTAAAATGAATTTTAGGTCGAATTCCAAATCGTCGCCGCTCCAGCCCCGAGTCGATCTCCGGCAGGTCCAACGTATCGAGCAGTAAGTACATTTTACAATATTGTTGAAACCCAAAACTCCCACTTCATTCGCTACTTTTTCTATTTGCGACTGATGTAGGAATAAAAAGGCGCATCTAGTTCTGTAAAGAGGAGTCAGCACTTTCCAATTCTTCGGATCGAGTGATTGGGTAAGCTGCTTAGCGGGGCAGTGCACTCCCGTTTCCGAGGAATGCTCTGACTCTCTTGATTTCCCATGCTCTCTCGCTTCTCTGACCGGCGAACGAGCATTGTCGAGTAAGTGAGACGATTGCTCATATTTCCACGTTGTTCCCTCTTTCTGTTCCCTATCAAGAGCAAGAACAGCAAGGAAAGGGTAGGGCAAAGTTCAGATTAGAAAAGGATCGATTGAAGGGGCGCTAATGTTAATTGGAACGGGCCCTGTAGAGCTGTTTTTTTGTGAATGAAGTGTTCTGAACTCTGTATGGAGACAGAAATTGTTTTCATTTCCGTTAAATCAAAGTTTAGATGGGACGAGTGTCGACTAAATGGGCACTAATTGTAATTGGAACGAGCCTATTTCCGTGTGTTCGGAGAGAACTCGCTTAGGCGATTGTAATCACAACTGAGTTTCGGGGTGATTGAACGAATTAGGGAGTTCACGAAGCGATTGTTTGGAGGGTTTTAGTGAATGGAGTGTTTGAAACGAGCACAGGGGTAATGGGAGCAAGATATGTCCAAGGTTTGAATGAACATAGTTGTTTTATGCACGTTCCCACATAATAAGAGCTCTAATTCGGTTGGGGGTACTCTCGCTGTAATGGAATTAAGGGGGTTGTATGGGTGTGAGTGTTCCCGAGGTCATCGCAGTTCCTGTTCCAATAGGGGGATGGATTAAGTGTTGTTGTTAATTCGTATCTCTTCGTACCTATATTAACAGGAAAAAAAGTGTTGCGAAATGAGATTTGTGAAAACTGAACCACATGCTGTTTAGGCGGATCCAATTTATGGGATATGTGCCCTACTATTCCGATGAAGGTGATTTCATTTATCTGTTCCATAAAAATTAGAGAGCTTTGTGATAAGTGAGAAATACGGTATTGATAAAACCCGAAATGTGAAATTTTTTCACATTCGCCAAAATGAATTAAATTCAGTCGCGTCCCTGAGTCAAGAAAGCTTCCATTTGTAACAAAATAATATTTGTTCCCTTTGGACGGGATCGATTATCATAGACTAGTCGCGCATCTTGTAATACGAGGTTGATACAGCACAACCCTTGCTTTTTTTTTACAAAATAAACAGAAGAGAGCCTTTGGTGGCAAAGGTTTTGCCATTCTCGCTGTAGTTTATACTGGAACTTTATTAGTTATCATTTTTTTTTGTTGCGAACAAGGCTTCAATTGCTACATTCCAATTTGTTCGTGTGATAAGGGAATGATGAAACCTAAAGCTTGCAGGTTCAAACTTATTTACAAACTGATATTTGCAGTTCGCGATTCCGGCTCGACGACGCCCGAGGCAGGCACGCCCACGCGCAGTGGAGGAGGAGGAAGGGGTGGAGGAAGGAAGTACTCGGGAGAGAGGTACGGTAGAAGAGGGCAAAGTGTTTGATGATTTTCGACTGAAATCGCTCGAACGAATGAAGCGGATGTAAGGCTCGGGTACTTGATGAATTGTCGAAGCGCGAAAGTAGCATGGCAGTTTCGAAAGTTATTTAAAAAATTCGATGAGCTTGGATGGCTTGATGTGATTAAAACTGGCAGGTATTTTTTGATATTCTACTTGATTTCCAGTAATGAGCACCATTCTCGGGCAATTGCACAAAATCGGGGGTTCAGGAAGAAACCCGTTGAAAATCGCGGGTCTTGTTACCGAAATCGGAGGTTATAGGCTTCAAATCTAGGGTCAAAATCGGGGGTATAGTCCGATATCCGACCCCATGCTCATCACTGTTGATTTCCCATTGTTATTGTTAATTCTGGCAGTAACTGATATTTATAGCAAATTTGAAATTGAAATTTCCTTGTTTTTTTAATAAAAAAAATTCTTATACTGGGGTTTTTGTGCATGTGTGAGTGGTGAGGTCACAGCTTATTTTAAATATTGTACCGTAGATACTAATGCGCTAATTCGTGCAGGACCTTCCATCGTGGAGGCGGCGGTGGCGGAGGCTCCTCACAGTACGGTGGATACCGTAACGGCGAGAGTCGCGAATCGTCGGTAAGAGGAAGCACGGACGATGTACGATCAACCGGCACTTATGTGAGTTGCGGGGTTACGGATGGAGGGTGAAACGGGAATGGGATGTGAGAAAGTAGGAAGATTGTGGGTGCTAGTGTGAGTTAGGGATGTCAATTCAATTCTCAATTCCTTGTCTCTTTCTCCCCTCTCGCTCCCCTCTCATTCAATTCCGAGCGAAATTGAGAACCGGTGATGCAAATCCATTCAAGTACTTGAGGAGAGGGGAGAAATACCCAAGTACTTGGGTGGGGAATCAAGTACTTGACTCATTTTTGAACCATTTTTTCTCGATTTTTTGTAAAAAATGTATTAAAGGTACGTATCGCATCACAACATAGGAATCGGATGCTTCTCCGATTTGCACAACTTTTTTCAAAGATTTCAGTACGTGCGCGCGCCTCTCTTATTCTCATTCCCGCTCCCTCAATCCCTCGCCTCTCCCCCCTCTCCCTGCTGTTTCTAACCCGTCGTGAATAGCACGCGGGTTCCCTAGAACTGCCCTGATTCTTATTAGGAATTGTCTCTCACGACTCGGCGAAGCTATCGCCATTGAATTTTGGGAAATGGACATCGTGCTCGAAATAGGCTCAACCCATTTTTGTCTTGTCTTGCTATCGGTGACTTCTCTGTGGGGCATTACACACATGTTTTGGCCCATATTTTTGATAGGTTCAAAGATGAGATAGCGGTAATCTTCAAAAATATGATATTAATCAGACCAAGAGGGACACGAAAGCATGTCCTTACGATACGATTCCGCCTTTACCGGTACGGTCTCGAAATTAACTCTTGAAATATCAGTAAATTTTGCTCAGCATCTATCTAATATTGACGAGATAGCATAGAACACTATAATTATTGATTAAAAACATGAAATAACTCGAAAAAAACGCACAGAAACAGTCAAGTACTTGACTCTCCACCCAAGTACTTGGGTCTTTTGCATACTTACTCTCACTGTCTGTCAATTCCAGACGAGAGAGTGGCGTCTCTCTTGCCCGATCACCCAAGTACTTGAGAATTGGAATTGACTGGTCATCCCTAGTGTGAGTTATGACGGACTCAGATTGTGCGTGTTTGATAAATGATGCCCCTTCACTCGCATAAAAAATTAAGCCTATTTTGCCTCTTACTAGGTTAAATTTAGTAATTGTTGCGGATATTGAGAAACTAGGACGTTTGAGGTTACTAGTATTACTCTAGTTTCGATTGCCGCTCTCGTGGTTGATTAGATAAGCGCTGATTCTTGAAAATAACCATTATGTTCCAGAACTCGACGCAATCGCTGCTAAATCTGCGCCGGCAGGGCGGCTACCTCGACTATCGATCGGAGAGAGGAGGAGGAGGGAACAGACAGAGGAGGTACGGTAGGAGGGAAGGGTATTAATTATTGGGAGTTTATTTTGTAATATAGGAATGTACTAAATTTTGGAGAGTGATTCGCTTTGTATGGAGGTAGGGCGACTGAGTTTTGTATGGTCTGCGACCGCGGCTACGATTGTGTGATTAGATCCTCGAGAGGCTCAAGAGTTGATTGATTTTTCCCGTGGACACTCTTTAATGATGGAACTGAAAGTGACGGATATTAATGATTTAGCTGAACCGACAATTCGCCTAGTTCATTTATTTGTTTATGTCACACAATTGACTTGAACATTATTAGAATTAGAGGCACGTCCATGCGTTTACAATAGAGTTGAACCAGACAATCACCTGCTTGGTGTTTTTTTCTTGTTTAATTGAATAACAATATTTCAAGATACGGCGGCGGGCCCGGCTACAACAACGAGTACGGCGACCACGATGATCGAAGGAGAGGAGGAGGAGGAGGTGATCTTTGATCTTTAGAATTTGATCTTTGATCTATAGCGTAGTCGAATAGCAATCGAATTGGGATTGTGGGTAACACATTCGCCGTAGATCAGAAAGTATTTCTGCAATTTGATGGCGAGAGATGATCGAATTGACCGACCACTACGGGTTTCATGATGTTGGTATAACAGCGATGTGACTAGTCGGGCAATCCTGCCGTGTCAGCTCCTGCAAAAATTTTCTATTAGAACATGATGAAATAGCGATTCGTTTCAAGGGAAATACTAACTATCCAAGTTATTTCCAGGCAACCAGCACTACCAGGGCGGTCCTCCTGCTCGTCTGCCCCCATTGATGGCCCAGCCATTAGGACGAGCGGCACCCTTCCAGCGAAGATCCGGAGAGAGGGCCAGTCTGAGGGCAGAGGAGGGCAATAGGAGGTACGATAGCATTAGATTACGGTAGTTATGAATGGTCGATGGAGCAAGGAGTATGCAGTTTGAAATACATGAAAGTGGGCTAGCTGTGATCGTGCTTCATGGGGTATTGATGTTCAGCAGATTTCGGGATGCACGATTAACTTGCGCGCTGTGCATGGATTTAAATAAAAGTTTAAATTCAAGTATAATAGATATAGTTATTGATTACTTTCTCAGCTACCGTATTCCTAGTTATCGATTAATGGTTTGACTACCGTAATCATCCTCTTCATCTCTCTCTCTCTCTCTCACTCAGACAGCCTCGTCGTCGCAACGATTCGATCGGTAGCACGCAGTCGGAGATGCCGAGAGGAGTGATGAATGGAAGGAGTGGAGGAGGAAGGAGGAGTGGACAGAAGGAGGTATGGTAGATAGTTGAGAAGAGAGATACTGTAGCTGATTGGCTAGGAGTACTGTAGATGCCATGTGAATATGAGCTACAGCACGGGATACGGTATCAGTGTGCTGTAGCTAGGTTGGATGGAGTAGTGCGGTAGATGTCAGGTGATTGGAAGGAGTGGTCAGAAGGAGGTACTGTAAAGGGGATGGGACATCATGGGAGGGGTACGGTATATGCGACTGATGGAATAGCCTCGGTGTCAGAAGTGTGGGATTAATATTTTTCGTGCAGCCGATACGTGCCGTATATTGTTCGTGGACGAGTAAACCACAATTTAAGAATTGCGTGAAACGGGTAGGTACCGGCTTGTTCTTTTTATTTCGATTTTCAATATATCATTGTTGCCAATTATATTATGGAGTGGATTAAGTGACCGACGCACTGAGATTGCTGATTATTTCCCGATCACCGTAAATGAGAATCAATAATACCGTAATCCCTTCTCTTCAGGACCCCTCGACGCAGTCTTGCGCGGCCTCGGAAGTGGGCGACTACGCCGAGTCATCGTGAGTTTGGGGTTTCACTTTTGATATCTATTAACACGCCTCTCACCTAAGATTCGATCTGAATCTGTCAGCGAGTGAAATTTCGAAGTTGAGATTTCGACTGATTTGGGCCCTACCAGACCCCTCATGGTTCCCCAAGAACGGAATAGCGCCAAATATCATTCCCGGCCGAGCTGCAGCACCGGTCTGCTGCAGCGAATCCGAAATAAATTAATTCTAGATTGTGTTGCATGATTCTAGATTGTATGATTGTGTTGCAACTTCGAAGCGATGATGGAACCAAGAGTGAAATTTTGTGTTTCACTGTCATTATAGGACGATAGTAGTTTGCGATTGGTTAATGAACGTTGTGTGGGTGATGTTTTACAAATAACTGGACCGAATACAAATTATAAAGTGAATATTTTTGATTAATAATATTATTTAATTAATGATCATCGTCAGATTCACGGACGACACGTCCTCCAACTGGGACGCGCAGACGACGGTGACGTCATTTGCCGACTTCTGCTCGTCGTATGCGAGTCTAGCGGAGATGGACTGGTCCAAAGAGGTACGGTAGAGAGGGGGAGGGGTATGGTATCCTGAGTATTTTTTTTTGTTTTAAGAAATGCCCGCTATAGTGTAAAAGATGAGACAGTAGTGGTATTGTAGGATTGTAGTAGTGGGAATGTGGCGGGATAGTCAGGCTATAGATTAATTATATTGTCCTGTGACGATGAATTGGCCGGACAAAGTTCGGGAAGGCGGATTTAATTTTTTTTGTTGAACGTATGTGTCTGCTGATAGAGCGTTTGAAGTATTCAGAAAACACGAACCTCAAAGGCGAGAATCGTTACTAAAATAAATAATTTCCAGGTTGAGCGCGAGTACATCGAGCGTCAGGAGATTCAGAACAGGTGATTTTTTTAAAATATCCCTGTGAATTTCGGGTTTCGCCAATGTCTTGTATACCATACGTGGGCGCGATCCACCGGCATCACCCTGGATTTTTTCAAAAATTGGGGCATCATGCTGCGAAAAATTTTTTCATCCTGGGATCCAATTTTTTTTGGGCATCAGTCTGCGAATCGGGCCGATTTCGGGCGGGCATCACCCTGCAAAAATTTTTTTGGTGGATGCCTGCCCACGTATGTTGTATACCTAGTTGATTGCGAACAGCAATCCTTTCGACACCATCATTCAAAAGAATAATTTCTCAATCACTTATTGTTAGAGTTGTTGACCTGACAATTATTGTTTTAGATATTTAATAATATAATTAATTAATTAAATAATTCCTCAGACTGGCCGAGGTGGCGGAGCAGGAGGCCGCCGACGAGGAGGAGAATGGGCGGGAGGGAGAGGGAGAAGAGGAGCAAGGGGAGGAAGAGCAGAGATATGAAGAGGTACGGTATTGGTTGGTTATGAGGTATGCGGCAGTGTGGGCTGGTTTTTAATACTGGAAGTTATCGGAATTGACGAACCTAGCGAGCAAGCTTGATTGGAGCGTGAAACAACGAACTAATTGCTATGGAATGGATATGTTTTGGTGGAGGAGGGAGAGGGAGAATGTTAAGAGGAGACGGATGAGGGGAAGGGGGACATGAGCTGATATGTAAAGCTGTAAGGTTAGAGTCAGTGTTCCTTTATTATTGTTTGGGGCACTCGGCTTCGCGATAACGAATAGTGAGACTAGAATGGAACGTGAAACAGCAAAGCTCTTTGTGCAAATGTTTTTTTTTGGATTGAGCATACAAGGACGCGATTGTTTTCGAGCAATATCCACCAGTTTTGAGGAGCCAATCCAACCGATTTGCGTTCTGCTCCTATTCTGATTTGAAAAAAAGAGCCCGATTTAAATGTTCGATCACCAATTCCCTGTGATTCCAGACGGTCTCCCCTCGATTCTCGAACTCGCGCATCACCTACGACCGCCACGACAACCGGAGCAGCAACCAACGAAGAGGAGGAGGAGGAGGTTACGGTAACCAGGATAGAAGAGGATACGGTAGCCAAGAGAGGGGATACGGTAGTCAAGAGAGATCGAAGATCACCGTGCGAGTGGGCGCCAACGGAGGCAGGGCTGTGGGTGAGTGGAACGCTTTTTTTATTATGGAAACCAGAGGAGGATTGCGATAGAAGAGCCAGCAGAGATGATAAAGGGGAGGTGAAACGGGAAGGTGATATGGCGATTGGTGATTTTTTGGAAGAAATTGCTTCGAATATTGGCACAAAGGAATGTGGAACAGCGATGCTCTTCTTGATAATTGGTATTCTAACGCTTCAAATGCTGGAATGATTGTAGCACCGTTGCCTTTCTACATTCAATGCAGCGATGAAAGTCGAAAGTGGCTGGGTCCTCACTTCCGTACTTTATCTTATTTTTTCTTGAAAGACGTTCCAAGCAGAGGTCAAATACCCCTCCCGAAAAGACCTATCCATGCCACATTTTTAGGAAAATTAGAACAATTATTAGAGAAAAGCATACCACCGACCTACAAAAAACTGAGGAAATATCCCGAAACCTAACCACCGCAAGTGAAATAGGCTTCAAAAATTTATGATAGCATGCCACATCTTGGGTTTCATTTCCTGAGTATTTGACCCCTGGTTCCAAGGGATCATTGATTTGGAGTGTGACCCAAGGTAGATGTTAGAACGGCGAAACATAAAATGAGAAGGTCTTAACTTGCAATTAATCAAAATATTTCACATCAGGTCGCGGCGGTCGCTTCGCGGACGAGAACGACGAAGAAGAGGACGGACAGCGGACACCGACGAGTATTAGTGGTTGGTCATATTTATTTTATCTATTTGTTTTCAAACAAGCAGCTACGTCACAGTGTGAATGCCAGTGCGCTTAATGTTATGAAGGGGAGATGAAACCGGGATTGTTAGGGTGAGGTAGCCATGGAGTAGAATGATGTGGATACGGACAGCGGACCCCGACCATTATTAGTGGTTGGTTAATTAGAGTTTTATGTAATTGTCAAATGTCTCGAGCAATGAGAGAAACGAAAATTCGAACACTATGGGGTGAATGTGAAACATGGATGGTAAGAGTGATGCTATTGAGTAGAGTGAGGAATGCGGAAACCGACGAGTATTAGTTGTGGTTAGCTTAATGAGATAGAAGCCAGTTCATCATCGATGATAGATCTGTCATTAACTTTTTTTTTTGTCTCGATTGCCAATACACCACTAAAACAAGACCGTCCTAAAATATAGGAATGTTGTGCAGCACAGATGATCATGTGAGGTAGTTCTAGGGTAGAATTAGGTAGAGCATGCAGCGCTTTTCTCGTTAATAAAATGTGATTTTTTTTATCCGAGTGGGTTGAGTATGCATGTCTCTCACTATGTAGAATGCTGTGGGGTCACCAATGAGGTTGTAGTGAAACCGAGATAAGCGGAGCAACAACGCCAAAACGAGAAATCTACTTAAATGGGTTTTTTTCGTTGTTCTCCCAATGCAGATAACCGCGCATTGTAAAATATGATATTCACGTTACTTTTAGTCGATTATGAAACCTAAACTTACCTCGTTTAATTCCCTCTTTACAGCGCGTCGTTCGTCGAAGGAGGAGGATGCGCGTGCCTGGATCCAGGGCATCGGCGCCGAGCTGGCCACTGCTGCGGGCGCCGCGCCACCCGGCGGCCGCCTTGCCGGCCGCATCACTCGCGACGCGGACGCGGATACATCCGCGTCAGGCGCGGCCACGCCGCCTCGACGCGTCGATCGACGCCCCGAACGCGGCAGCTACGTGCCAAGGGGCATGAGAGGTGAGCTTTCCGGCAAATTGAGGCTCTGCCCTAAAAACGACAGATAATGGGGAAATGAGAGACATATCATTCTCCCTTGCAGTTGTTTGATTGTTTTTTGTCACACGTCAATCAAAACAATATAACTTCTAGCATTGAAATCAAAGTACATAGTGACGCTGAAACCCCTACCGTTCAGGCAGCAATCAGTCTCTCAACACGAATCGCTACGACGCGACGTCGAACCGCGTGAGGTGAGAGAGGGTGGTGCGGTGTGTGCTGTCCCGTTGTGCGGCCGTTCTGCCGTTTCCGAAATCTCGCCCTGTCGTTTTTTTCCTTTCGCAACCTCCCTTGTGTTTCTGTTAACCCTTGCTTCTCTCTTCTTTCCGTTCCCGCCACCGCCTCATTTGCTGCAGTGCACATTCTTTCTCCTTTCTGATTGTTGATGACCTTTTTTCTCTTCCTGGCTGATCTGATCTTTCTCTATTTGCTTAGATCTCTCACCTCTTATGTTCCACCAGAACCTTTTCATCCCTGAGTTATGCGTGATTGTTCCCTCCCTACGCTCTAGAAGAGCCGCCCTCGATTCTCTCTTCCCACACAAACATACGGCATTTCCCCCTTTCAACTTCCCAGTATTTCGCCCCTCCCACCCCCCAGAATCTCGTTCTAATAATAATCCACCACTGATTCGTCATTGAAATACAATAGTCTATTGCATGCATTTATATCTTGTCATTCTACCTTAGTTTTAACCTCGGAAAAGTTGTAACTTGTTGCCCTATTTTGCTTTACACCTCGCAAGAAAACGAAGATCAGGTTCTAAACTATGCATAACTTTGCGGTATCGAAATCTAGTTTTATTTACATCGATGATTGTCTAATAATTGGTACTATTCACTCACCAACAACCTCTTTAGCTATAGCTAATCTATCTAATATTTTTCGATTGTAATCGATAATTGTCCCTGACTACCGTATGCCTAATAAAGCGATTACCGTAATCCAGCTCACTTTCTGTCTTTTCTCACTCACACACTTTGCCTCGCTGGGTGCTTTCTGGTGGCTCGGATCGGTCAATGGGTGCTTGGCGTCCCATAACGAATACTTACCGTAATCCGAAGAGATATTGATTAGTCAGTTGTCGATTGTAGAACGAACGAAACGACTGGCGAGGATACGGTAGATAGTATCGACCCGAGACGGTCGAACGAACGAGAGACGGGAGGAATGACAACACAAGAGAAGAAGGCAATCAAGCAGGTAGGGGAGTACGGTAGTCGATATCAACTACAGTAATCGTCAGACAGGTTACTGTAATCGATTGGTTGCAGATTGAGGATGAGCTAAGGGGCGTGCTCGACTCGCTTACCCGCAAGAAGGATGTTGGCAAGGCGAGGGAGTTGCTCCTACTATCGTAAGTGGATTACGGTATCAGTCTATAGTCTCGGGATACGGTAGCAAGGAATTCGGTTCAGGAGTCGACTGGCTGAGTATCACGCGTCGATACTGACACGCGACGTGCAGGAAACGTACCGTAACCACGCCGAAGCCAGCCTATTCCGCGCCGCGTACTACCAGCCGATTACGGTAGGTGTATAGATTATTGTAAGACGATTTTAGCGCAGGAGTGATTGCTTTGTTGTCTTATACAAGGAACGAAAGATAAATCCCAGTTCGTGATAGTTGTTGGTAATCACGTGGCGTGAACTCATGGGGTGTCAACATGGTTACGACTTGAAATTTCTAGTTAAGCGCAATTTAGTTATGCAAACAAGGAGGATCGCACACTCACGTTAGAGAAAGTCTTGGAACGTCATGGATCGATGTAGCACGGAATCGTTGGGTGTAAACTGTTTTTGAAAATGAGCGAGCGGGTTACTGTTAGTGGTTTTGGGGGAGGAATGTTCTTGGATTCAACTTTTGTCATTAGTGTGTGTAACGAAATAAATAAAGTTATCATCACATCAGCTCATCATTTTCATCATTTTGCAGGTGCTTAAGAGCTGTTCCAACTCGTCGTCCGTCGAGTCGAAAGAGTGCAGAAAGATGCTCATGAGGTTGATTAAGGATGTTAGTTGGAGTGTTTATTTATTGCTTTTGTTTTTGTTGTTTTTTTTTGTTAGGAACATCATCATCCAACCATTAATGTTCCTGGTGAATGGTTGTATTCATAGCCATGCGTGGCGCGAAATCACATGGTGCTTGATTGCTGGTATTATTGATGAGCTTAGAGAAGAATCAACCTTGGCGAAATTGGCGACTGTTAGATTCTTGTTGAAACACGTTATGAGCTGGTAGCTTTACTGAGAAAATGCTTTTGCATTGATTATCGATCATAAATTGAAAGATCAAAGATCATTCCCTCTACAGGGCATCGATTTCTACGGTCGCGTGATCACATCGTACTCAGAGAAGTTGGGAGTGGAGCTGTCTGAGTGAGTTTTTATATATTTTCGAAATTTTAGTCTCATTGGCAGAAAAAAAACCCATAAAATTTGACAAGGCACTTCTGTGTCTCGGCCTGTGTACATGAATGAATCGAGATGTAGTTGTTTGATAAACGGTTGTCTAATAGGGGATAAACATAATTTCCAAAAATTTGGTGATTATAGTCCAAAGATCAAAGATCACCGATTCCAGTCGCCTTCCATGGCCCGAGGCGGTGTGTCCGTCCTCCCTCGAAGATGCGATCGATCGAGAAGCAGTGGTGAGAAGGGACGAGACGGGAGGAGTGAGCAAGGTGAGATTCGCTTACTATATTTGAATTCTTCTGGGTTTAACAGGGTTCCTGGCCCTACATGAATTAGAGATATTGCGAGTGCACGATTTGTGTTTCAAGCATTTTCTATAGTTGGCATTTTCCGGAAACTTCGATCATCGATAGTGTTTCAGTGTCCAAAACATTTTTACATTGAGATGTGATTTTTTGCCCTATTTTGGCTGGTTATGTGCAACAAATGTTTCAGCGCAATCTTCCATGATCATGTTTCATGGGTGGAAATTATCAAAAGAGAACAGCGATACGCGCTAGAACATTTCGTGTTTCAGTCGCTCTCTAACTTTTACGATTTTGGGTGAACTCAATTGATCGATGTTCTATTGGATTTCCAATCATGTTTCAATATTTCTCAAGATCTGACAATAAAATATAATTCATGCTCATTCCAGTACGCAATCGGTTCGCTGTCTCGTCATCTCGTCTCCCTCGGGGATCTCCATCGATATCGATCCACCGTAGCCGGAGACGATGACTACTCGGCCGCCTACAAGTGAGTTACGGTAGATATCGTTGTTGAGGAGTATTGTAGTGTGATTTCGATATTTACTGTCATTGAGGTTACGGTAGATGGATACTGTAGTCGGGGAGTAATGTAGATATTCCAATACTTTATTAGGCAAATAGCAACTACATCCACTTGGGGAATTCATGTTTCATGAATTTTGTAAGTGCTACACTTTGGGTATCTTTCAATAAACGCATCACTCATCTCTTGAATTATGATAGTTGCATGCAGCAGGATGATGCAAATTTAATGTCTTGGCCTTTGAAGACTATTAAATCTATCTGTAAAAGCTGGTAATTCAGAAGTTTAAGGTAAATCAAAATAATTTAGGTGCTACCTGCAAGCGGGATCTCTTCATCCATCCTCAGGCCACACGTACAATCAGTTGGCGATTCTCTCCTTCTACCAGGTATACTGTAATACCGTAACCAGAGATTATCGATTGATTTTCGAGCCCTCTGTCGCTACCGTATTCTCTCTCTCTATTTCCTCTCTCTTGATCTACCATGCACATTTCTCTGCACACTTTGAACCGCACGATTCCTCTGATATTTGATCTTTGATCTCTCTGAGCCTCCCCTCTCTCTCTCGCCAAACGGCATGCGCTTACACACCGTAGTAGTGGCCTGTCGTCGCTACCGTATACCCTAGGCGAGTATCGATCGATTACCGTTTCCCCGCACCCTTCCGATCTACCGTAATCTACCGTAATCGACGACCCATTGTAGATGTTGTATCGGAGTACTCGTCGAGCCCGTCTCACGCCTCTAGCCGTGCTATCCAACATTCGACAGGTTGTGACGAAAAAAAAACAAATCAATAATAAACTCCGCCCCCTTTTCCTATCTTGCCCCGCCCCTTTTCTTTTTTCGTGCTATGCTTGCCGCTTCTCGCTTTCAATCTGTCGATGTGCTGCATTAACCCCTTCGTTTCTCCGACGTTTCCCACTCTCGTGGTGTGCCAGGTACACCACGTGGATTACGGTAGCCGACTGCCTGCTATCGATCCTGATTCGTGTATGTCGTTGTGTCTGCTTTCGCTAGTGAAGATTACGGTAGGTGCGATGTTCTAACCCGTCCCCTTCTCTTCTTTTCTCCTCTCTTCTTTTCTATCCATTGCTTCCATGCACATTCTCCTGATTTCTGCTGTCCTCTGTTTTCGGGCGGGATGGTCTTTGATCTTTGATCTTTGGCAGAGCTTCAGGGGGCTAAATCTGGAAGGGACTGCTTCGCTTTTTGGTTAAATAGCATCTTCAGATTCATTTAGTTTTCTTCCACTGATGCATAACCAAAAAGTGAAACAGTAAAGTGGGACGATTGGATGTGGTGGAATAATCTTTGATCTTTGATCTCTTCCAGGAGCGAGTTCTCGCCGAGTTGTTCTACCTGGTACGAGCGGCCTCTGCGACGCATCCCTACGAATCGGCCAGGTGATTTTTGTCGTGAATGTGACTTTGTTCTGACCAGGTAATCATGTGCCTCACTGTAAGTGTGAGAGTACAAGCGACTAAAGCCGTCAGTACTTCTTCGACTATCGCTTGAAAAATTTTTGCAATAGTCGGTCGAATACTCGAATCTCTCACCGCTTCATCACTGATATCTAGCCGACTCTGTTCAAGAAATTTCGATATTTCCGCGCGTGCTTTTTCAACATTATTAGTTACCAATTAGTTATTAGTCATCAATGCAATTTTCTCCAGAGAGCGAATGACGCAACGATTGGCTGCGGCGCGAAAGAAGGGCGAGAAATACGAGCAATTACTGGACAAGGAACACGGCAGTTTGATGGGAGGAGAGGTGAGAAACGTTTTCTAGCTGGTATAAATGCATTTCGACTGTTTCAAATGTGTTTAAAAAGTTTATAATATGCCCAAGCTGACATGAGTAGGCAAGTTTAAGTTTCATCACTGGTACTTCTTCAGCTCTGTACGAGCAACATAATTCGGGACAATTACACATTTCAGAAAATATATATATGCCAACTTCTATCTGTAGTTTGTAATGTCCACGCTGGGTAGGTAGTTTTAAGTTTCGCCACTGGTACTTCCTCAGCTCTGATCGGACATGATAATGTTCCGACGTCTGACATTTAAAACAAAGAATAATTATATCTTTTATCTAAAGAATGCCCTAGAATATGGCCACGCTAGGTAGGTAGGCATATGTTTCGTCATTGCTACCTCCTCGGCTGTGAATGGGTAATGTAATAGTTCGCAGTTGTCTCGTGGAAAATAAATATATGCCTGGGTAGGTAGGTATAGGTTTCATCACTGCTACTTCTTTAGGCGTGAGCTGGTAATTCAATATTTCCGCGAGCTATATTTTAAAAATTCTAATAAATGATCTTTGATCTCCAGGACGCTCTCCGATCGACGGAACGCCCTCGCGAGTACTGGATCGACGTTGTCGAGGAGGGTGAGTGATCTTTGATCTTTGAATCACTGCAAGCTCTATTTCAGATTTGTTACGGCCCGCAAATTTGCAGTCTCGCAGGTTTTAGAAAACCTGTGTAATTGCGTCGACAACAATATGATCTTGTGGATGCCCGTTTAAAATATTTCACTTACAATTAACATTGTGATGAAGCAGAAGGATGGTGCTTGCTGTAAATGACGATAGTGCGCCGATTACTTGTTTGGGCCCATTGGTAGACCACACTCAAGAGTATCAGCCCATTATTGCCTGACCAAGTAGTTTCCAAATCCCACCATAAAACTGTTACGGCAGTTACAATATAAGGGCTGGATCGTGACTGGCGTAGAATACGGTAGTCACGGTAGAGTAGAATACGGTAGATTACGGTAACATCCCTTGCAGGCCGACCGGGCGCGGCGGTCGTTGCGGACAAGGAGGAGGAGAGCCCGTTTGCGGATACGGAGATCACTCAGGTGAGAGCGTATCGATTGATTTGGAGAATGTACATTTGCGTGTGTTTTTAGGACGTTTCTCTATTTCCTTATGATTTCCTTCTTCTTGATTTCTAAAATATAGTTGTTCGAAACCGGTAACAGTAACAGGTTTAACAATCGATAATGTAGAGTGTGCTGATTTTACCAGGTGTTCTTTTGCTTCAGTGTTCTTTGAAATGTGCTTTATTCAGTGGCAGCAACGCGCTTGTTTAGTGCGCATTATTTAGCTGTGAAGTCCGCTAAATGGGACCATGTGATCAAATTAAAACTTCGGCTTCTTCCTTTCCTGCAGTTTTATTTATTGTTTGGTATTTATTGTTACAAAAGTACCGCGCACGGACAGGGCGATTTGAAGCATCTGCACTCTCTTTCTTCTCTCGGTAGCGGCTGAATTTAGATTAAACTTATGGCTATTCCAATAAAATAGTTCGAATATATAAGAAGGTTTCCTTTGCAATTTTACGTGTTTTTCTTTAAATTATAAATACAAAAAGCTCACCATTCGTCTGGTCGCGGTTCTAGTGCGGCCTTGCACGACAGGGCGAGTGACACGGCGAGTCCAATCATTTCCTACCTTACCGTGCTGGAAAAAATCACTTTGTGATAAGTCAAAGTAGTGAAAGGATTACGGTAGAGGCAGTAGCGAGGGCGCATAGACAGAGAAGAAGAAGGAGGAGGAGAAGCTTCATGGTGAATGAAGAGGGATGGAAAAGGGAGGAAGGACGGTTTTATAGGCGGAAGCGCTCCCAGGATGATGCGGTGGTTGCAAATGGCTTGTGATAAGGATAGGAGCTTGCAAATGCAGGGAGAAATTGGATTGTTCGTATTTCGATGGAGAAGTATGGGAAGAATTGACATTGAATCCTTGAGCCCGCTATACAGGTTACGTGAAACATAGATGATTCTATCAGGCAAATACGCATCGGTCTATGTCACGAGTAGCACTGATCAGGCATTTTAATGCCATCAACTCCGGATATTAGTTTTGCTGCCGATTTGTAAGTTACTGTTCTGATAATAGTAGGAATTATTTTGCTTCAACGTTCTTAGGCTTTGTTCTTTTTCTCTATTCTTTATTCAGTGGCAGCAATGCACTTGTTTAGCGTGCATTAATTAAGGCAATTCTCTTCTCTTTGTCTCCACATCAACCTTGAATGGTCCATTATTCTTCGGTTCCTCGCACGGACAGGGCCAAGTAATGCACACGCAGCCACTTTCTCCTCTCGGTAGCGGCTGAATTTAGCATTTTTGGAATCGTTTTAAATTTAAATTCGATATAATTAGCACAGCTCACCACTCTAGTCGATTTTCTAGTCCAGGTTCTGGTGCCGCAATTCCAGGGGCGAGAGGTACGACGAGTCAACTCTTTAGCAACAGGCGGTCTGCGCTGCAAAAAAATCAGTTGGCGATATGAGAACTGAGTAAATAGTGGGATTACGGTATAGATGGAGGCCGTAGCGAGGACGCAGAGGCAGAGAAGAAGAAGGAGGAACTTCATGGTGAATAAAGAGGGATGGAGGGGGGAGGGGGGGGGGGGGGGAGGAAAGGCGGTTTTATAGAGAGAAGGTGTTCCCATGATGATGTGGCGGTTGCAAAACGCACTAGTCATGCATAGTTTGGAGGAGGCATTTTAATTATTTTTTTTCAAAAGGAAACACACACAAACATTGAAGTTGATTCCTTGGGCCTGCTATATCAGATTTATGAAACCCAGAAGATGCAACCATTGCGCCGCGCGCGTGCATCCATGATTTACCCAAGTATCCATGACTGTACCAATAATACATCTTCATTTACAATATCCTTCGGTTGGGCGAGGAAATCCCACACATACCGTATCCCTCACCTTCCGTAATCTCTTCTTTCTCAGCTTCATCGTCGCACGGTCTCCTACACGGCGTACGTGCACGCACTACTCGTGTGCAAGATCGGCATGGAACGATTCACCTCCGCTGCATCCAGAATGTTCGCCCAGTTGAGGTACGGTATATTACGGTAGTGATCTTCGATTAGATTCTTTAGTTAACTATGGGCTTGCTCGGTTGAGTTATGGTGTCTAGTTTGATATGATCGGGTAAGGGGGAGGATGCGGAGCGGTTGATAGATGACGGTATGATAACTGCTCACGCGAGATGCGATGATTTGGTAATGGTAGGATATATTTTAAAGCCTGCAGCTTTGAGAATGTTCGTCTATACGATGTTCTCTTTGCAACTGATTTCCCCCTAGCAAATCTTCGCCCAAGGAATCAAGTGATTAGCAAAAGTATTTGTATTTTTGCTTTTTACGTACAAGTAATTAACAGGAAATGTAATTAGAGATGATCTAGAAACAGTGAAACACGAAGATGCTGCTTTAAAATTAATAATTCATTTTTATGATAGTGAAGACACATCCAAACTCATTAACAATTTCATCTCCTGGCCAATATAAACACTACGTGAAACTCATCCCCACCTTCTCCATTCCAGGGAACTCCTCCATCGTCCCGATTGTCCCATGAGCGCCGCTCAACTCGTCCAGTGCGCCGCCCTCTCCATCTACGCCGTCCACGCGGCCAGCGGAGGCGGATCCGCGTCCGCGACGCCCACGCCGCACTCGCGGATCGCCGTGCGCGCGCTACTCACGCTGCTCGGCGTCCTGCTGGAGCGCGTGCGCGCGGACGCGCCAGCGCTGGCGCGCGCGGCGGAAAGCGGCGCGCCTCCTCCGCCCGCGGCCAGCCGCGTGCTTCCCGCGCTGCACGTGCTGGCCGAATGGCTGGCCAGCTCAGTGGGCGCCGCCCATTATGCTGCAGCTGAGAGATTGAAACCCCTGGAGTTGACCCTAGTGCCAAAGAGCGCCAAAGGAGTATGGGAAGACTTGGCTGAAGTGGCGAATGTTGTGGACGGATTGGAAAGAGAGGGAGCACTGAAGGAAGCGGTGGAGAATGATGGAGCAAGTGGTGAGTTGGTGTATTTTTCATAATTGGCCTAAAGCTTTCAATCAAACTGGGGATCGTATAAATGGAGTGGTTAGTAGGAGACATGAAACGGTAATATTGCTAGGCCCACCAGGTCAATGATATTTGTTGTGTGTCACTCAAAATGAAGATTCCATTGATATCCTAGAATTCTCAATAAGTTAGAGGGAATGGTGGAACATAGATCCAACATGGGATCTCTCTCCCCTACGAAGTCGAGTTATCTGAGATATGTGTGAAACTTCAAACTGACTGGAAATTAGTGAGCGCTAATTGTAAGATTGGAATCCAAGAAGATTGCTTTACAGATCTCTCATCCCGCGTTGTCCTTCCCGAGTCTCTTCTCCTTTCCTCGTTCACATCCGCCTTCCCCTCCCCGCCCAAACACTTCTCGTTCATGGAGAAACCAGAGGTGAGTCAAAGGGGGGTTACGGTAGGTCAGGGAGTGGGCAGTTAGAGGTGTGATGGGTTATTATTGCCAGCTATGTCTTCTTCTTATTGTATGCAATGGGGGCTTGGAATTATGTGCGTAGGCTGAAACCGCATCGAACCTGCCGTCAATTTGCCTGTTCTCCACAGCAGAACTTGCGCGTTTAAAGTTTTTTCGAGCATTAAAATTGATGTTTCACGAGTTGCCTTTACTCCTATTGGACGTTCATATTCAATTTTATCGAAGGTTTGGTGAGCAAATATATTCAAATATATGCGCCCAAGAGTGATGATTATTCCCTAATGTGCTTCTCTTCAGTCGACTTCGGTGGCGGCGCTGCACGTCCGATTGCGCGGAATCCTCGAATTGGCGCGATTCCTGGACGGAACGGACTCCTGTGCGATTGTGTACAGTATGGAGAGGAGGAGGTACGGTAGAGGCACGGAATGGGTTTATCGATGACTGACTTCTTTTCCGCGGCCTGTAGGGTAGGTAGTTGATTATCTGAGATTGTCCGATTTATTAGCAAATGGGGGTTGAGAAGGTACAGTAGATTACGGTAGTGCCTCGACCGTAGATTATCATTGATTGACTTTATTCCTCCCAGATTCGAGTCGACAGACGCTTTCGAGAACAACAACGAGGACGAAGAGGCGAGAGAAATCAGAAGGAGAAAGAGCGAGAAGGACGATGATAGGAGTGTCAGTCCGGTGAGGAGGCTGGGTATACTGTAGGAGGGATACGGTAGGGAAAGGGGATAGGTATGGTACGATAGTCAATAGTTCAGTAGATTTACTGAAGGTCCCATCATTTACTAAACCGAGAAGGTCATTGTAGTGACCACAGAGATATGGTAAGAGAGAATCAAAGGGGGGGGGGGGTGATACGGTAGTTATCGATTACTCTTCCTTTCAGGAACCGGCCACTGATTCCCTCAGGCGACCGATCGTCGTCTGTCCCAAATTCGTCGTCATCGACACGAATATGTCAGTTTTAATTAATTGCTTTTGTTTAAAGGTGAGGAGATGTCTTCCGAGTTTCGTAGGGGAGGATTGGAAATTTATGTTTCATGCAGGCTATGTGTGTTGAAGTCGTAAGTGTCGAGCAATCGCGTACGATATGCTGGTCCGAATAAATTACACCATCCTATTTATGATCGATCCCCTGTATTATCGTACATTCTGAACAATAGATGGCATTTTGGGTTTCGTATTTATGGGCTGGACAACTTGTGTTTCATCCTGAGTATGAGTGGTGAACTTGTAAGTATTGAACAATTCTTCTTGCGGTCGGATTTTAAAAAGGTGTTCCTCTCAACTATCGTATCCTATATTACCATCATTAAAAATGAGCGGGGATATTTACGATTTAGTGTTTGAGGGTTGGTAAAATTGTGTTTCGTGATGGGTATGAGAGTGGAACTTGTGACCAACTATCAATGTCACCGTTCTTCTCTCGGTAAATTGTATTATCGTAATTTAATCATCTCGACTACCGTACCCTATCCTACCGTAATCTCTCGTCAGGTATGTGGACGATCTGTCGGACGTGAAGCGCATTCTGGACAGCGGTCGATATCAGATCCTCGTGCCGACTACCGTAATCGATGAGTTGCTGGGATTGGAGCGGGTGAGTGTACGGTAGTCAGGGAGGGTTACCGATTTGTGAGCTAGTGACTGACGCGTGTAGGAATAGGCGGTCATTGACAATGTTTTCTCAACCAAATTTGAGAATGTGGCAATAGTTAGCTGCATCCGGATTGAAAAACAATAATTTAGTGGGCTCGAAGATTGCGGTGGATGATGTTTGGGTACGGTAGAACATCGATCACCGATCCACTTTTTGCAGGGTCGCGGGTCGATGGAAGACCACCGAGAAGCGGCACACGCAGTGAGGACGGTCGAGGCAGCCAAGGAGGCGTTGAGGTGAGAAATGGCTTGAATGCAAGTTGTACTTCAGTGTGGGTGGTACTACTGATTGGTTAGAAAATTGAAGGCAATTTGTATTAAATTTCTGCTTACATCATCAATGAAATTTTTCTAATGTATAGTTGGATTTCTGATTTGCTTGATTAATGAGGGTTGGTCAACTTGTGTTTCATGCATGAGAGAAGAACTTGTATGCATAAGGCAATCTGATGGGCCTTCCGATTTTACGAAAAATAATATACTTTATCTCTTGATGACGAAAGAGGCGTTTCGGTGGACCGGGGTAAATAATGGAAAAAAATATTTTTAAAAAAGTGATGGTTGTGTACCAGTGATAGCGCTAGGTGCTGAATAGACCTGTGATTTCTTTGAATGCAATAGTTCAAGGGCGTCTACATCAAATCACTTAATTTGGTTTGGAATAAAAAAATTAATTTGTTATAACTTTTTACCTCTGCATTGATTCCAAGCCCCCCTCCCCCTCACAGCGCACGATTTCTTACCCGGCGCATTTAGCACGCACAGTTCTAATCCCATCCCTCCTTCTTCAGTTGGCTGCGCGAGCAGACGGCGAAGAAGCAGCCGAAGATGGGCACACTCACGTTGAGAGGACAGAGAATGGCCATCAGTCTGGCGAATGAAGATGCTGATGAGGAAACGGCGAAATTGGTGAGGGAGATTTATCAATAATGGGAAACTAAGGATACGATAGTATATTATAAATGGATCTGGAAAGCTATAGACGGATTGCATACTGGAATATGATTTTGCTTTCAATTGATTTAATGCAGGGTTTGAATGGTTTTGAATATGTATTTTCTCAACAAAGCGTTATTCTTATTGGATTTCCTTCGCAAATCGCCTACTTCACCCATGAATGAAACCCGCCTATTCCAGGTGAACGACGATCGCATTCTCGAGGCGGCGGCCAAATTCACGGCGACCCTTCCGACGACGGCGTCTGCAGCAGCTGCAGCTGCCATTCCGGCTGCAGTTGCTGCAGCGAGACCACTCCATCGACAGCTGGCATTGATTACTGGGGATAGAGGCATGAATATTAAGGTACGTTTCATTAGTCTTTGTATAATGGGCGAGATTATTTGAGACAGCGTCACTACTACGCAATATTTTTGCACTAGGTCGACTTGGAACTTTTGAAGGCGATAGCAACTATCTGTTCTCATTTGACCATGGAATCGCGTACTACAAAATTAATAAAAGTGTTTTCCAGGCGAACGCTCGAAGTATCCCCGTACGAACGATCAAGTCCTTCATAAAATGGGCGAATCTACCGTAATCGCAGCTACCGTATACCCCAGTGTGGACAGTCGGTGTGGAATCGTCCCCGACTTACTTATAGTCTCATCCCCGTTTACTTGACCAAATGAGCATATCCAGGAAGCGAGAGCATAGTACCGTATCTCAGTGAAATTATCGATTGTCCCCGATTCGAGTCAATTTGTGTCGAAATACTGTACATTGATCTACCGTACCTCGTGCATTCAACGTTTGCTAAGCATTTTTCCGATTTAATCTGTAATCGTATCGAATTGAAATAATGTTACTCGATTTTGCTCAAACCCCGTTGTAATATATTGGTATACAGTAGCTGATAAATGTTGATTTTTTTCAATGAAGTGAACTACGAACAAAATGTTGAAAATCGTTTTTGTATCTTGTTTTTTTGCACATCTCGCACATTTTGGACCATACGGTAGAAAATGAAGTGTTCTTTTCCAAATTTCATCTGATAGGAATGGGTGATAGGAAACAGTTCGAAACATTCATTTTGAGAATGTGCTTTGGCCTTTTTTGCGTTGCAGACGAACCTATGGTAGAAAAAGACCAAAGACCATTTCCAGACGTTACGATCGATAGCCAGATCGATAATGTTGGGCACACGAGGTGCAACGAGGAAGAGGGAGGGAGGAGGGGAGAGTAGCATGCAAGAGATCAAAGATCAACTCAAGACCAAGTATCAACGAAAGACGAAGGCTCAGACTGCAGTGAAAGAAGAGGAGAAAGTGGATGTGAAAGAGGAGAAGAAGGAGGTGGATGTCAAGCCCAAAGTGAATTATTTATTTCTGTTGAGGATTTGCTATGCTAAAAAATCACATGATCAGTCGATGAGATCTATTTTTGGCAGAACTTTTGGCAATAAATAATGTCAGGTAGATCACCCGATCGATATCGAGGACATTTGGAAGCGAGATCTGAGGGAAATTGCGGAGATGAGGAAGAATGAGGTGAACTTTAAAAATTTTCTCGCTTTTGAAAAATTAGTTTCAACGTTCCTACTAGTTGTATTGAGTTCCGGTAAATTCAGTGATATTGCAGCTGGATAGCTAAAAAGTGAATTTAAATGTTCCCTCGAATAACCACTGTTGTTGTCTTTGCACACCAAATAGAATCTGCAACTATCGTGATCGTTATGATCAATTGACAGAAAGCGGATCTGAATTCTACCGTAACCTCCTGTTACCGTAATATTCCACTTCAGGACGCCGCAGTGGACACGATGGGCTGCCACATGCTGCACGACCGGGCGGCCGAACCTCAGGTAGGTGAAATATTTGAATTTTTGAATTCCCGTCAAGAATGTAAGATTTTCCAAAAAAAATGGACGTTTCCTACAGGTGCAGCGATTCCAAATCCTGCTGGCGCTCATGCTCTCGAGTCAGACGAAGGACGAAGTGACCAGTGCTGCCATGCAGGTGAGTAAAGGTAAAGGTGAAAGCCATCCTCGCAAGACGGGCTAGCAACATCATCGTCGAGTAGCAACAAGTGGAAATTGGAATGGTTGATTTGGCTCTCGTCCTTTTTCGATCTCGCTCGGATCGTTGATTTATGTTTCGTGATGGCTTCTTGCTCTAAACTTTGCTTCGATGTCAGTAATTGCTTTGGCCGGTATGGAAAAAAGTGTAATGTTCCTGAGTGTTTGTGCGACGATCAATCAGAATCAGTTTTGCAAAATAACGGAAATAAATTGCAGCGCCTCCGCACCGCCGGCTGCACTATCGACAATGTGCTATCGATGGGAAGGAGCGAGCTGGAGGAGAAGCTCAAACCCGTTGGATTCTACAGGGTGAGTTAATTTACCAGACATTTAGTAAAGTCTGCAGAAGTGTGTTTCAGTGTACCGACTTATTTTGAGATATCTTTCAGTGACAGTAATTCTCACTTCAAAAGTTCGAAAATTGATAACCAATCCTGAGCCTGAAGAACTGTGTTTCACTATGTTTGCTTATAACGAGCTATGTTTTTTTTCTGTCAATGTTGTGGACTTGATTAGTCTAATAAGAAATATTTCGATACCTCAAATTTGATCTTTGATCTCTCTTGCAGCGCAAGGCCGAGTACATCCAGGAAGCGGCGGCCGTGCTGAAGGAGAAGCACGCAGGAGATATCCCGGATACGGTAGGTGATATTTTCCGGCTCCGGTTCTATTTTAAGGCCCTTCCTAATCTGCGGTTTTCGATATTCCGGTTCTCAGGTCGAGGGCCTCTGTGCGCTCAAGGGCGTCGGACCGAAGATGGCGCATCTGGTGAGCTATAAAAAAATTAGGTCCTAAAATATTTGAGTTTCACGATCTCGTAGAATTTGAAGA
The DNA here is from genome assembly GCA_900490705.1 of Pristionchus arcanus. NCBI lineage: Eukaryota > Metazoa > Nematoda > Chromadorea > Rhabditida > Neodiplogasteridae > Pristionchus > Pristionchus arcanus. The sequence goes on from LS486338.1 coordinate 45,087, forward strand.
TTATTGATGAGTTCGATGGAAAGTAATCATTTACTCAACAAAACATTCCACATCTGGTCATTTTTATACAGACTCCGTGAAAGAAAACATAAAAAGTAGAGAGAATGGGACCAATTTATTCAATTTCGTTCAGGTGATGCAGACGGCGTTCGGGCGCACGCTCGGCATCGCCGTGGACACGCACGTGCACAGGTGAGAAGGGCCAGATTAGAGGAGGAAGAACCGGATATTTTCGAGCCGGAAAATAGAGTGAGGCAGCGGTATTCGGGCCGGGAAAGAGAACACTGCCCCGAGATTCGAAAATACTTGTGTTGTATGGAGCCGGAAATTATAACGCAACTATCCCCTGATCAGGATCGTGAATCGATTGGGCTGGACGAAGACGAGCGCGCCGGAGCAGACGCAGAAGAGACTGGAGGAGATACTGCCGAGGTGAGGGAAGAGGGGGGGGGGGATGAAATATTTGGACTGCATGCAAATATTTCATCCAAACGAGTTCTTATGTATGTTCGAATCTTGAGCGATTATGACGAGAGCAAATGAAATTGTAAAACGAGATGTTTCTCACTCATTCAGTAATTCGAAATAAGGATATTCGCCTCACTGACCGTTTACATCTCGGAATGTTCGAAATATCATAAACGGTTATTTTCCATTCCCAGAGAGGAATGGGCGCGCGTGAACAAGCTGCTCGTGGGATTCGGCCAGCAGATCTGTCTGCCCGTGCGACCCAAGGTGAGAATTCGGGGGATAAGGAAGGAATTGGGGTTTCCGGTTGTCAAAATGATGGAAAATATTAAAATATTTATCATTTTATGTGCTACTTTCTTCATCAGATCGTTTGATCTCTGATGCATTTATATATTTTTGTTTGAATCTAATGGAAAAATCAGTAATCACTAATCTAAAATATTTGCAGTGTGCTGACTGCCGTCTGAAGACGACGTGTCCGTCGTCGAGTGCGAAAGAGAAGAAGAAGAAAGTGAAGAAAGAAGAGGGAGAAGATTGATCGATAGTACCGTAACCCACTCGATCCTACCGTACTCGTGCATCATCGCTAACTGATCTCGTGTAAAGATCTCACTAGTTGTCATTCAATAAAAAATAATTCTCTCTAATCTCTAAAATCAAAAATTGAGACGCACCCATTTTTCAAATTATATATTTTTTCTGATCACATGATGACTCCATCTTTCATACGAGGCCGTTAGTAGGATTGTTTTGCACACCCCACGGATAATATCTTTATTAATCGGTAATGTTCGCGAGTATGAGGTACTTTTGCCAATTTTTGCGAAGTTCCTGAACGAAATCGTTCGTCATATACTCAGTCATGTTTCTCTTTTCCTCTGCCGTGATATACGGCGCCTCCGACCAATACTTCAGCTTGGTCTTCACGTAGCTCACGTTGAAGAACCGCCATCCTGTTCTGATCGTGTCGACGTGCTTGATGTCCCGCAGTTTAAAGTCGTTGTGGTAAGTGGAGAGGAGGAGGAAGAAATCGTCCATGTACCGCATACACATCGCTTTGTAGTACACCATCGATCCGCCCGTAAGCTTGTCGTACTGCAAAATTCAATAGTTAGCGAAATACAACATAAATCATGTCAATCATAGTTCTTCATCCTGCAGACTCGTGTGTGTTTACTAGAGTTCCCGATCCTCTTCCTCGCGATCTCTCTAGAGATGGTAGGGAATCTAGATACCAAACGGCAACCCTATTCCTCACCCGGAAATTATCTTCCCCGACTTCGTGATACTTTGATACGTTGCATAGACTCATTTCCTGGATAATAGTTTCTGCCGGAATCCAAGGTTTTGTTTTCATCACGTTCCGCATTTGCGTGTTGAAATGGTCCATGAACTCATTCATGTGCTGCATATTGATTCTGAAACAGTCAATATCTCTCATATATGCATGAGAAATCTTTTTTTATCATTATCGAATTAGAAATGGAAAACACGTCATGTCGCATGATTTCTCAGCGATTAAAATGGCGAGAGAGTGTGTGAACTGGAGAGAGAGTAGTAAGTATTCTCAACAACTTACACTGTCGTGGAGAAGTAGCTGTCCTGGTCGATTCTATCGAAGGGAAGTGTTCCCGGGTCAATTACTTCGCTCTTAAGCACTTCGGAAGTGTACTCGAAAACGATTAGTTCCGCGATCATTCTAGCGAAATCGAGCCACCTGAATCATTCTTTTTTTTAAGTTAGGAAATTTAAATACTATTACGGATCGAGACTCGGGGACGGTTCTGCTACAAATTCGTCCTCGCTGGGTTCTCTTCTTGCAGCCAGAAATGCGAATGGGCGTCTTCCACCAACTGCAGCCCTGAAGATTCAGTTCGAAATATTGGTAATATTTCATATCACACGCTGAGTAGTGAGAGTCTTTCGAAACTAACTATACCTTATGACGTCCAACTGTTCATCGTTCGGAGCTACGTAGGCCAATTCCGGGGCATTCTTAAGTGTCAGGAAGGGAAATTTGGCCTTTGAAACGATGAGACGACCAAGAATGACGTCATCAAATTCGGGATACTCGAAGCATGAAGATGCTATAAACGTCAACAGTACGCCCAGCAGGCGCATCTGTAAAATAGTATTTTAATGAGTTACATTATTAAATTATGGATCATCGATATTCGTTACAAGGTCTAACGGGTGTTTATAAACACGAAAAAAAGTATTGTGGGAAGGGATACGGTAGACGAGTGGGGAGGGTGATTCAATCTCAAAAGCTGTCTCCTCTCTTGATTCGCTTCTTCCCTTTTATGACGAAAGCTTTGTAGGCATCCGCAAGCATGTGACTGAATTCTAGGCTTAATCGAGCGAGGTGCGGCGCTGTTGTATCACACTGATACAGGCCACAAACTAATAACCGCGTGACTTTTCTGGCGTGAGGAACTTACAATTTCGAAAAAGGTTCTAGGTTTCAAAACACCAACTCACGTCACCTTTGCATGCGCTTAGCTGTGTAGTTTTTGCATATGCATCATTAATGTTCCTGATTGTTTCATAGATGCCGGAGTAGCATTTACTGTGAAAATTAGAATTTTGAACATAGTCTACAATGCGCTAGTCAGGAAAACTTTTCGTAATGTGCGCTAAACTCGGGAATGAAATAGTTGATCAGATCATAATTATAACGTTTAATCACACCACTTACGTCCTGCGGTAGGTCACTGCTAGGCTTGTGACTATTTTTAGAATCAAAGTTTGCCATTGATTTTTGATTGTGGTTGCTGTGGCCGTTCGCACTGCTAATGACACGGTTTTCGAAAGCCTTTATTCTTACGCGAATAAAGTCCCAAATCATAAAACGAAAGGGGGTCAATGAATAAGGCTGCAATCCAGATAAAAATTACATTGATGCACGAGGCTCCAATGATTTCAACACACCTCCTGCTCTTCTGCGTTTGTATTGCAGGTGAGATATATATCGAATTTATATTGTTTGTCTGATCATCTATGATAATTATCCCCGCAGAACATCACGTGCCTTGAATACCGAGCTGAACTTATTTTATTGTTGGTGCACTATGAGATTAGTGGGGAGATTGGCGTACCAACGTCAGCATTCAAAAAGCAATGTTTCTTCTATATGATAATATTTTTGAGTTAGCTAAGCTATTTTCAGTCGTTCGTGCCCATGCGCCCTGTGTCGACTTCAGTGCTGTTTGTGTGCCTGCTTTCGCAATTGAACGGGGTTGCCGCTGCATCCTGATCAGGTCCGGGCTCTTCTCTCTTCCTTTTTCTTCCCAAGCTGCACATTCAGATTCGATATTTCCGGGTCCAAAAACAATTTTTCTCAGCTCCAGCCAGGAGGCGTCCGCACATCAGATGCTCGCCGATGGGCGACAGCGGGACGTCATCGACGACATTCGATTCGAGATTCTGAGTCAGAATGCCGTCGATGAGCTCAATCGATTCTTCCCGGCATCAGCGCGAAAGCCTGTCGACCTGAACAGCACCGTGTTCGCGTCGATTCAAACAAAGGTAGGCATGCACGGACAGCAGTAGCTGTCAATTCTCATCCTGACAGCACCATTCCCATGTGCCCCTCCCTTCAGATCCGCACGTCCCTCTTCACCTTGCCGACCAGTATGCTCGCCGAAGTGCTCAACGCACAGGTAACGTGATATTCGGTCAATCATGGCTCTTAATTTCTGACTCTCTGACCATTGAGAGAGCACGTGAAATGTAGAGACGTTTTCTCGTATTTCAATCTCAATACAGGATGGCTGGATGTCGCCCGCATCGGTCCACCACCTCCACCACTGTGGCGAGCCCAGGTTAGCATAGAAATGTCACTCTGTCCGATTAGAGAGAACGTATAATGAAGAGAGGAGCCCTTCAGCAATACAGTTCGACATCAAGAGTGTGAAAACTGTTTCACCAACGCCTCAACTTACAAACTTTCTAGTCCTTCTGACTAGAAAAAAAGGAAGCATTACGAAATAGAGATTGTGTGAAAAGTTCATAAACTTGAGTATATCTGCATATCATTTGCATCAATTGTAATATTCGTCAGGAATGTGCAAACGTTTCAAACATTTTCGTTACGAAATAGCTCTCGGGGAGGGGGGGGAATGGGAAGAGCGCGTGGTATTATTGCACAACCGCTATCACCATGATTCACCCAATCACCTGACATCTCGTGGATCGTTAGCTTTCTTGATACTGTGTTTAGTGAGCATTAGGGAATATTTTTTTCGCCAGTTTATTAATGAATATTTTTTATAAATAATTCTGGTTTTTGCAGTAATTGCTACTGGGTACTCTAGGAAAAAAACATCTACTCGCATTTTAAGCTCTATTTAAGGTGCGAAATAGATGGTCAAGTGACAGATTTGTTGGGCGACCCTTCGCCCACTCGACAGGATCGCTCATTCCGCGTCGCTCAAGCGCTACGATACGACATTCCTGGTGAGGTTTGAAAAAAGGGATGAGTATGAGGACACGTTTTCTTCATTCGATGTGGTCTTGAACATGTCAGAATGACGCGAATGTAGATACAAGGAATGAACAGACGGATCCATCACCCTAACATCCCCAATTTGGAACATTGTCTCAACTACATGAACCCTTTTGCGTACCGCCTACTCCAGTCTACCTTTTTGTCTAGGTAAGGACACGACTCTTCTCGCGTTTGCCTCTGCCACTTCTGCATTTGTGCTGAACAAGGAGCTGGTGCAGTGGCAGGTAAAGTTTGAAATGCAAGAGATCGTCTCTTCATTAGTACTGTCTCGCCAATGATTACGAAAGAGTGCGCGAAATGAAGAGACAATTTCCCTATTTATTACTCTGACATTCAACATTTCTTGCAGGAGCGAAAATGCGAGCGGTCTTGGATCTTTCTCTGGCTTGTGAAAACGTGCAACACAGAAACAAAAAGGAGAGAGAAGTTTCGAGTGTTCGATGAAGTTTCGAAGAAGAATTGGATGGACCACATACGAGCGGAGATGGTGGACATGTTCAGGCGCAACTATGCCAATCTGCTGCTCTGAACGATCAAATGTATACAGCTTACATTGGCGACAATTTGGTGTCCCTTTGTGCGAATAAATCTTCAATTCCTCATTGTTGTTGTTTAAAAAAAGATTTTCTGCATGCAACTTCGTGTTGGAACGCCAACATTCTTTAGACAATATCGGCTCAGCTGTAGAACATCACGGATTCCGACACGAGCAAAAAAGAAAATGTACAGTGAAGAAAAATGATCACTAATAATCTACTTGTAATGTTTTCCTGAATGAGAGATAAAAACATTTGTCGTAATCGTGTTTTTCCTGTAATACTTATAGTTAGGGACCACAATGTTGACAGCCGATTTATCGCTATGGGGTCGAAAGAGTGTTCAACCCTCGTGGTCCCAATAACAACATACTTTTTGCCGTTTATCAATATTTTGTCGCTGAGAATACAGTGAAATGTATTGCAATGTTGTTAGGGTTCAATTGATTAGATAGAAAGTCATTAGAACACTGAAACATTAAAGGACGTAGAGGAAGGAAAGCTCACAGCGAGCATTGAGACAAGGGATCAGCACATGTTCGCCAGGGCACTTATTTGTGGTGAGCGATAATTTTTTGAATGAATAAGATAAAATATTTTCCCATATAATAATATTCGAATCATTCGCGAAAACAACTCAATGCAGACATCTACATCTGCCGAGGAGACATCGAAAGCGACCATGCTAATCGAACTCCATTCTGCGACATTATTCAAAGATTTCCGCTCGCATACTGTGTATGATGTGCGTGCCATTTTGTGCAACGAATAATCTGGTTGTTCTTCGTATTATTGGACGTTTATACTGTTCATGTAAAACATGACACGAAATTACATTTGCAGAATTGTGATGATAAACGATTTCGAAATATTCCTGCATTAGTTTCGTCGAACTTGATATTATTTTGCCTGCGTTCCGTTGTCATGAATCAATGGCAAACCTGGCCAGTGGGTAATTTTAAAAAAGTGGGAATATTTTCCTATGACGCTAGTGTAGTACGTCTAGTAAACACTCCCAGTGGCATCGCTGCGACTCTACAGTTGGTGAGATCCGTTCAGGATCGCATAAAAGCTCGGACTTTGCCTACAACACCACCCATTGTCAGTCTAGCTCCTTTTCTTCTTCTCGATAGATAGCTTTTCAGTGTTAAGATAATTCCGATATTCCATTCACCTCTGTAAACACATGAAATTTACAGAATGCGATTCATTCTCATACTTACTTTCTTCCTTGGCGTTACCGCGTCATCAAAAGACGTGAAAAAAGTACACACACCCTCCCCGTCCACGTTCAATGCCTACTTCGCATTCAAGATCGACGATCCCAAGGTATAGTTTGAGTAAATAGTCAACTTACGACTTCAAAGGAAATCGTCATGACCTTGCTTCGCACATACAAAATTTATGTTATTTGAGTAATGAAATTCGATTCAGGTCTCTTCTCGCGTCGCCACCTTCCACAAGGCAGCCCTCAACGTGTCCGGTATGTATTTTCTTAGTAAATGTTTTTACCAAAATCGTATGATGTATCCAAAAATAATAGTCAATACCATACATTCAATATATTTCAGCCCACTTCTCCCCCTTCTGCATCCAATCGGACGAACTTCAGTTGCCCCTCGTCGCTTTTCATCTTGAAGATGACGAAGTCAATAGGTAAGAAAAAAGTATTGATGTGATCACAGCGGTGCCAGTGGGTATTTAGCCGTATGAGATAGTCAAGTACTGCCAGATGGGGTCATTTTATTTGTAAAGATCAAAGACCAACCTCTCAGAACGGCCAACATCTTCGATGATCATCTGAAGGAGAAGCTGTGCAAGTATCTGCCGCGTCGTGTGACGTTCACTGGCTATGAATTCTATCATACTGATAAGGTGAGTTGGAGAAATAACTGAATGCATTTTAATTTTTTAAATGTCTAAACTTAATTAGTCGTCTTCATTCCAGAGCAGCATCTGGGCGGCGAGGACACAACTGCACGGAAGCTGGTTTCACAACATCAAGGGTGAGTGAAAGTGTAATCTTCCTTGAAACACTTTACAAAAAATATGAGAAAAAGTTAACGCAACTCGAATGAAATATAATTCTGAAGGCCATCTACTCTCTGCACTCAATCGTCATGGATTCGCCTACAGTTCGAGAGACTACCAAGAAAGCGTGCCAGTTATTAAGGTAATCTATTTTGATTATTTGAGGTAATTACGTTATTGAGGTAATTACTCGCTAATATAATGTATGCACGTCTTACCTGAATATTTTTCAGGTCCCGAAACTGATCACTGTGCCTGAGTTCAAGTACGAGAAGCTGTCCGTGCTCGCCAGCGCCTACGTGTCTAGTAAGTTTTTTTAAAGGTTTTTTTAACCGAAATATAGATCAATAGTCAATTCTTAGTCAGTGCTCACTGTATAATCGCTTTTAGTTTATTTTATAAATAAAATGCCGTTATTTTCAGAACTGTACATCTGTCGCCGTGACAGTGGCACGTGGACTTCAAAGACCAATGCAACCTTCTGCAATATCGTTCACGAGTTTCCGCTCTTCAACTGTCTCAGTGGCGCAGAGAAAGTGATGACCGAGACTCTTCCTGCCGCTTGGAATGGCCTGAAAAAGGTGTTCACCGATTGATGTTTCGTGATGTTGCATAACAACCGATAAACAATTTTTGGCACTGAAAATTCACATAACGTCGTCAGATCAATGCAAAGTAATAAAACCAGATTCTATGTTCTTGTCGTAGAACTGATACCCAAACAACTAAAAATAATATTTACAAAAAAATATTTCAGTTTGCTGCATTAGTCATGGCAAGACAACGACCTCAGATGATGAATACGACGAGAAGACCAGCAACTGTGACCCAGATAGGAAAAACGACGACTACGGTATGATTTATCTGTGAATTATTGAGAAAGTTGAGTAAATTCGATTTAAAAAAATTAGATGTTTAAAAAAAAGTTACCAAATGATGTGATTGTAGTTTAATTACAATAATAAAATGGGGAGATTGTAGGTTGCTGCACTAGCCACAAATGCACAATCTCCGAAGACGACCACAACGAGATTATTTAAAACTGCGATCCCAATAACGATGACTACGGTAGGCTGTTGACATAAATTATCAGAGAACGATTTTTCAGTCTAAATGGAATATTGAAGACAAACACAATATTTCAGCTGACTATCACAAGAACTCCCCAAACTACTCGTATGAGCTCCTCTTCTTCAACTCGAAACATAACTACTACGACTCGAATAGCGACTACTACGGTAGGCTGTTGAAAAAATTGTTCATAGATTGATTAAGAAGATCAATTAGTAATAAAACAATCGGAATAATAAGTGATAGTTCAGCCGGCCACAACAACAACGCCCGTAACGACTTGGAAGAACACCACTACTCCTCGAAAAATAACAACTGAACGTCCTCCAACCACGACCACAACGAGAAGACCTACAACTACGACCCGAAGAACGACGATAAAGGCATTGGTTCGAGTTTTTTTGCCAACTTTATTGAGTTATTATAAAACTTTTTTTTTCAAAAACAAAGAGTAACGGAGAAGATAATTTTAGACAGCCGAATTAGTCACAACAACTCGGCCAATGACCACAACAAAAAGACCTGCTACTACGATGTGGACAACGACTCGCAAGAACATTACAACTACTCGAAAAATAACAACTCAAAATACTCCGACGACGACTATGAGAACGACAACTAGAAGACCCGTAACTACGACTGCGGTAGATTTATTTTTTAATCGATATTTTTAAGTGACAAATATTCAGCTGACTCCCACAGGAACTGCTCTCACATCTCGCAAGCAGACCTTTACTACTACCCGGAAAGTAGCAACTCAAAGAACGCCGACAACGACTATGAGAACGACAACTAGAAGGCGCAAAACTACGACTAGAGCAATGGCTACTATGGTAACAATTAGAGAATTAAAAAGAAAAAACTTTTTCCTGATTTTTTCAGTTGACCACCACACGAACTCCAGCGACGACTCGCAAAACCTCTTCTACTACTCGAAAAATAAGAAGCACGACAAAGCGAATCAATGCGATAATCACCACTCGCGCACCTCCGAAAAAGACAACTACGCTTCGCCCTCAGAAGACAACATTGACTACTATTCGCCCTTCTTTCACTAAGACAACTACGCTTCGCCCTCAGAAGACGACTCGCAGAAGAAGATGCAAGGGAAGCAAACAATGAACAATCTTGTTAAGTTGTACAAAGAAGTTATAAAGGGTGAATAAAATCTTAAAAATTCAAATGTATTGTTTCGCATTGCAATTGAACAAACTTGTTTTATTCTTTGTTGGGAATCGTCAACCGAGAATATCTTGATTTTTTCTCCCTCGACAAAGTGTAATCCGCTTCTGTTCACATCTGTTGTGGATAAAGAGGCACATACTTGATGACTGGGAGTGATTGATTGATGTAACCAATCACCCTGTGCTACCCCGGCTCTGTCAGTCGATTCTTTCTGCACCTATCAGATTGTCACGTTACGAGTATTCTTTGCACTGATTGTAGGTTTCAGTATGCGAGGGATTGTTGCGTTACTTATTTCACTCTCATTCGCTTGTGCGATACAGCCGACTTACAACGCCTACTTTGCGGTCAAGGCCCAGGATAGCAAGGTTCAGATTTAAATATCCTTCTGAAATTTCATAATTGTTCAATTATACGAAATTACATGACCATACAAAATTAAGTTCACTGAACGCGTGCAGAAGCTGCATGATGCTGCTCTCGCCGTTTCCCGTAAGATAGAAATAAAATAAAACAACATATCAAATGTATTTTCGAAATGTGCACACTTCTTTTCCAGAAGACTTCGCTCCTCTTCTCGTCCCTCTAGATAAGCTACAATTGAAATTACTGTCGTTCCGAATGGAGAAAGACGAGGAAGAGAGGTGATATTCAATTTCGAGGGAGCTAAAAACTATTTTATAAATTTTAGAGTGAACGATATCATCAATGAGAAAACGAGGGCCGCACTCTGTGAATATTTTCCCCGTCGCATCTCATTTACTAACTTTGAAGTCGCCAAAAGAGATTTGGTTTGTATCTGGATTATGATCTCCATTTTTTAAAAGCACAAATCTTGCAGGGAAATTGAATTGTAGCTAATGTTCAACAGCTTTTGGTGTTCCCTTCCCTTCAAGGTGAGGAGATTTAATTGTCATAAATATCAAAACTGGGAAAATTTCAGTAAAACTATTCGGAGCAATCGATCGGAATGGATTTGCGGGCGACATGAAGGCCTTCAACAGAGATTCGCCTCCGTCGGTTGTATTGATTGAGGTTGGATGCTCTTGAAAATGATTGAGAAATAAACTTGTTCAGGGATCGAAAAAGCTCAACGTGACTGACATTCCTCTCGATGGGTTGGAACTCTTCTCCAGCGTGTATGCCGACAGTAAGTCAATCCCTGTCGTTATTAATATCGTATACCAAAAAAGGTTCTATCGATCGTTGCACGTTGCAGTGTGAACATACTTTTAACAAATGGTTTGCAGAGCTCTACATTTGTCGTGAACAGTCGCAAGAGACGAACGATTTCTGTGACGTCATTCTGGAAATTCCTCTGGCATGCAAGCCGAAAGAGCCGACGACGTGCAGTGGAGCGATGAATGTCGTTGTCTGTGATAAAGTCATCTAGAGGTCACTGAAACGAGCGGCCGAAGGCCGCTCGCGGTCGCTTTGCGAGTGAAGAATGAAAAATGAATTCGACTCTCACTAATCCAATTTATTCCGCCCGATTCTGTCGCCCAGAAATATCGAAATTCCCCTATATATATTAGACTAGCCTCCTTCGGAGGCTAGACCCTGCGGGTAGCATGCAGCCTGCGGCTGCAGTGAGGCTCGCTACGCTCGCCTAGTGAGCGGCCTACGGCAGCTCGCGCTCGCTTCGCGAGCGAAGAATGAAGAATGAAATCGACTCCCTCTAATAGGATTAAAACCCCTCGATTTTTTCTTCCACAAAATATCGAAATTCCCCTAGGTATATGTGATTCATCGCTTATTCCCCTATATATATTAGATTCATCGCTTATTATGACAATTTACCCCAAATTTTATTGTTGGGAGAAGTCAGGAATAAATATTTTATTCTTTGTTGCGAACATTTCACTATCTCTTGGGAATTTCGGAGAGCTCCAGCTTGCGCAGAAGTCTGTTGTGGACTCAGATTTATTGCCTTCATTTTCGACAAGGGGGGCTATTCCCCGGTGAATTGTTCACTCCATTGATAGAATGGCTGCTCAGTCACTGGTTACATCCCATTCTTATTCTTTCCGTCTTTTGATTTTACTCCGTTTCTATTCTTCCAGAATGCGTGAAATTTTTATCGTCCTCGCCCTTCTGAGTCTCACGGCGTACGCTGCCTCTCGCAGACGATACAGAGAAAGCGATGCGAATACGACGGCCTATCTGGCATTCAGAATCCAGGATCCGAAGGTGGGTTGATGCCTCGTATTTCAAAAAAAAAAGTATTTTGCAGATTTCTGCCCGTGTTCAACGCCTTGATGAAGCGGCTCTGAACGTTTCACGTTAGTTCTTTTACCCAGGTTTTTAACTTTTACAGGTAATTCTAAGGACAGACGAAATGATATTCGTTGCAGTAGACTTCTCACGATTCATCATTCCTCCGGATAAACTTGTCCAACCGCTGCTCTCTTTTTGCGCTTGGAAGAGGATGAGATCGCAAGGTTAGAGACCACATGGTGGATTGTCGATTTATCACAATAGGGTCGAAAGAGTGTTCAAACTGTCTCTCGTGGACCCAATAACATCATCCTTTTTGCCGTTTGCCAATATCTTTTCGCTGAGCTGCGCTTGAGCCCAAGAAGTACGCAAGAAGTACCTTGAGGCAAGGTCGGTGAAAAATTGTGTGGGTCAATCGGAAAAAAAATCGCAAAGGACTGCTGAAATCTACGATCAAAGGCTTCGATTCGCACTCTGCCAGGACCTTCCTCGGCGCATACCGTACACCGAGTTCAGAGTTGTAATTTTTTTAAAATTATTCTTTCATTATTATTTATATTTATTGATTATCAGAAACAAATAAGCTTTTTTTCAGATGAGGCCCGCAATGATGGCAATGTCGCAGAATGACAACTGGATCAATAATACAAAAAGTATCGCAATTATTTTTTGAGGAGAAAGTAAATTTTCAGCGGCTCTTCTGCAAGCGCTGAATCGGCATGGATTCATCTTTCTGGAGAATCTCGACTAAAATATGATTGTTATTTCGGTATGTTTTATCGTCGTTTGCAATTTTTTCAGTTTTTTCGTTTTCAGAACCCTCAGTCATCTAAGCATAGTGTGGATGAGATCCGACTAGACGACATGAAATTGATTGCCAGCGCCTACGTTGATAGTGAGTTAAAAAATAAAAATAAATTTAAAAATCAATATTCACTTAATGTTAGGGCTCTTCGTCTGTCGCGGCAATGCTCCGAGTCCATTGATTGCCGTTCCGTGTGCAGTGGTGCACGAATTTCCGGTCATCAAATGCAACGATTATAATCTCTCGAATACACCGCCGCAATACATCATTCATCTCTAGCTTTGATCAAGTTGTATTTTTCGAACATAGTGTATTATTAATTCAAACATTATACTGCTTCTATTCCGCAGCCTGTGCAATTCTTCTCACTGATTTCTAAACACTAATAAAGTCATTTGGTTATCGTAAAAAATCATAAAAAAGGTTCTACGACAGCTGGTCAATGAAGCCAACACATCGGCGTTTTCACCTGATTCAAACTACGCTATGCAAAACAGTGACCACCAGTGGCTTTGTTTGCTCATTGCATAGTAATCCTCCCTCCCGAATAGCATACTGGATCATCCACCCCCCACAGGCGAAAGGGTCACAGAGTTTGGACAGTTAGAGCAAATAAAGGAGACGTAAGCCATTGGCAACAATGGGACAACTTCATGACTCGTTGTATTGCTTGAACTCGATTCGCTTGTTGAAGTAATTTCAGATGATTTCAGATGATAGCATTGATCTTCATTCTGCTATCCTTATTTTGTCACAATGTTGACTTAGTGGCAGTAATAGCCGATGGTTACACCGAACCTGCATCATCCGCCTATCTGGCAGTCAAAATTCAGGATCCCAAGGTGTTCCGAGACCTGTGTTTAGCTTCCAATTTCATACACTCAGATATCCGCTCGAGTTCGAAATTTGCACAAGGCTGCGCTGAACATTTCTAGTTAGTTTCCCAAATAAAATGTGCGAAAATAAGCGCATTAAACTGATTTCAGAGGACTTTGCTCCATTCCTCGTTGCCCCTGACAAGCTCTTCCAGCCTCTGGTCGCTTTCCGTCTTGAGGATGAAGATGTGAATCGGTACAGGAAAGTTAAGTTCAAAGATCAACCGATTATTCAGGACCTCTGAAATCTATGATCGCAAGCTACAACTCGCACTGTGCCAATATTTTCCTCGCCGTATACCTTACACCGAATTTAAAGTTGTAAGTTCCCTTTGAGCACATGGTTTTAAAAGATTGTTTTCAGGTGAATCCCGAGAGATATTACTACACCGGCATGCATGCTATGCCACAGATGGATGGGTGGATAAAGAATGTTAAAGGTTTGCATGTCGGCGAAGAAATAATTATATATAATATATTGGAATAATTGAAGAAGAGCTTCTCCAGTCGCTGAATCGTCATGGCTTCATTTCTCTGGGCGATGTTGAAGAGAACATGGTCGTTATTTCGGTGCGGATTTTTATATTTATGTTTGCATTTGTTACGGTCGAGGTACACTCATCCTTCATGTGGTGGTAAATTGGTGCTCGGTGTCGGCCAAAAAATATACCTATCTCAGGCCCCGCAAGGCATCAACCATCGCGTGAGCGACATCAATCTTCGTCCAATCAAGTTGACTGCGAGCGCCTATGTGGATAGTGAGTTCTGTTTTCCGATATTTTCAATATGTCGAAAAGAATCAAAATAATCACCCAGGAATCTACCTCTGTCGTGGCCCGGTACCGAATGGATACTCGAATATAGCCCCATGTGACAAAGCTCAAGAGTTTCCAGTAATTAAATGCGGGAATGAGCAACACTAAAGAAGCTATTCAATATTCGTATCTATCGATCATGATTTTTTTCATTTATATATTATATAGAACACTAATAAAGCATTTGTTACTTCACTAGTGCTAATCAACTACAATTGCCCCTCAAAGCAAATGTTTTAACAAGTCATCAATTCATAAAGCGGATCATGTGTGCCGAGGAGAGGCCAAGAGGGGTGGCTGAACCTGAGCAAATATTATGCCATTGAGGTGGCTACTCTTCCTAAGTTAGCTTGCTTGTACAATTATTGTGATGCATTTTCAAGCTATACTTTCACCATTCAGGATGATTGGATTGTTATTTGTTTCGGCGATTTTAATCGTTTTGAGTGATGCCGTAATCACAACCAATGGATTCAATGGCTACTCCGATCCACTCAATACAGCTTATATCGCGTTCAAGATTAATGAACCTAAAGTAAGTAGTTCAGTGGATAAAATTAGAAAATTAAATCAACTCAGATCACTGAACGGGTCAAGGTTCTGCATCAGGCTGCACTGAATGTATCGAGTGTGTTTGAGCCATTTATTTTTAGACTTTACGTTTTTGTAGAAGACTTTGCTCCATTTCTCGTCGATCCAAATCAACTCGTTCAACCGCTATTATCGTTTCACCTAGAAGCAGATGAAGTGAATAGGTCGGTCCGTTGCTATACTACTCGAACAAACAATTTCGAATATTTGAGGACGACAGACATTTATGACAATCGCCTGCGCAGTGCTCTTTGTCAGAATCTTCCTCGCCGCATTCCGTATGCAGGATTTAGACTGGCTAGTTTATGATTGTAATTCGTCAAATTAAAATATAATTTCAGGTTAATTCCCACGAATACGAGTCCGCAATTAAAGCAGTGACTCAAGTTGACCAATGGATTACCGAAGTCAAAGGTCTGATTACTTAATTTCCAAATTAATTGTAGTGATATTTTCCAGAAGCGCTTATCGAGTCGCTTAATCGGCAAGGATTTATTCTCTTAAAGAACCTAGATGAGAGTTTGATTGTGGCTACGGTACTAGTGTTTTTTACCGCAAAAAGTTTAATTAAATTCGAAGGAACCGCGCGGGATCGAAGTGATACATCGAACTAGTCAGATCGGGGTGGAATCAGTGAAATTGTCAGCGAGTGCCTATGTCGATCGTGAGAACTATGTCCTTGATTCATTGAAAGATGTGAATCACTTGAGGATTCTACATCTGTGCCGGACCAGCACCTAATCAGTATTCCGCCTCATCGTGTGACGTCGTTTACGAATCGCCCGTTATTACCTGCACGGGGAATACGGATAAGGAAAAAGAGACATCTATTGGGTATCTATATTTCTGAATTTACAATACAATGAGACACTAATTACAGAGTATTGCCAGTTTCTTCCCTACCCAAAGTATCGACTGAGCCCACACTGGAAATAAATATCCCGATCGCTGTGGAGCCCGAAGTCATCGAAGTAATGAGTGAAACAACATCAGTACCGTCCAGTACGACGGAACCGGAGACTGAGATGTAAGACTAGAAAATAATAATTAGCATTAGAGATACGTTTCAGTTCGACTCAAACAGCAACTATGAGCAAAACTCCGTCAAGTGATCCTAAGAAGGTGAGCTAAGACATTAAAATTTGATATTGATTCACATGTTTGAGGCGGAGCAGACACCCGTACCGACTGTGAAAGTGATCTCGCCGTAATCGACAACGATATTACCACATTCGACATTTACTTTTCTCGTTGAATTCATAAAGTCCCTGATCATTAACATTCAACCCATTTGATTTGATTTTTATTGTGAAGATAAACCTGTCCGTCGAACTGTGTTCAACGACCCTCTTTATTCGTTTACAGTTCCAAGTTCTATTCGACAACGGGACCACTTCAATGGTAATCTTTCAATTGATTTGTTGAAAAGCAAAACCACTGGGTATGTTAATTCATACTTTCCCCGTTAACACTACTCGAGGACCAAATTTAGCGTCATTTTCATTCATTTTCACTCATTTTTAAACTCATTCGTGAATGTGTTATCCTCTTATTCCTTATTCTATGTATTTTTCATCAATTTCTTGCTTATTTTTCCATTTCAGTGAGCATGATCGAAAACGACGAGAATTCCAACGTAGTTTCAAGAAGAATCGCTCGCGGAAATAAGCTACGCGTGCTATCCGAAACGGGGTGAGCGTCCATTTTTATTTATCTTAATAATTTGATAGGTTATTCGTAACTCAATATTGAAAGCACGCCTAGTCTACACCTTTCCAAAAACAATTTGTCCACACGTTTCCATGAGCCAAATCAAATCTTACCTCGAGCAATTAAATCGACTCTGTTGATGTTGTACGGAACAAATGCATTAGTGAGGCACTTGATGGGGCGACTGGCTGGGAAGACTGACTCCATCCAAAACACTGATACACGCTGATATGAAATGAGAGCATCTATCAATTTCAGAAGATCTTCAAATATGTACGTCGCCGTACCATCGAAGAGCAAAGTGAGTTTTTTTTTAAATCTCGTGGCCGTTATGCATATAAATTCCTGTTTCAGCCTGATTCAAACGTCGCTTCGTCCGATCAGATCTTCAAGGGATATCAAGGTGACCCGCTCCCGGTATGAAAATAGTTTTTTTTTTAAATTATTTTGATACAGGAATATCTAGTATCACTAGTAGCCATAATACACCACTTTCCTCAGAGAAAAGGTTCGTTATTCTTCAGGTTGCAATTCGCGATGATCTCGAATCGCAGTCGATCTCTTCTTTTCCCGTGTATCCCTTCCCTCGATTCGGTCGCATGAAAGATTTCGTAACAGTGAGTGTCTTTTTTTCTTATTTTCGAATATTGCTTCCGCTGCTCTGATTTTTTACTCGGCGCAATGAGTTAGTTGAAGAAGTTATCAATGAAGCTTTCAGCTCAGAAGAAATATTATATTTAACAATATGTAAATTATTAAATAAATATTGCAGTGGAAGGCCACAGACAGGAAGAAGGGCATCTTGCTCGATCTTGTGCAGGAAAATGAGGTTTGAGAAATTATTTGTTTGTGAAAACATTAATAACATTAACAATTTAAGAAGGACGAAGATGGAATATCGAATGATGAGTTCGTAATCAGTAGTGTTCTCTTCATCGGGTATCAAGGGGTGAGTAAACATATAGATGTTCCTCTCTTTCCCCGAAAGAGGAAAATGTATCGCCCAGTGCCAAAATTAATTTGGAATCCACCTCAGTGTTGGTATAAAAATTACATGCTGAAGCGAAAAAATGTTTTCACCTTGCAGGTTCTACTAAACTGGGAGGGTTTCAAGTACCCCTCTTGGCTACCAGAAATAGATCCGGAAGGAATAGAGGTTCGTTGCGCATTATCTCTTTTGAAAATCTTTCGAAATGGCGTGTGCTGGCGTGTGTTTGTATTCGTCGATCCTTTTTTATCATATTTTACAGTATAAAGACTACGGTCGCAGAATTTCAATTCTGGATCTAGTCATGCGGAATCTAATGGAGAAAGAAAAGCTTACGCTGACTGACTTGTCAATGTATGTTAAATCAAACAGTTAAATAAATTCATTTAATATTCAAATTTCCTGTTTAAAAAGTATCCATGAAGTTTTTCATCCTAATCAATTTATGTCAGGAAATATCCGAATCTGACGATTATGCAGACTGCCAAATATACCGAGAATGTTATGCATCCGGTAAGTTTTAAAACGTAACAAGCAAAAAATGTCCCAAATGAATTAGTATTTTCACGGAACCTTGAAATAGCTCAGGAGAGTGCCAATTTCAGGGAATTGTTTATCTCTCGGGACTTCGGAAAAGGGAGATGCAAATCAATAGTCTCCTCGAACGACGCTACGGATCGAGTGAAGGTGCATTTTTAACTCTTGAATAGAGAGTAATCACGTGCATAAATATATCTTTTGAATGGTACATTTCAGACGGCCAGCAGGCTGCATCGGTCATTTTCGCCGACTTCACGACGTTCGAGCGCTCGTCGATTCCCACGTTTGAGGTGATTCTGAAAAGCATCCTAAGAGACGAAACCTTGTGGAATAGCCAAATATTCAGTGTATTTCCTGAACAAAACAATGAATATGCATGTGTGCATGGGGGGGGGGGCGTAGGTATTGGATCAAGCGAATTTCGAATTTTTGACGGGGGAAAAATAACCTGACAATGAGTGAAGAACTTGAAATAAATGCTCTTTAGTATCTCCTCGAGCCCACAATGTCTCCCGATGTGAAGGCAACTATGGCGAATCTTTTTACTGACCGCGAAAGGTATTGTTTTCATTCTCTTTTTTAAATTTCTGTCGTATGTTGAGAATCACACATTTTCATACTTTTGGTTATTTTAGCTGCACTTGCAAAACGTGTGAAGAGAGGTGTCACTGCAATTTCGTAAGTTAGCATTATAATTTCTTTCTTTACTGTTTGGAAACAAGTTTGTTATATAAATAATGCATACGCAATGAAAGATTCTTTTGTAGTTTTCCGAAGACGACGGGGATAATACCGCAAACCCGGAGGATGGTGAGTAGTTATTTTGTGGATTTATATTGATATATTATTTTTTATTTATATTTTGCAGCGGTAAACATTTACGAGTGTGGAGATGCGTGTAAGTGTGCGTGGAAAGGAGCGAGCAAGTGTGCTCATCGTCGCGTGCAGGTCAGTCGAAATTGGCTAGCCTTTTTTGTAGTATGACCGCGGATAGGGGTGGTCATGGGTTTGCCGGCGGCCAGGACACCTAAGGTCGAAATACAGCTTGAAAATTCAAATGGAGGTATATAGCATTTTAGAGAGGACGTCGCGGCACTCTCGTAGTCTTCCAACACCCGTTGAAAGGTTGGACTCTGTGGACGGGAAGCGCCCATGCGAAGGGCGCATTTGTGTGCGAATACGCGGGCAAGGTAGGATTTAATGATCCTCATCTCTGTATTTTAACCTTTCTCTAATCGTGTGGAAGACTTGTTGTCAATTCGCATACACAACTATTGTTACAGGGAATGACGGAGAAAGAGGCCGAAGAAACGAAGGATAAGACTTTCCACTTCAATATGGAAGTGTGAGTTGTTTTAATTGGTACAATGAAAGATCACGTTCTCTTTTTTATAGGAAAACAGTGTCGAAGTCGAAAGTGATCGAATCGCGAGACATTGTCATCGACTCGCTTGATCAGGTACCTCACCTTAATTTTATCGCTATCTTTTGAAATACAAATGATTTCCAATCATTCATCAGGGCAACGAGAGTCGATATCTTGCCCATTCGTGCGAACCCAATCTCCGATCGAAAGTTGTTCATTTTGACGTGAGTTCGCACATACGAGCGGCCGTAGGCCGCTCGCGGTCGCTTTGCGAGTGAAGAATGAAGAATGAATTCGACTCTCACTAATCCAATTTATTCCGCCCGATTCTGTCGCCGAGAAATATCGAGATTCCCCTAAGTATAATAGATTTTTTCATATTCATAGACACGATTCAACGCTATAATTGCAGATTGGTGGACGCGTGAAGCGCAGAATTGCATTTTTCGCGAAAAGAGATATCGAGATCGGTACGTTGATTTTTATGCAGACTCAATAATCGTTAGGGGTCTGAATAATTTTTGGGTCAAAACAGAAATGATCGAGACATTTCCGCTAAACCATGACTAGAATAATCCATATTTAATTGTGCCTATTTTAAAGGTGAGGAGCTCACTATCGACTATAGCCCGGATACAATAGATGATGTTACAGCGTTCCATAGAAAAATGAAGAAATTTGGTTTCGAATGCAGGTAAGTAGTATTGCTTTTAATTAAAATTCGTAGTTGGATCTTCCATGATTACACGTAGTCACACTCATTTCCGTAATTCAGATGTGGCTCTAAAACATGCCGGGAGACCCAATTCCAGTTACAAGAAGCAAATAAACTCGATTCATTCAAAAAGTGAAAATCATAGTTGCACTCGGTCTATTTTATCATTGTATATTTATTGATCTAGATAACTTATTGGGCTAAAAAATTATTGGGCGATAATGTTGAGCTGGATTCATTTTTATAGAGCATTATAAATTCTTGTGTTTTATGTTGATATTTGAGTATAAAACAGCAATGGGCATCCCTTTATTACATCCGCTAGTCTGAATTCACTTTCACCCTGTGATGCATTAGATCGAATGGGAGGACGCAAGAGCGCGATTCGCGGCAAAGGCTCAATTGTTATATTCATGTCCTCTATTCACGAGTTCTTCCTCTCACTTCATGCCATTCATCTCAGATCTTACTTTCGCTCACATATTCATCTCTGATCCCCGTTGTTCCATTGTCATTTCCGTTCGCACGATACTTGATAAACTTTCGCTTCCAGGCCGCCGCCCATTCGTCGCCATTGCTTTCATTGTGACCTCCCCTATATCATATCAAGTCTCTCATTGCAATTCACTCAGATTTGAAGCATAAAACCGATTGCTTCATTCGCATTAAAATTATGATGCAGTAAACCGTTCCTTGTTCCTTTGAGTTTCCGCCCTTGGACTTGCAAGAAATGCGGAAACAATATGGCGGGAACGAGACCAATTAGTTTCTTGTACCCGGCGTGGGTTGCTATAAATGAGATTGCTCGCGCTTTCGTTTCAACCATTTCTTCCTTGATTCTCCATTCCTTTTGTAGCCGGGTTTCCTCTTTCAATCAAATCTTATTCAGAAATGATCCAACGGCTAGTTCTCATAATTTTGCTTCTTCCGATCGTCTCTAGTGAAAGGTACATCTTTCCCTTCCATGGTCATGTTTCAACTAATCAAAATTACAGTCACATCCGTGCGAAACGCTGTCTGGGCTGTTTCCAGGTTTGAATCGATTATCTTTTTTTTTTAAATTTAAGAATTTCTTCGAATATGCCTCAATGAAAGCACACTGCTGAACACTTTTGAATTTAATATTCCATCTGGCACGGTTAGTTGGCAAAAAGACACATTCAGCTTCCTCGATTCGAGCTGCCCCGCCTTTCGCTGCCTTGCTTCTCACTTCCTCGATTCCAATTGCCCAATCTGTTCGGCTGTGGAGGTCTCTTTGGAGGCGGAGGAGGCTGCGGAGGAGGTTCGCTAGTACTTTCACTTTCTAAATTATCTTATTCTCTCCAGGTTGCTCCTACGGCGGTTGCGGAGGTACAATGTCACCCTTCTAACAAATGCGATCTAATTTCGTCATGGCCCACTTCAAAAATGCATTTGACTAAGAGTAATCGATATGTGTCGATCAAAAATCGATATTTCAGGAGGCGGTGGCAACTACGGTAGCTACGGTGGCGGATACGTACAGAGTCCGTGCGGAGGGTACGGTGGATACGCCGGTCCTTGCGGGAAATGAATCGATTAGCGGATACTGTATTAAAATTGTGTCTATTATATTGTGATTGATGTTGTATAGGTAGTGCGTGCATAAATATAGCTTTATCTGATGATATGTGAGTGATAATTCATCCTTCTATGTTTCCATCAAGGGTGAGAATGGGAATGTCGCTTTGGTCTTGACTGAAAAAATAAACATCAGTAAAAGTCGTTTATAAATGAGCAAAATACCTCGACCACGTCTTCATCTATTGGTTCGTGGGCATCTTGAGGAGAAGGGACTTCTGAAGTTTAAGAGATCGGATTCATTGTTTGGACACGGATGGACTAAACAAACTCGTTTAGATACTGGTAACAATGTCTTACCCGGACTCTTGTCGATGCGAAGAACGATGTGCTTATCTTCGATGAAGGGTATCTGGAATAATACAGTTATAAAAGTATGTTAAAAATTCCCTGATGTTTGGCAGTAGTTTCATAGAGAAATTCTCGCGTTGTAAGACATCTACGGGGTTTCAGATGGGATGCACTAATCACTTACTGAAGCTACAGCGTCAACTCCGGACTGCGATCCAAGAAGAATGAAGGAGAAGAGAGCGAGAAGAAAGATATAGCGCATGGTGGATCCCTTCCTCTACCATTGCGCAATCGCTGCTTTTATCCAGCAACAAGGATAAGTGTCATTTATCGAATTGGATTGTGCTTGCCTTGCTTCTCGAAGCCTTTTCTTCCCTTTCTTTCCCCTTACGTTTTCGCTTCGCCATTATTAAAGGCAAAACTCGATACATGAGAAACCGAAATAGAAAGTGAGCAAATGAGTGAGGGGTGAAATGCAAAACTGTGCATTCTTCTCTCTGTTCCGACAACTTTTCTAATGCAGTTCGCTCCATTTCTGATCTCAATCCCCCTTCACCCAAGTATCAAGGCAGCTTCACTAAACGAGTGCCTTGGCTTACTCTTTCTCTAATGTGATTCTGAACACAACATTGCATGCCTTAAGATATCTTTATTCATGCAAAACTTTCCAAACACTTTACAAGTATCTGTTCTTGGCGGGGCAAGGGCAATACTCGGCATCGGGTCCGGGTGCTCCATCTCCTCCCTTCTCTCCCTTAGGTCCGGGCTGTCCGGGACGGCCGGGTCTTCCAGCTCTACCCTGCTCTCCGGGCTTGCCAGGCTGTCCATCAGGTCCGGGCTCTCCCTGCTTTCCGGGAGCTCCAAGAGGTCCGGGTCTTCCATCATTTCCGGGACGTCCCTCGGGTCCAGGAGTGTAAGTAACTCCATCACGGCCAGGATGTCCGTCGGTTCCGGGTCTTCCATCGGGACCAGCGGGTCCAGCCTCTCCTCCCTCTCCACGGTCTCCAGGAGCTCCAGGGTTTCCAGCGGGTCCCTTGTATCCGGGTCTGCCGAGGGGTCCAGCGGGTCCAATGGGTCCAGGGGGTCCACGGGGTCCAGGGGGACCAGGAGGGCACTTAACGCAACCGCCGGGAATGTCGAAGGTAGCAGCAAGAGCAATACCGTTGGCTCCCTGTCTTCCGGGCTCTCCATCCTTTCCGTCGGGTCCACGCTCTCCAGGCTGTCCAGGAGCTCCGGGAGGTCCAGCGGGGCATCCCTGGGACTGAGGTCCGCAGTTGCACTGAGCATCAGCCTGACGCTTGTTTCTTCCGAGAAGAGTGGCGAAAGTAGGTGCTGCCTTGGATGATCCAGTGGGGTTGAGATGGAGAGTCAGGATACGGGTCCATGCTCCCTCAGAGACCTCCTGTAATGGGAAATGATTAGGGATACTATAGGAGTAATGTAGGGATACGGTAGTAGATATGGAAAGGGATACTTACTCTGAACTCGGACATGCCTCCGTTGATGTCATCCTGAAGCTTAGAGATGTTTCCAACGAGAACGGAGCAAGAGAAGAGACAGGCAAGGGTGGCCACAAGGGCTCCAGCAGAGACAACTCCCACTAGGGTTGTAGACATCTCGATAGATGAGATGTGAGAACGAATCTGATTGAGTGGAGGGAAGGGAGGCTTTTATAGTAGGTAAAATGAAGCTGGGGATTGATGAGAAAAATATCAGTTCAGTTCGAAAGATGGTAGAGATAGTTGAGTAAGATGAGAGTTTTGTGTTAGAGAGTGAGAGTAGTCGGAACAGAGAGTGCGATAGTGCTCGCTTTTTCTCCGACAACTCAACTTTCAGTTTTCAGTTTTGCCTGCAACCCCTCTACTTCCGACCTTGGGATGAGGGGATCTCGAGATTGGCATGGTAAGGAAGATGGCGAGAGAATTGATGAAATGGCGCTGATGAAGGAATGTACCGAATCGAGTAGACATCTCATTTCTCTGAAAAAGACGAAGTAATTCCAAGCGAAGCAATAGTTTTAGCCGATTATATTTTGATTGTTCTATTGTATTCCAAACGGAATTGTAAACTTCACAGCATTCTGACCCCCTTTGTTCTCTCCAGAAAAGGGTGAACAATGGGATTTAGGTTTGAATTTTCCCGCCACACCGTAATCGAACTGCAAATCGATTTCAGTATATGAAATGTTACTGAAACATATCCGGATTTCAACCGTTCAGCCACACTGAGAATGAGAATTGTGATAAGTTTCAGAAACATTTCATATTTCAAGTTTGCAGATCGACTAAAACCCTTTTCTGTCGATGCAGAATGCTGTGACTTCCTTGCCATCACTTGCATCAGTCATAAAGGGTTTTCTATGACAGGAGAAATGCAATCAATGGTTATTCAATTTGCATTCACAGATTTTCTGCTGCATCCATTTCTCTTAGTGCTCTCACAGAACATTCTTGTACACTGCGATACATCATGCCATAAATATCATCTCCCTTCATGCCAATCTCGAGATTCCTTCTCTCTCAAGGTCGAAACTGGATGCACGAGAAACTGAAAGGGGAAAAGTAAGGGAGTGGCGAGGGGCGAAAGTAAGAAGAAGCTTCGAACTCTTCGTTCCGCTGTGCCTTTCACCTTTCTCGCACTGCTCTCCTCTCATTGCATGTTATGTCAATGTGCAGAGAAAATAGAGATCACATGAAACAACTAGAGCACTGCTCTCATCTCATTGCATGTTACCTCCCGCGCCAGTTAGGGTTCCTTTATCTTTGTTCAGCGTACTCTTTCAATATGCAGAGAAAATAGAGAGCACGCTATCTCACGTTCGAGTATTACTCACAGTGTCTTCGTGCTCTATCAATTGAGAGAGAAACGAGAGAATACATGGGATGAATAGAGTCAGTGAGTTCTTCCATTGCTTCTATGTTCTTACTGAACTCTAATCGTTCTCACTAATCACCAGCTTCATCTTGCTATAAAGGTAACCGTTTACTCGATTTAAACACATCTCACTCATTTTCATCTTCTTATCACATTCTTCATAGATTTTCTCTAAGATTTCAGTACATTCATGCAGATTATGTAGTATTCCCTGCATTCCATCAATATTTTCTAGATGTCTACTACCCTAGTGGGAGTTGTCTCTGCTGGAGCCCTTGTGGCCACCCTTGCCTGTCTCTTCTCTTGCTCCGTTCTCGTTGGAAACATCTCCAAGCTTCAGGATGACATCAACGGAGGCATGTCCGAGTTCAGAGTAAGTTATCAATACCATATCCACTACCATATCCCAACAGTATTCCTACCATATCCCTACTCATTCCCCTTTACAGGAGGTCTCTGAGGGAGCATGGACCCGTATCCTGACCCTCCACCTCAACCCCACTGGATCATCTAAGGCCGCACCCACTTTCGCCACTCTTCTCGGAAGAAACAAGCGTCAGGCTGATGCTCAGTGCAACTGCGGACCTCAGTCCCAGGGATGCCCCGCTGGACCTCCCGGAGCTCCTGGACAGCCTGGAGAGCGTGGACCCGACGGAAAGGATGGAGAGCCCGGAAGACAGGGAGCCAACGGTATCGCTCTTGCCGCTACCTTCGACATTCCCGGCGGTTGCGTTAAGTGCCCTCCTGGTCCCCCTGGACCCCGTGGACCCCCTGGACCCATTGGACCCGCTGGACCCCTCGGCAGACCCGGATACAAGGGACCCGCTGGAAACCCTGGCGCTCCCGGAGACCGTGGAGAGGGAGGAGAGGCTGGACCCGCTGGTCCCGATGGAAGACCCGGAACCGACGGACATCCTGGCCGTGATGGAGTTACTTACACTCCTGGACCCGAGGGACGCCCCGGAAACGACGGAAGACCCGGACCTCTTGGAGCTCCCGGAAAGCAGGGAGAGCCCGGACCCGATGGACAGCCTGGCAAGCCCGGAGAGCAGGGTAGAGCTGGAAGACCCGGCCGTCCCGGACAGCCCGGACCTAAGGGAGAGAAGGGAGGAGATGGAGCACCCGGACCCGATGCCGAGTATTGCCCTTGCCCCGCTAAGAACAGATACTTGTAAAGTGTTTGTCGAATTTTGCCAAAATAAAGAGATCTTACGGCATACATTGATGTGTTCAGGTGCATATAATTGAAAAGATTCCCTTTTCTGCCAAATTATTTTTATCTTTAATCTTAGAAACAAGCCGTGTAAAAAGAACGAACTTTCTAAGAGTGGTAGAGTTGGTGGAACGAAGAGTGTGGTTATTTTTGCATTTTACGCTCCGCTATTCAGCTCAGTTTCAGTTTGTCATCTTCCCAGTTTTGATCTTGCTATTAGAGGAAATGAAAACGTACAATCGAAATGAATTGCGAAACAGAAAGCTGCGTTGGAAGGGCTTGGAAGGGCTATTGAAGCCCTCTTCAACGGGCTCCTTCCTCAATTCCCAATGACACTTATCTAGGAGGCTGGATAAAAAAGCGCGATTGCGCAATGGTAGAGGAAGGAATTCATCATGCGCTCTTTCTTTCTACTCGCTCTCATCGTCTGCCTCGCTCTTGGAATCTCCCAGTTCGCTGAGGATGAAGTAAGTCATAGTTAATTCCAGTAAATTAAATCTCAAGGCAAAATTCATTCAAAGTCAAAGCGATTTTCAGTCGTCTATTACAATAATTCATTGATTAAAAACAATTTCAGGCTCCCAATGATGATACCGTTCGCATCTCTGCCCCAGTCGAGGAGTTCAAAGTGCCTGGTG
This sequence comes from Pristionchus arcanus, assembly GCA_900490705.1. Classification (NCBI taxonomy): domain Eukaryota; kingdom Metazoa; phylum Nematoda; class Chromadorea; order Rhabditida; family Neodiplogasteridae; genus Pristionchus; species Pristionchus arcanus. The sequence continues at coordinate 72,128 of LS486338.1, forward strand.
AGACGTGAATTTGGAACGTTCACATTTTGATAATTTTTGCCAGTTTGAATTGATTCTATTTTTTTAAAAATAATTTCAGATCTTTCCGAACGTCTGCAAGATTTCCCTGCTGAAAAAGTGACAAAGGTGAACTTCAATAATTTGTTTGGACAAACTTATTCTGTTCCAGGATAAAATCTCTAAAAGAAGACTGCCTAAGCCTGCTCGTCCGACCAATGAATAATTCAATTCCTACAACAATGGAAAGACTATTTCAATATTCTTCGATTATTTACAATTCGAATAATCATTTCAAATAAAGCAACGATTCGATTACAATCAAATTATATTTATTCATTTTAATTACGAGGTTCGTTGTGACTGGGATCGTCACGGACATAGCCAGGGTATGGAAGTATATCGAATTTAGATTGTAAAAAATCGGAGATGTAAAGGTGTGATGCTGGATCGTCTGTCGGTCTTCCCTTGCAGAGACTGGAATAGTTATAATCTTATGTTTTTTTTAAAAAGAAACGAACGGCTCATCGCAATTACAAATGTAGAATTTGTCCTTGCTTTCTTCAACCGTTTCGCAGCTCTTAGTGATGTCGTATGTCTTCTGTAAAATTTAAAATTTGATAATCAAAAAGCATTTTTTGATAGTGCAAAATATAATCAGAAATGATTTAGGAATATATCTCACACATCCAGCTGTAATAGTCCATTCCCTGTTCAGTTTGTCGTGCTCCTTAACGACTGTTTGACATTGGCCGTCGCATTTAACCTGGCTAATTTGATTAGGCCTTGTAACTGAAAAGCATTATTTGTTACTGTCACATCTTTCATATCTAACATCCGTCTCTATTACTGTAGGAGGACTTGAAAGAAGTGCATGATCTTTCCTGAAAATTTAACAGTTATTTGGTTTTCCAAATGAGAGATCAACCGTAGAGGAGCCATGGCGAGCGATGCGACTATTTGTCGGAAAATCGCCAATTTGTTTGCCATCGTCCCAGATGCGCCTCTCGATTAAATCTTTCGATGAAGCAGGTAACCTGAAGTCGATCAAGAAGATTCGTCAAAAGGAACTAGGCCGGATGAGAACTTTTGGAGGCGAGAGATAACTGTTATGTCAGAGAACATAATGCGAAATAGTTCTTATCCGACATAACGCCCTTCAGAATGTTGGATAGTAAACTTACAGTTGACAGAGAAAAACTGCAAGCAAAAACCACTTCATCGTGAATGTGATGCGGAACAGAAAAAGAATCGGCTTTTGTAGGCCCTTGCTAAACAATTTAGAATAATGTGATCGCTCATTCCATTTGGGAAGAGGTATTCGAAAATGGATTCTTTATTTCATCAAGTTTCTATAATCCCATATCGTAGATTCTATCGATCTAGATGTTGTTTGCCATCACATGAAGTTGTTTTGCATATTGTTCACCTTGAATTCCAAACTACAAAACACTTATACAAAAACAAGTTGGCTTTTCAATGTGATCATCCGCATATTAACTCAATTTTATTCGATTCTCAAAGTAGAAGGACATTTAAAGATCGTCGCATGTGCTGTCTTCTTCGATTAATTCTCTCAATTCATCACGATATTCCGTGTACTTCAAGTAGACCATTGTGTCATTGTTGCATTTCCTAACATTTCTTCAATATTCAATCTGACGATGTCTATCTAAACTCACTCTGTATTACAGTGACAATGAACTTCATTTCCAGCGTCATTCTGAACGCAATGGTCGGGCCTGCTTTCTCTGCTCAACTGGAAAGAATTAGGATCACATTTTGAATTCAAAGAACGATTCGCACACAATTTTTCTCCACATTAACCACTGGACTTGCGCCCAACTTGATGAAACGAATCGAACATCCTCCAACACAAGCTTTGTTTCTTCTTTCTAATAGTATGTTATCTGCCCAGCATTGGACATCCCTGAAACATTTTCACAGTAAGATGTAAAATTGTGAACTAAAGTTACCACAAATAGTTTTTGTGATCGGCAATCCACTTCGCCGCATGCGGTTTCATTAGCTCATTGTTGTAGGTTCCCAAGTCTTTGGCCAATCTTAAATCTGATTAGATTAAATACTTTGTTCATTGAAAATACTGTTCAGAAATTGCGTATTTCAGCGATCGACTAGATGGAACAATGATGTATTCTCCATTGTGAAGCTCAGAAATACTCTGATCTCCCTGAATTATTTCACGATTAGTACTAATAGACTCTTAATTTGCAGTTCTATACATATTTTTCATATTTGCTCATATTTCATGATCATAGTTTTCAATCATTAGGCGTAAAAATTGTCAAATCATGCTACCAATGCGAAAAAAACTTACACAAGCAGCGGTGAAGGTGTATGTATTTATTCCATTTGTGTCCTCGTTAACAGTCATCTGACAACCGTACTGACAAGTTTGCACGGGATCCCATGAAGCATAACCACCTCGAACCTATAAAATCTCTTAAATACATCATACGCACTATTGCTTATTACATGTTTCCCTGACTCTTCGAGCACTCGGTATTGAAAGGAACCCGGCTTGCAATTCCATTCTGCATGAGCTCTGCAATGATCACACAAAGTTAAGAAAATCTATTTCAAAATGAACATACTAAAGAACTTACAATGAAGAAGATAGAAGTAGCACTGCGAGTGAAAGCATCATACGTTGACGTTCCATGCTGTCCGTTATACTTTTGTAAGCACGCGAATCCTATTACATCAACGAGATTGGAAATGTGGTTTTGTATCCTAACAAACTGTATTTCACATTTGGGAAAATACGCTTTGCTTTTGCCCTTCCAAGAGATCTTCCTTCTCTTTCTCTCACCAATTATCGAGTCGTCTGAAGACGTGTGAATCAATAGTTCATGTATTATCATATACTTCTGTGTTTTCTGAAACTGATCAATATAAATTAGTATTCTTTATCAATCATTATAGAGCACGAGGGCAAATAGCCGAGAATAATCGTGGTCATAGTGAATGGGCCGAGGATTTAAAAATAATTGTTGAAGAAAATGTAGGCTAATTTTTTAGAGGCTAAATAAATACGAAATAAAGAAATGGAAAAGGTTATAGGATTATCGCTGCATTCGTCACGCGCTTCACAGCTTTTAACGAAGACGAACTTCTGTAAGCAATAGTTCAGCAAACTCGAAAATGTTGTCAATTGGAGTCACATGCAAATGTTTGTCTTCCGCATGATACACAAATACAAATTTTCATGATGCAAACAGGCATAATTGCAAATTATGCCTGTTATTCATCTCATTTGTTCCTAATTCAAGGTCTGAAAGTCCACCGTTTTCCAGATATTTCCAAAAAATATTGTTGAATGTCTCTCCTCTCTCCCTGTTTTGTTTCTTTTGAAAACAACGCATTCTATACTTACTGCATATTGTTCTTAAAATCGGCAATCCATTTCGCAGCATGTGGCTTCATTAGCTCATTGTTATAGGTTCCCAAATCTCTGGTCAACCTAAAGAAACTGCTTAGATAAAATAAAATGTACTTTGAAAATACTGTTCAGAAATCGCGTATTTCAGTAAACGGTTAGATTGAACAACGATGAATTCTCCATTGTGAAGGTGGGAAATACTCTGATCTCCCTGAAAAATTTGCCGAATAATTATTCTTGCATTATGAATTGAAAGCGAATAAAAAATCTTACGCAAGTAGTATTGAAGGTGTACGTATTTATTCCGTTAGGGTCTTCACTAACAGTCATTTGACATCCATTCTGACAAGTCTGCTCGCGCTCCCATGAAGCAAAACTACCTCGCTCCTTTAAATATCTCAATTAAATAATGTTATTTTGTATTGTTTATTACAAGCGTTTCAGAATCCATGACTTTCTTTACTTTGTATTGAAAGTACCCCGGTTTGCACTTCCATTCTGCGAAAGCTCTGCAATGATCAAATACGGTTGGCAAATTTGATTTCAACATGAACAAATTAAATAACTTACGAGGATGAAACGAGAAGTATCACAGCGAGCAAAATCATCTTAGGTTTGAAAATTCAAACATTCCCTCAGCTTTTGTAAGCACACGATTTCAATTACATCTTCAAGATTGCCAATTTGGTTTCCTATCCGTGACAAATTGGATTTTGCTTTTGGGAAAATTAGTATTAGTTGTGCCCTCTCAAGAGATCTTGCCGGTCCTTTCCCGCATCACGCTGATGATGTGTGAATCGAAAAATTGAAGCTTCGCTTGAGTGTGAAATTTTTATTCGAATCAAATGAAAAAATAATGTCATCAGGATGAAATTAGAAAGCATTGATGCTGGAACAAATTAGGTACTCATCCTCTCTGCAGAAGATGCACTTTGTACTCATCATGCACCCATTTCTGCATTATTCCGTCATTGCATTTGCTGAATTTTTGTCATTTTTTGATATTATTTCCATTTTGCACTCACTCTGCACTGCAGTGGCAATGTACCTCATTCGACAAACCATTTGCATGTAGTTCGCATGTGTCCGGACGAGCATTCCCATTCCACTTCAATTTTTTTTTTAGAATATTTAAAAAAATTTATGCGAAACTCACACAATTGCGGTCTGGATAGAAGAATGAGGATTTTGCTGTTTTTCGTATGATAACCGAACAGCCTCCAAAGCAAGGTTGTGCAGTAAGTTGCCCGTTTGCTGGGGCTGGAGATATAAGCTATATTTGGCCAGCCATTTCAACGTACGTTCCTCAATATCTTGACAATATCCAGACCGAGCAAACCAGCAATTTACTTTGCTGAATAACGATAGTATAGTTGAAAACGCCAAAAAAGTTTACCGTAGATATTTGTTGAACTGGCCAATCCATGTTTCAGCATTTTGCTTCATAATGAAATTATTGTCAATCACGAGTTTGGTCAAACTGAATATGATGATTCATTTATAAATTGTCGACACTAAGAAAGACGCGCCCTTCATTGATAGCACACTTCAGGTCTCGCGATGATGGAACAATTATGCATTCTCTGAAGCCAATTTTAGCAGTTTCCGAGTCACCCTAAAAGTGTAATCGCAAATATGGGGAAAAAAGATCAACAGTTTGACATAGAAAAGCTTACTCACACAGGTTGAGTCGAAAGTGAACAAGTTCTTATCCGTTTCATTAGTCTTATTCTCGTTAATTTTCACTTGACAACCATGTTGGCACATTTTATTTATGTCCCAAGTGGATTCGCCAAAGCGTTGCTAAAATATTTTGAAGCTCTGTGATATATAAAATAAACTAACGATTTCTCCTGATTTCTTGTTGATAGTGAATTGGAATGATCCGGTAGTACAATTTTCTCCTGCCGAAGATCTAAATTCAATAAAATATTTTTCTTGAAATGTTGGATTACTTACCCCGGGAAGAGCAGTAGTATAACTACAAGTGGAAGCATGGTTTCGGTGGATTTCCATTCAATTATTTGCTTTTTGTATGCCGCGGATTCACATTAGAGAAATGAGGTTGTTGATGGGTTCTTCTATTTCACTATCGTACATCGCTCCCATTACCGAACAAACGGCCTTTTCTACCTTTTTTGCCTTTTTCCTTTAGGCGAATTCGCGCTGAATATTCTTGTTTTTTGTTTCATATTTTTTTGTCCACCCCGATAAGTGGACGAATACAAAAATTGGCCGGTGAAATTTTTTTTAAATAGGTGAAAAACGAGAGCCGTTGTCTCTATTTTCAATGAAAATACGGCTCTACCGTAATCACAATGTCATCACTAATTCTCTGCAGTTTTTCTGTTCTACGGCTATATTTTTCACCCATTTAAAATAATGCCAATTTTTGTATTCATCCACTTATCGGGGTGGACAAAAAATAAAAAAACAAAAAAAACAAGAATATTCAGCGCGAATTCGCCCAAAAGAAAAAAAAGCAAAAAAGGTAGAAAAGGCCGTTTGTTCGGTAATGGGAGCGATGTACGATACGCCTATAAACACCATTCCAAAAGTAAATATTTCAAGGAGTAGCGGAGAATATAGTTATTTGTAAGTAATGTGCACCTTTTTGAGCAATCAGCGAGAGAAATGATGAAAGAATATTGAACGAAGGGAAATGGGAAAAACAATATGTTTATACAGTCATGTTATAACATCCTCATGAAATTGAAAATTCTATAGATAAAGCAAGAGTGATGACAGTTGAACGGATTGCGCAAAAATTATCGCAGTTGTTGTTCTCTACGCACACACGCAAGTGTACGATAAACCGGCGTTGTTCGCGGCGGTGACAGTGAAGAAAGAAGTAGTGGCAGTGCCGACGAATCTGAATGTGTGTTAGCTTTAGTCACAAATTGTTTGATCGATGAAAGTTCCAAAAAAAAACAATTAAGATAGTGAAAGTGAACTGACGTCTCCGTCGCCACTGCACCAGCTGCGGGCGCTGCGTCGGCGAAGAGACTAACGGTGCAGCCACTCGCGGCGAACGCTCGGGATAGCTGAAAATTGATAACAATTGGCAAAAGTTCACAAATATACGTGATTGTCAATTGCAGTGTTCATTCTCATGCTGTTCTACAGAAGAATCGTATCAATGCACTAACCGTAGTAGTGCCCGTCACTGCGCCCGAAGCCACGGGCGTCCCAGGGGTTGCAGTGCGGCTGGAGGGCGTTCCTCTGGCAAGAGTGGTTCCGGTGAGAGTGTAGAGCGCGCAATCAGCGTTCGGCTTCTGGAAATCTCTTTTATTTTCAAATTTCGAAGCAATAAGCGACAACGAGAATGAGTTTCACGACGATTACTGGAATAAGAGCAAATCCAAGAAAGAGTTTTTAAAATATTAAAATATGTTCTGAATGATTGCACTTGTGCTTGCCGAATAGACACAAGAAAAAGTAGATACATGAAATCACTCACAACTTCAAAGGCGCAAGTTGTCGGGCAGAACAGTGTCTTCTGAGCGAGCGTCACCGTTGAGCTGGCGCAGAAGGCGTTGTTAGCGTCTTCGAACCATTTCTTGCAGCTGCAAATATTTGTGAATGTTTCAATGGTTCATTTTTGGTATCTATCCACTACAATTTTGAATTATGGGGACATTTATCTCAAAGAAGTGGTATTTGACGCTAACATGACGACTTAATCCATACTTGGCATTCTCGGCTGTCGTCGACGACGCTGTTGTCGTCGTGGGCGTGGCGCACGTGCTGCAGCAGTACGCCTGCAAGTGATGTTTAGCGAAGAGATGTAGATGAGATTTGTCATGAGATGTAGCATCAAAAGATGAATACATAGATGTTACAACTCATCTAGTCACCTGTTTCGTGGCTGCACTGTAAGCGCCGTTATTACAGAATCCGTTAGCGGCCCACGTGGCGCAACTGGAATGAAGGTATTACGGGTTTTCACGATGATCATCTGTTGATTTAGAGACGAGGAAAATTCTTACTTCGCATTCGCGTCTCCACTGCACACTCCACTAGTGATTGCAACTCCAGCCGAAGTGCAGAGCCCGCAAGAAATACCGCAGCTGGCTTGCCTAAAGAATCTCGTAGTTTGTCTCGATCTCATTGTTTCGCAATCACACTCTGTGCAACCATTTTTGTGTTTAAAAATTTTTATTTGATTCACAATTCTCATTTGAACTAACCGTTGCGCGAGCGTGTAGCCCATGTTGCCGCAGAACCCAGCCTTGACCCAGGTCACGCAGCTGGAAAACATTTCATATTATTTTTGCGCAATATTTCCTTGTAGAAAAAAAAGGAAAGTTTCATTTCGTTACATACTTGACATTATCCTTCGTAGTGCACTGTGCGGCTGCTTGCGACGCGAATCCCAAGAGGACAGTGGAGAAGATTAGAGCGCTCATGCTTCTGCTTCGTCTTCTAAAGTGATTCCACAAGTTGCGAAAGCGGCATTTATAGGACGAATGCACCGTGCTCCCTCGCCTGTCAAAATGAATGAGATCTCATGCCGTATAGAGAAACCGTCACAATTCGCACCCGTTATTCGAGAAAATATTCTCGTTTCTTCACATAACTCTCGTCAGCCAGAAAAGACGAGACAGTATTGTGAAATGAGAGACCATCACATTTTGCACCCTCTATTCGGTATGGAGCCACCTGCGTGCACGGAAGCTCTTCGTGTTTGCCATCACGCTTCATTGTAGGCGAGATGGAGGCGGAGATGGCGTGAAAATAGAGCTAGTGAAACTAACAGATATCAGCATCACCTTCTATCTTGAATTCATTAATTTTATGGTTTATGGTTGAACTGTTTATTGAACCCGAATGGCTAGGAATGACCGATAAGCACAGGAGCGCAATCCTTTCTTGCAATCTGAATGGCGGTTGCTTATTGTGTAATACAATTTTTTGTATATTTTGTAACTATTTAATTTAAACTAGTATGTGTTATTCGATTAGGCTGAAGAATCGATCGTTTGTACCATTTTCGTAATTTCACTGACAATGAGAACAGACCTGATCTTTGGCACAATTCCTGCGCGGTGAATGTTCACCATTCACCCGCTGAGCAAACTGGAAGGTTTCAATGTTGGAGAAGTTTTCAATAGAGAATATTCCGTATGCGGTTGAAGAGCTCCAATCAAAGGCAAGAATCGCTGAAGTGCTGTGGAAACTCCATTTCACGCGATCCAAGTTTAATACATTGTTATGTTAAAAGTGATTAACGTTACAAACATAGCGATAGTAAAGTGCACATGGGAGAAATATGTTTATTTTAATTTCTTGCTTGCTTCAGCCAGGTTAGTTGCTGAAGATATCAGACGTAGTATGTGCAGTGTCGGATAACTGTGGAATCCCATGAATTCATGCATAATTGTGTATTCATTCGGAGCTTACAATTAGCAAGTCTTTGATCGAACAACGAGCGAATTGAAAAATGGGATACTTATTGTCATATTTTCGCATAGAAGAGCTGTACGGCCACAATCATTACATCAACAACGTCTTTTTATACTCGATCGTATCTTTTAAACGATGGCCATCTCAAAACCTTCAGCCGCTTTGACGGTTTCTGGGTATCTCAATGATTGGTAGTTCGCCTCGTTCATGGATGCTTTTCATCAACAGAACGTCATCCACGAACTGTTACAGCAGCACAGAAAATGTCTTTAGCCGTGTTCCGATTGCACAGGAGTTCCACAGAGGTGCGAGAATTGTAAAATACAGTTTTCTTGATACAGTTTTCCCTGTGAATTTATAGGTCGAGGTTGAGTAGAAACCTGAAAATAAATGATTTATTTGCAAATAACACAAAATCCGCAAGAAAAAGCGAAAAGAAGAGAGCAAAGATAGTAAGCAGATATTGTATAGAGAATCCAGAGAAGAACAGAAGGAGTCCCATCCCCTTCCTAGCCCTAGCAACAATAGCAGTGCATTAGCTCGACTTCAAGATGGGGGAGGAGGAATGGGAAGAGAGAGAAGATGGATGAACGAAAAAAAGAGCTGTAGTATAGTGAATCGGGGGAGGAATGCTGCGTCCTGGCCCTAGCAACAATTCTTGGTAGATTTGCCCCGCCTCATCCGAGACGAGAGAGAAGAGAGATTCGGGCAGGAGGATTACTTCTATTGTTATATGAGAAATACAAATCATAGATCGTTATTTATTTGAAATTCGATTTGATGATCATTGCAACATTTGTGATCTTTACATCATGAACAAATTGCTTCAACTTGTTTATTTCAGTGTGGAATGATAATTTTCATAAATAATTTACTGGACTGTGTCGACGACTTCTCAGGTGAGTCAAAGGAGAAATGTTCTCTGATTGTAGACACTCATCATCAGAAATGGTTCCATTTCCGTATCCTTGTTCAGATGGATATTCGTAAATTCATGTCATCGGATTACTTAGCCGCTGTTCATCGTCCTCTGAACTCTTGCAAGTGCACTGCTCAGCTATCAGTTGATCGCAAATCTTCATAGACGTTCCTCGTATCGTTTTGTAAAGTATCATTTGTATCGTCACCGCAATCGATGGTTGAGGTTGCGTAGAAACCTCAAATAATATCAGCAGTTGCACTGTTGCATCAAATAAATATAACGCGAAGTATATCAAAAAAATTTAACGGAGCGGGCGGAACGGAAATCGTAGGCTGAAATGAAAGAAAGAAGGCAAATCTCTCTTCCAAGCCTCTTCCTTCAGTCCTTAGCGACAAGGATTTGCTGAGCGTTGGAGGGGGATCGAGGCTACCTTCGAAATTACTTTCAAAATCGCGCAGATTCATAAATCAACGGGTTCAACCCCCTCTCTGGCTCTTCCATTTTGTCAGCATTGTGTTCCCATCTTGCTCCCGGATTGTGCTCTGTGCATACTTTCTGTCGCTTTTTTCTGTCCTCTCACTCATTTTCGACTCCTATCATCGTCTATGCCAATTGCGAAAGAAATCATGGTATAAAAGTGTTCATTCCTTCAATATCAAGCTGTCTCAGATTTCAGGATGATTGTGACAATATTCCTAGTTCTCCTGGTCCTCTTTATCTATTCAATACATCGGTATTATCGCTTCGTTGCTCGATATCCACCCGGACCTACGCCAAAGCCGTTCATCGGCAACTTTTTGGAGGTACTTAGTTCAAAATCACACGAAACAATACGAAGCTCCTTTGTAATGTCATCTTAAAAATAGTTTTTTTTTATTTACACCCGAAACATTTTAAATTCAGTACGATTTCGGTCGTGTACACTCCACATTCGAGCGTCTCAGCGAGGGATTCGACGGTATTTGTACGACATTCAATCCGATGCCATTTGTTCACATCAAAGACTACGATCTTATTAGAGAAGCATTGGTGGAGAAGGGTTAGTTTTTTTGTATGTTCGGACCTGGGCTGGGCGAAAGGTTTATCGGCTCTTATTTCATAACGCACTTTCGGCGGTCAGAAATAGTGAGAGAGCATTGTGAAATGAGAGACCATAAACTTTTCGCCCCGCCAGGAATTGAAAAATATACCATTTTTATAGGCGACGACTTCGTCGATCGGCCCAAGTTCAAACAGCAGAAGATACTGCGCGATTTCGTCGATAATGGAGGTGTTTTTCGTTGAAGCGGACGAATATTCGGACTATTATATTTTAAAGGAGTAACGCAATCAAACGGCGAAAATTGGCGTGAGCAGAGAAGAACGGCGATTACGATTTTGAGAGATTTCGGAATGGGCAACAATTTAATGGAGGAATTGGTGAGATTTTATTCAGGCGTATTAGGGTATGTTGAGATTATGGTTGATTTGTATAGATAAAGTTTTGTTTCTTATGGTTAAATTTAAATATTTGCGTTGAAGGTGAAATCATCAATGCGCGAGTTTCTCGACTTCCTCGATAACATTGAAGACAAGCAAAACGCTGATCTTCGATGGCCTATTCAAGTAAATTCTTCAAGAACATTTTAGTTATGTTTCACGTCCTCCTGATATTGGCTGAATGCAAAATTTTCAGATTTGTAGGAGTGAGCTTTTCAAAAAAAAGACACATTCATCAGATCATGGTGGTCAACATTATCAACGAGGTTCTCTTCGGATTCCGATATGCATATGACGACGCAGAATCTCTGATTCGCTATGTTAACGACTTGACTGGGGTGAAGGAGCTTTTCATGATTTCTAGGACACTTTTAATGGGGCGAACTGTACGTGTAAAGCATTTCAACCTTCAGACATAACATCAAGATTTACTATCAATTTTGATCTTTAGACTTTGGCAAAATTCGCCAAGAACAAGCTCGTATTCCTTGGTGTCGCCTTTCCGATTCTGACTCGACTTCCCTGGATTGGATGGCACACTTTCGAGAAGTATCGACTGGAGGCGAGACAGGTAGGATCAGCATTATGCAAATCAGTTGTTCGACAAACAAAACTGCAAGAGCATTGGGAAGGAGGTCAAAGATATAAAATCAAAGCTGTCTTCTTGAGGTGAATCAGCACATCGTCGACAGCGTCGAGCGCGCTTCCAGAAACTACAAGGAAGATGACGAGTCGACCTGTTTCGTGCACGCGTATAAGCAGAGGATAGGAAAGAATCCGTTCCTTAAGTATGTTTTGTCCAAATTACAAATTCATTAAATAATGAAATTAATCCTTCTACAAAGTAATATACATGTACTTTGTAGAAAAGTTTTGTGTTTGAAGATTCTAATTTGATCCTGGTTTGGAAGTAGCGAATCGAAACATAAATCATTTCCTCGAATAGGTTTCACTGGATCCATTTATCAGAATTGGGATGCAATACACAGTGCCATCTCGATTCTGATTTCGCAAAAAATATTTTATCTCAGCGAGCCGAACCTCCTCTCGACCTGCGCGGACTTCTTCTCGGCCGGGCAAGAGACCATTGTGGTCACTCTCCAGTGGGCACTGCTCATTCTAGCGAGTGATCAGCGTGCGCAGGTGGAACAGTAGGAACCTTTTCGTTCTTCTTTCTGGCTTAATTTTCTAGCTCAGCATAACTGTGAAATCACTAAGAAATTATACGGCAGGCTGTTACGGTAATATTTGTTGCAGGACCGTCTCCGGGCGGAGATCTTGGCGGTTGTAGGCAAGGAGCAGATGCCATCGATGGCGAATCAGTCGAAGGTTCATCTTCCCCCTTTCATCTCACGAAAATAAATTCGATGATATTGCCGCAATAAGCGCCTTAGGCATGAATAATATTGCAAATTTAGATGCCCTACGCTCGTGCTTTTGTCCATGAAGTTCAACGTTTCGCCAACATTCTTGGGCAGAATGTGCCACGAGTGACTGTGAGAGATACGGAAGTGGGGGTAAGCGAATGATCATTATCGTAAAATATTTTAACAATCTTTTTATTTCCACCTGTCATTCTATTCTTAGGCTCTTAGGATAGGTTCAACTACCAAAAGCATTTCAGGGCCATTTCATTCCTAAAGGAACCTTGGTCAATGCCGACATTCATTATGTGATGGCGCATGATCCGATATTCGAATATCCGCAAGAGTTCCGACCCGAAAGATACCTTTGCGAGGATGGGAAAACGCTCAGGAAGGTCAGTTTTCGATCGGGGAAGTTACAGTACTCTTCCGTCCAGGACCTACTGGAGCGCACGCTGCCCTTCTCGCTCGGGAAGCGAGTCTGTGCAGGCGAAGGTACGGTATCGCTGATCGATCGATGCAATGAACTACCGTATCCAGGTCTCGCCCGAACCGAGCTATTCGTCTGCATTACGGCTACGGTGCAGCGGTATCGATTGATGCCGAGAGAGGGAGAGACAATCAACTTAGAACCGCAGCCACTGAGGATCAAACGGCCCTTTGATCAATCGATTCGAATTGAACGCGTTGTCTGTTAATCGTGAACTCACTTTTAGCTAGATTTTAAATGGCTCAGACAAACAATTGATTGTATGTATGTTACAAGATGTTTGATTTTGAGTATCTGCATTATAAAAGACCCTTCTCATATGAGATTCCTCCGTGTCAACGACATCTAAAAACATGTCAGAAAGAAATTCTGAGTCAATTTATCTCCTCATATTGGAGATCTGCGACTCAGATCTTATCTGATCTGATCTCGTCTTGATCATTTTTTTTGATTTTTGCCTTCCTCGAGAAGTCATTCATGGTCAGACAATCAAGCCCAGAGGGTAATATTCCCTTCGATTTCCCCATTGACGCCATCCGATCTGCGCGTCTATCTATTTTATGGATTCTTAGCGTCGCTCTACTCTGAAATTCGCATATCCTCTGGCATGTTTCCGTTTATTTTATTGAATTTTATTTGTTTATTTATTCGTATTTGTTGTTCCAGACTTAACTATGGCTGATGATCTTTTGATCGATAACCAAGAGGTGTGCGTTGCTCTCCAAAGCGAGAATATTTGGAAAGAGTTCCACGGCAATGCAACGGAGATGTTAGTTACGCGACCAGGACGGTATGTTCATTTTTTCAATTAAAAAATATTAATTTAGCAAAACTCAGTCATAGCCACTTTCTTTCCAGACAACTCTTCCCAAAACTTGCCTTCAAAATAACGGGGCTGGATGAAAAAGCCCAATACAAAGTTACAGTCATCATAACACGATCCGACAATTTTAAGTAGGTGTTTAAAATTTACTTTTTTTCATTCGGTCTGTTGGAAAATTATGCTGTTTTCACAAATTTGCAGATATCGCTACCGAGCAGGGAAATGGCAAAAAGAATGCGAAAGTGACGAGGAGGCTGGAAAATGCGGAAATATCGTCTACCATCTCGGTGTGTTACTTTATTGGTATATTTATTGTACAGATTTCTTTGTTGATACGATACAATGTTGATATGATTCAATCTCTAGGGGGAGTTGAACAATCCGGAGAGGAATGGATGAGAGGCGTAACCGATTTCGGGCATTTCAAAATCACAAATGATAAGGAGAAAGCAGATCATCACATGGTACGATAGACATTTACGCACAGTGGGATATTTCCCAAACATTGCAGGTGTTTGTCCAAGCCAATCATAAGTATACACCGTGCGTGCGTATCGCTGACAGTCACGATAAAGTTGTTTTTTTGGTCAGTCTACAAAATTTATTAATAAATGCAAGTCCAAATTTTTTTATTACAAATTTCAGAAACCCTTCGAAATTGCCTCCTTTATTACGGTTACTACGTATAATAATCCAGCGATCAAACAACTCAAGGTATCCCAACAGTACGTCTTCTTACACTTTGAATCAATATAGGTCGTGCACAATGGTTTCGCGAAAAATCACACCAAGAATTATCAAGTGATTACCTCACGGAAGCGTACATTGGAATCGATCAATCCAGAGAGCCATCCTCACCCGAGCAAGATCATGCCTCCCCTCTTCACCTCCCCTCTCTTCCCGACTCCTCCGCAGACTCCAACTTTGAACAGTAATGTGCATGATCGAATATTCCCAAACCCACTCATATTTAATTCACCCTTGCCAATTCCCGGCTCGCCTCAGTTCCAGCCCCATTCTGATCATGAGTTGTATCCGCAAAATTATCGGAGCTATCACCAATACCCAATGACTATGTTGACTCCTCAGCGACCCGATTACACCACTGATTCCAAGGGTGATGTCTTTGCCCAAGCACAGGCGGAAATATTCGATGATGATGAGTTGTTGCATTTTCTTGGCATATGATACTTTTTGCAAAATAAAAATGATAAAAGTTTATCCCCGTGAAATTATTTGAGCTTGTAAATTCCAAATTTGCCGAGGAACCACATCAACTCCGTGTCATCTGGCTGCGATGAAGTTCCATTCGGGTATGTTGTGCAGTTACTGAAGTATTTTAATGCAAAAACATCTGGTTTCAAAACTTACATTTCATTGCAAATCCAGATATAATATATGACACCGTTTCTTAACACTTTAACCGTACTGTTCGGTGGCGCCACGCCGTATTTAGCCTGGAAACTCTAATTTGTCTATACCACAAAAACACATCATACGGAAACAAACTTACACATCCTCATTCGAAAGTCCATGTACCATTAAGTTCCCATGCTCTCGCTTGGCAGGCTCCATTACAAACTTTGTTATCTACTGTACTTCCACTTGTATTTTTCCTACGTGATTTCCCTAAAAAGGAATTCACTTTTTTATATTATTTGGTATTACATTTTCCATTCGCATAAGTTCCTCCGTATTCGTGACAGTTAAAAGCCGCCGATCCCTTGAATTGCAAATACGGTCTAAAACATAGATCATTAGTATTCAATCAATATGTAGATATCATGTATGTGCTTACCGGAAAATCTCTTCATATTTTTTCATAAACTCGGCTACATCTTGCTTTTTGTTCATTACCATTTTAATGCTGCGAAAACGAATTTGCAAAGAAAAATAATATGAAAATTACTCATAATTATATGGACATTGCACTGAATCGCCATCAATCGTGCATTCCATTTGAGGTCCGCTGTGAGTTTTCTGAAATTGATTTATGTTCAGTAATATGTAGTGCTAGCGAAACACTAGTGAAAACTAACACATCCGGATGATATCTTCATTCTTTCTCTTCCATTTTCATCAAATTCGTGAGCCATATTGATTTCACAACCACTAATGCATGTCTCTGGTGACTGATTGAATGTTATAACATGTTCTGCAAATTATCGGAAACTTTTGCTTTTTCCCTTAAACACATTATTTTGGGAAAAAGAAACACAAAAGATGTAATAATATAACAATCACCATTATTTGCATTGTATCTTGATAATATAGCATCATATTTCGGGCACGCCCCTGTGCTGAAACATGAAAAAATTGATATCACGATATAAAAATTAAACCAAACGCTTTGTGAATGAAATAATTTTCTTCCATCCATGTCATGTTGAATAGTTTCGATTGATCAAATCCGTGCCTGAATTTATTTTATTTTTAGGTTATTTGTAAAAAAATTATCTAATTAATAATAATAATACTAAGAAAATACAACTATGATCAGGAATCTCACTTTTCATGCGAGAGACAGTATAATTCTCCAGAACGATATGCGCACTGACCGACATGAGTATCGAAATCGAGATCATGTGCCTTAATTAATGAGATGAAATTCGTTGAAAGATTCATGTTGCAACTAACACATCCGGATGTCACTTTGTAGGCAGTGAAGCCTAGGTTCACATAGTGGCTTTCCTTCGTCATCTTTGTGAGACAGCCAAGGGAACAATTCACGATCGAACCATTGTTAAATGAACCGAATACTTTTATAGATTCTTTCTTGTTCTCATACTGAACAGATCATTATTCTAAAAACCTCGCGCTCTTTTTGGCTTACCATTTCCAATTGATTAATCTGATCTTTACATTCGTATTTGAAAGCTCTTAATCAATATTATATATTCATAGCATAGTATTAAATTTATCCTCACCTTGTCAAATTGAGCAAATATAGGAGAAACACAGCTAACTGCATCGAAAAGAGAGAGAGAGAGAAACGCTAGTAACTAGCTTTTATACGCGAATGGAATGGTTTTCAACTATTCAATCGCCAAATTGAGTACTCAAAATCTGCTTTTCAAAACATTCTCTTTTCGTAGCTGTAGTAATATCACTTTAGTGTGAAGAGTAAAATTGGAGAAAAAAAAAATTTATCAAAATCTGCTTTTCAAAACATTCTCCTTTCGTAGTTGTAGTAATATGAGGGCGTTCGCGTAAGAATCAATCAATCGCCTGTAATGGCTGGCACAGCAAAAATTCAGCAATTTGAGAAAAGTTAGGAAAAGAGGTTCTCGAGGGTGGTGATCATCGCTGTCAACTTCATTTTGCACAAACTCGTTCGGTGCAGCCATGCTGCAACCTTGCTGCATGGTACCATTTTTCGGTATCTCGGTTTTCCGTCCATGAAATGCTTTGAAAATTTGATAGTGTATGTAATCGACTACGGCGAGTCGAACCATGATACTGCGGTTTCATGAAAATGCTTCGTTCGAATATAAAAATAATTTTCTCGAATGTCAGGTCGAAGTGGTCTCTGAAATATTTATTTTCAGATGCGCTATCACCAGGGGATCAATATTTATATGCATAGTACGAGGTTTAAAATTAACGTTTTTTTGCTATCTTCAACTTTGTGACGATATTTTCATCATTCGCCGCTTTGCTTGGTGAAAAAAGCGAAGAATTAATTAGGTTTCGCTCAATATCGCGCTCTCATTCCTCACTTTTCACACGAATGATCGGTGTTAGTGTCAGAAATATGGCACAAAAATAATTTTAGCAAAAAAATCGATCATGCTCAATAATCCCTGACCTACAGTACCCTAACCTACCGTACCCCTTTCCACCCTATCACCCATCGCCTTTTGCATGTCTTCTCTCGCTTTCCTTTCCTTATCTGACTCTATCCTTGCTCCTCCCAGTTGCATTATCTTACAGTCCGCTCCTCTAGCGAACTTCTCATTATTGACTAGACGGGTACCCCGAAATTCCGATGTGATTACCAACTCATATTATTGAATATTTTAATGATGGATCAACTTTTATCGCCCAAGATTGTTGTCTTATTATTTTTTGGCTTTCGGTGATTTACAATGCCCCCCACTGAACTCATCTCACGATTACGGGTTTTGTACAGTATTGTGGATCAAACATTATCCGTTCCGATTCTGATAAATATTATCACGCGTCTTCTGAGAGATTGCATGAATACTGCCCCTCTGAGGAACTGGCTGCAAAAGTTTGAGCTAAATCCATGATATAATTATGGTAGAGTACCATGGTGGAGGGAATTTTTTTAGCGTTGGTGATTTGCCCGTAAACCGGCTTTTAGGTATTTTCCGGCTCCGGATCCGGCTAGGGCCGGTATTTTCGTATCTCAGCTTAGAGTAATGATAAAAATATGGTTAGAAGCTCAAAAAATCCGCAAAAATATTCTAAAAAAGTTTCATATTATCGACTTTTGGCTATCGTAAAGTTTTCGATATGAAAAAATTGAAAAACCGCTAACAATTTCACAAAATAAATTCCCCTGGTAAGGGGACCCCCCCATTTACCACTTTTTGAACACGGATTCTGAAACTACATATTCATAGTAGTCCTAGAAAAAATAGCACTTGGTTCGGGAAGCGTGACAATTAGGACTCCCAAGACAAAATATAAGAAAAAGTGCAAAAAAATTGATATATCGAAATATAAAAACAATAGTTTTGAGTGTAATAGGACCTAAATTTTTCCTCTGTATTTTTATTTTATCTCCAGAGAACGTTTTTAAATACATTTGGCATAGAATAGCCTCGTCCAATTGATTTTTCACATCTCTGGTATGGGTTTCTGGAGGTCAGCAAAACCCAGTCTGGAGATCTCGCGTCAGTACGTCAAAAGAATCTTCGACCGAGCTGAAAAGTTTCTGGTAAGTAATTTTGAAGATGCTCTTTTAAGCTGCGCTTTCGGAATTTTGATATCGATATTTATTTCCAGGTTACGGTAGATCAAAGATCAAAAACTCGAAAACTGCGATTTTCAGTGAAATGTGCCTCACTAAAAAATTCATTGCTGTGGTCAAAATGAAGATTTTATCTCGTTCTAAGTTGCCATGGATAGAGGAGAGCTCGAGCAACATTTCGTGCACAGAAAACTCAATCCTAGTCGGTGCGCTCGTGCGGAGTGGTCGGATTTCCGAAAATATAATGCAACTATGGCAATACCGGTTTGTCCATAAATTCACTATGATTTTTTTCAAAGTACCTATATATGTCTAAAATATCACAAAAAATCAGAAAAATCCGAGAGGGGAAAAAAAGGAGAAAAAATTTAAAAAAAATAACAATAAAAAAAAATAAAAAAAAAAAATGAAAAAAAAAAAAAAAAAAAACACCAATTTATCCCCTCTCGGATTTTTCTGATTTTTTGTGATATTATAGACATATATAGGTACTTTGAAAAAAATCATAGTGAATTTATGGACAAACCGGTATTGCCATAGTTGCATTATATTTTCGGAAATCCGACCACTCCGCACGAGCGCACCGACTAGGATCGAGTTTTCTGTGCACGAAATGTTGCTCGAGCTCTCCTCTATCCATGGCAACTTAGAACGAGATAAAATCTTCATTTTGACCACAGCAATGAATTTTTTAGTGAGGCACATTTCACTGAAAATCGCAGTTTTCGAGTTTTTGATCTTTGATCTACCGTAACCTGGAAATAAATATCGATATCAAAATTCCGAAAGCGCAGCTTAAAAGAGCATCTTCAAAATTACTTACCAGAAACTTTTCAGCTCGGTCGAAGATTCTTTTGACGTACTGACGCGAGATCTCCAGACTGGGTTTTGCTGACCTCCAGAAACCCATACCAGAGATGTGAAAAATCAATTGGACGAGGCTATTCTATGCCAAATGTATTTAAAAACGTTCTCTGGAGATAAAATAAAAATACAGAGGAAAAATTAAGGTCCTAAAACACTCAAAACAATTGTTTTAAAATTTCGATAAAACAATATTAAAGCACTTTTTCAAATATTTTGACTTGGGAGTCCTAATTGTCACGCATCCCGAACCAAGTGCTATTTTTTCTAGGACTACTATGAATATGTAGTTTCAGAATCCGTGTTCAAAAAGTGGTAAATGGGGGGGTCCCCTTACCAGGGGAATTTATTTTGTGAAATTGTTAGCGGTTTTTCAATTTTTTCATATCGAAAACTTTACGATAGCCAAAAGTCGATAATATGAAACTTTTTTAGAATATTTTTGCGGATTTTTTGAGCTTCTAACCATATTTTTATCATTACTCTAAGCTGAGATACGAAAATACCGGTCCGAGCCGGTTTCGGAGCCGGAAAATACCTAAAAGCCGGATTACGGGCAAATCGCCAACGCTAAAAAAATTCCCACCTCCATAGTAATCTACCATAATTATTTCATGGATTTAGCTGAAACTTTTGCAGCCAGTTCCTCAGGGTCATGCAATCTCTCAGAAGACGCGTGTTATCAGTTGCATCATACAATTAATCTTCCGTGACCTTTTTCCAGTTAACTTCCTGAAATTCTTTCGCAATCGCGATGATTTCCTTCATTTTTCCAAAGAATGGAAACTGCTTGATCACATCTTTCTTAGTTGTCTCGGAAAGCTTATCGAATTTTGAATCAATTTTCACAATCTGAAAAATTCATTCACATCTTCAACTATGAGGGGGAAAGAACAAACTGCTTCTGGAAAACGCCGCAAGAACTGCTCCATTTTTCCAAAAGAAGTAATGTATTTAACAGTCTGCAATAGTCGAGAATCGAGTTTTATTTGATGATAGTTAATTTGTTCTTTTACCTCCTTCACGAAATCTTGACTTTCCTTGCCGAGCGCATCGAATTTTTCTTTCCAGAATTTGAAAAGTCCTGGGCCTACAGTTATAAAGTCAGATTTGAATGGAATTCCTTCCTGAATATCGCTTGTTATTTACTTTGCAGAACAGCTCATAAAAAGACGTCATAGATTAATATACGAATTTAGATCACCTCTGTATCGGTGCCATTTGCAATTTTCTTCACAGCCTCAATATCCCCATACCAGCCGGCCTTGAACCCCTCAAGTTCCTTCTCGTTGATTAGTCCGGGGAAAAGTTCGAGGAATTTTTCGTACATCAGATCGAGAGCTGAAAGAGTCATGATTCGGTTGCAAATGTAATTTTAGAAATAATATATCGTTAAACACCTCCACGCGGGTCATCAGCGTCTTCTTTTGCAACCAGATCGCTCACGAATTTCCTTGCCGATGCGTCTAGGTCGAGTGGAGCCGATCGAACGAGAAATGAAGCGCAGAGAAGGAATATAAGACAAGTGCAACTAAAAAAAGTACCATTTTCCTGGATATACGAGGTTGGTGGCCGAAAATGGATAGAGTGGCATTTTTATCTAGAACACGTTTTCTATTTCTTTAATTCTGCCGAAGGGAGATCAAAAATGTCTCACAACATATATTTTTGCAAAGCCGCCATTAGCGATATCAAACACTGATTATCATGCACTTCCTTATCACTGATATCACGATAATTTCAATCATTTTCGAGAATTTGACGGTATCTGCCATTTTCGAACGTTAAGAAATGGCAGAATCTGCCATTTTTGAAAGTTGAAAAATGGCAGATTCTGCCATTTTCGAATTTTTTGAAAATGGCAGATCGGCCATTTCTTTCAAACAGGCGACAAAAGACCATTGGAGAGTAGGGGAGTCGAACCTCCAACCTTCTTCATAGACGACGAGCAATCTAACCATTGAGCCAAGCGCTCGTTCTATTTCAACCTTTCATTCGCCTCTATGAATTCAGGAGAAAGCGGTTGAGGGAGAAGACACAAAAACACAGAATCAGGTATGTTTCAAACGTCCGATAAATAGATCATATCTAGTCGAAAAGGGGTTCCTCACTAACAAATATAAATAAAATTGAACCGCTATTTACTCTGCAAGTGAAACATATTCAATGTGGTATCAGCGATCTCTCTGCACAGGCTACACCATTTGGCTTGAGGGTACCATTGGTGGTTAAAGGTCGGATTGGCTGGCCAAAAATGAAAAGCTCAGAAAATATGAGTAGGGACCTCAAGGTAGATAGCCGATTTATCACAATGGGGTCGAAAGAGTGATCAAACTGTCCCTCGTGGTCCCAATTACAACGTACTGTTTGCCGTTTGTCAATATCTTGACGCTGAGCTGCGCTAGAGCTCGAAAAGCACGCGCGAAACGCACTGGGGAAGAGGGGAGAAAGACGGG